>OW052222.1:268794208-269391402 GCA_932526605.1 Nephrotoma flavescens | reverse complement strand
TCGTCATTTCCGGTAAAATTTAAAAAATGATCGGAACCAATTTTGTTTGAAAATTTATTAGAAATCTGTTTGTTTTATCCGTTTTCTCGTAAATGTTATATACTTTTCAAAATATTTGTAAAAAACGAAAAAAGCTCATATGGAAGTTGTCACTTCCTGTATACCGATTTCGGGCAAAAATCACTGGAATCTTCCGATTTATGAAAAAGATTAAATAATAAGTTTCACCCCGATCAGTCAATCAGTTCGAGGCTATAGAGATGTCAGAGACATTAGCCAAAAAAAAACTCGAGGACAAAAATGTTCATGATTATACTATTTTCTGTTTAAGCATGAAGTGCTTCCGTCTGGGCTGTATAGAGAAGCAGTTTTGTTGAAAAACAGTTTTTTGTAAAAAACGACATTTCTGCTCCAATTTTGGAAAAATGATCTGAAACGATATTGCTAATGAATTCGGAAGTATCCCATTTCAGAGGTATCAGAAGTATCCCATGCTAATAAATTCAGAAGTATCCCATTTTTTTGGAATTGTCCTTTAATTTGATTGTCTTATCGTAATGTGTTAATAATATAGGGGCTTTGTACAAAATTTTCTATACCCGGCATTTAGAAATATTGAATCATTATCTTCTGTAAAACTATTTATAAATGAGAATGTTTTGGGCTATTATGAAGAAGGTAAAATAAATTTATTGGAGTTTATTTTTCAGTTTTTACTCAGAATTCGTATAAGTATTTTTAAGGGTGTACATATTTACTAAGATCTTAAGAACAACATTCGAGCTGAAATTGAGGCCACTGAACTGCTTTTAATAATAATCTGTGACATTTGGCTTAAAGTATGCATTCTGAGAACTAACCGTATGGGCGGCGGGGTGCTGATTGCCATAAAAGATTCCCTACTTATTGAGTTGAAAACCTACCATCTCTTGGCTAGCCACCATCACTGGCCGTGTTATTCAATTGTGGCTAGTCCATCAATTGCGGTTGCCGCTGTATTCATTTTATATGGAGCCGATTTGGATTACTACAACGCCATTTTCAATTTGATCGTTTCCGCTATATTACCTGTACTATGATTCAGCATTATCAATTACACACTTTGCTAGCATATCGGAAACTCAACTAAGTCGTATTAGCAACAACCGAGGTAAATGTTTAGATCTGATTTGGCCTAATGATGCTTTGTATTCCGAAGCTTGTTCATGTGTGGATTTTGCCGGCTGCTCTAGCGAGTCTGGACCATCATCTAATTCTTATTTTAATTTCCGAAACGTTAACTATGAATTTCTGAACGAATTTCTCAAAAATAGCAATTAAAACTTTCTTCCACGTGGCTGGAATTTAAACAAAATAGTTTTAATGTTTAACTACATATCCAGAACTATATACTTCTAGAATTTCATAAATACCAGGAAAAAGTGGTTAATTTCCCATTTCTAATTCCTTACAGTTTCGTCGCTAGTTATCCATCGAATATTTGTGAATTGTTCATTTGAACTTCATTTTTAACTGGTGGAATTTGTAGTTTAGGTCGTTTTAAACTTTTTGTCGCTTTCCAAAGGCAGTAATCGATATCTTTTCCCCAGTAATGCAACTTCGGTATTTATTAATGGATTCGTTCTTGATTTCTTTAATTAACAACTTTAGTTTATTGGACAAAAAATTTAGAGTTGTTTTATATTCTGGCGCTCGACTTCTTTGTCAGGCCTTTCTTGCTTTTCGTTTTGCTGCAACCAGCTCAATAACTTCCCGACGGTAAATAGCATTTCGGCGGATTTCCGTTGAACTCGAAGGGGTACTAACTACTCTGACGCCGCTTCTTGTATACTGTTGTTGAGTTATTCTAGTTCTGATTCTAGCTGTATCGGATTTTTAATTGGAACCTGAACATTAATATTTTCGTCAACTAGTTTCTGGAATTTCTCCCAGCAGGTTTTTTTTTTTAGTTAGCGAAGGTGGACTAGTTTTCTTAACAAGTGTTGCACTGATTGTCATAATAACAGGCGTATGATCCGACCTAACCCCTCGCTGCTTTCCAGGTATATGTAGTGTTTGTCTATACCTTTGGTAGGCCAATAAGTTGGTTGATCTCCAGAATGAAAATCGCAACTGCATAGTATTCCTGCTGCGAACAGCTCTCTTCCTTTTTTAGAGGTTACTCTTGATGTAAGTATTTTTTGCATTAAAATCACCTCCGATTATAAAACTTGATCCAAGTGATTTAAATAATGTACTATAGTCTTCTTTAACTAACTTATATCTTGGGGGGCAATATATTGACGGTACACTATATTCTTTGCTGTTATTTATAAATACTTTTAAGGTGACTACTTCCATAAATTCCTCTTAAATTTTAAGATCTATAAGTGTTTGATATTTTTTTTTATAAATAGTGACGATCCTCTTATTGCTCTTTCTGCTCGATGACTGGCGTGGTAACAGATGTATCCAAAAAATGTAAGATATGAAGTTGATGTAAAATGGGTTTCCGATACTAGGCATACATCTATTTTTTCAGTATTTAGGAAAGTTTCTAATTCTGGAATATGTTGTATTAGAACATTTGCATTCCAGATTACTATTCTTAATATTTTATTTGTTGTTGTTCGCATCATTTAATCATTTCATTTAGAGAGTCTTGGTTATCTAACCTGCCGTTGCATAGAACTTGAAGGCTTTCTCTTGTATAACTAGACGAATGTTAAGCTCTTCCATGCTTCTTAATACCTTCTGCGGCACTGTTGTATCCTCGTTGTAAGAAACATTGTTTACCTTTATTAAGAATGGAAAGTGAATTATGTTGGACCAATATAAAGTTGTAAGCCATCAGCACAAAGATTATATCTGCAATTCAGAATATGGAAAGATCATTAATACACACAGCGACGGGCCCAAAATACAGAAGAGAGAGGCACTTCTGTAATTACCTTAAAATTGTTTACGATCGCTCAAAAGAGAATGAAGCAAACTGATGGTATAAGAAAATTCATATAATACGTACAAGTATAAATGCAATTGTTGAAGCAAATGAATGTGATTAACATAATCAGATACTTTATAAATTTTTTAAAGGATTAACATTACAAATGAGTTTCTCCTTTACGGGATTGTTGATACATCGCCAGGTACCTTTGATAAAGCAGGTAAAATGGCAATTGGCAGAATGTTCCTCTAAGGACAAGGAATGCAAATTATGCCACAAATAAAAAAAAAACGGATTTTCAATAAACTAACTGGGACGGTAAAAATTACCATAAATGCAATTTCTATAAAATTGTAAGAGCAATGATTAATCTGCCAGAAGATTTTCGAAATCAATTTTTGCCGCTAAAACATTTGCGTATGAAATAGTTGTCGAATAAAATACTGGTTTCTACACAATAAAATACTGGAGTATATGTAGTTTACAGGACTGCACTCCGCCATTTTTATTTTTTAATGTTCTTCACTTCACACACTACTCCAAACGAACCGAAATTTAAACACATAACCCATGTGTGAAGAACAAATTAAGCTGCAAATTAATTTGCCGCTACAAAATAAGTTTCTTTCATATTTCTAGGGTTTCTCAAGACTCATAATTTTTGTAGTCTTATGTTTTCGTTTCAATTTCAATTAACAAATTATTTTTTAACAAATATTTTCGCTCTCTTTCTCTCATGCTTTCACATCTCATGATCTAAGCGGAAGCGTAGTCTTCGTTTTCGCCTGTGATTGGTTGGATTTAATGAACCTAAAATGGTTGGATTGGTTGGATTTAATGAACATGATTGGAATCTAAATTGGTAGGATTTAATGAACGCAAAAATAGAGCCCAAAATTCGTTGTTCGAAAACTTTTCTCAACCATAAATGGACCGAATAACTATCCTTTCAAACATACGATAATAGATAATATTCTAATTCATAAGTGGTCCAGGTTCAACTTTTGATTTCAAAGTCAGCACAGAGGCTGACAGCTATTCACCGCTAGGGGCATCACTATCACAAAAATGAAACTTTTTTGCTGATATTTTTTGACACCAGCAGAAATTTTTTGAAATTTTTATGCAAATTAATAATTCTCAGCAGAAAGTTTTATGAAAAATCAAAGAATTTATGAAAAAGAAGAGGAAATATATGTACATATGTTTAAATGATTTGAAGCGATGAAAGTTAATTTTCTTTAAAAAACGATTTACGTATGTATAGTGTAAGGACTCTCAAAATATATTAAAATTATGATAATCACCATTATGCAAACACAGGGCAACATCTAAAAAATGGCCGTCGTTGAAAGCACTCCATACATTTCTGAAGTCATTTTAATGTGAAATGTTTTCAGTTTTTTAACAAAAGTGTCTGAAAACCCCCCTAACGCGGCTTTTACATCAAGTAAACTTTTTGTTTGATAAACATTTTTGTTATCGAAAAACAATATTTGTAGTTGTTTTTAATATGAATAAAGATTATTTTTAAAAACTTTGATCGTATTTAAGCTTTTAAAAAAAAAAAAAAAATTTAAAGCCATGCGATTTATGAAATTTTTAGCGAATTTAATATTCTATAAAAACTTCGATAAAGAATTAACTTATCGAACTCAAAAGTTTATTAAACAAGCGCTAAATCAGTTAAAAGAATGTGAGTGTTGAAGAAACTAAAGTTATTACAGCAGGCAATTTCACTTATAATACGAGCGCATCGGGTAAAGGCGGTGATACATGTACAGATTTTGCCTTTAAGGCAAAAAAATTTGCCTTATACAAAATTGAGAAATGTTCAATTTAAAATTTTTGCCTATAAGGCGATTCAAGATGGCCGAATTTTAACCAATCAGCACGCATAATTTTTATGCCTTAAAGGCAAAATCTGTACATGTATCACCGCCTTAATTCGAGTTTTCAATCATGTCAAAATATTCAAATAATTGTGACAGATAAATAATAACATGCACATATTTGCTCAATTTTATTATTTTATGAGAATATATTTGCCAATATATAGAAAATCATTAGATTTATGCAATTATACGGACTTAACGAAGAACAATGTTCAGCGATAATTAGCAGCTTTGTATAATACGTTAACCTTTTCATGCGATACAATTTCTATTCGAAGTTAAAAGGGCCATAATTTTTTAATTTAGAGATTATTGTAAAATGCATGATACTCGTAACTTTTATTAGGTTTGGCATCGTCAGGCAGACATGTTTCGATTTTTCGTTCAGACATTATAATAAATTTATTATTTCTATTAAAAGTTAATAGATAGAACTTTTAGTAGACATAACTGTATTGCAATGCTTTAATGATTTTATTTTCAATTCAAAATTCTGTTCTGACATTTAGAGTATTCACAATGCCTACTAGATGTCGTAAGAATCATAATACTAGATGTCGTAAGAATCAATGCCTACTCTCTCTCTCTCTCTGGCACTATATCCCATCAAGGGATAAGGGCAGGTTTAACTATCGTATAAAAAAAAATGTATCCGACATCAGTATCCAAAATCTATATACTAAATTATCTGATCAATCGTGGACAAACTGCCAATCCAGTCAAACATTGATATTATCAGCAAATCAAATGTATCAATTTTGATGTAGCGTGCTTGCACGTGTGGATCAGTGTAGATTAAATGTATCTAGATTAAGCTCTTCTCATAAATTGGGGGAGATCCTAGTGATTTTTACCCAAAATTGGTCGACCGCAGCAATCAACTTTTTTACTATCAAATCAACACTAATGTTTGTTTGATTTGCTACGACGAATACGAAGACCATTTCCATTCAGAGAAAAACACTATTGTAGTAAAAAAATTTATTCAATTTACTTACGCGGAGGAATTATCCCCATCGTTGATAGTAATTATGAACAAACTTCATAAAGCCACTAACTAAAGGCTTAGACATAATAGAGAACAGTACATTGTCATATTTGTACATTTATTTTTCATAGTCACACAGAACATGTATTTTATATAGTAAAGTAATTGAATTTGTGTTTTTTATTGTATGCTTTAAATTTTGTAGTGTAAGTTTTAAACTTTTCTACTGCCAAATCTAAATTTTACAGTGTGAATATACGAATAAAGTTACATATGACTTTTTGTTTTGATATTATTTGCGATAGCAAAGAAGAAGTGAAAAAATCAACAACCCGATTAAAACTTAATTTACCATTCCTTTTTTTTTTTGTTGCAGGAATTGAAGCAGAGCTATTTTATGTACGTGAAGGTGCTATAAATACATATGCTATGTTATTTGTTGTTCCTGTGCCAGCAACCGTAGACGATTTAGAATTTTCTTGGCAAAGTTTAACGAAACATCCGGTAAGTAGTTTTATTTCTGCCTTTTTTTCATTTCGTTGCTCAAATATTTTATTCTTATATTGTGCCATTGTTTAATAAAATAAAAACAATCTTACACTTGATGCCGTTTAACAAGAAAGTAAGCAAGCAAGTTGAAATAAGAAATTTTTTTCTTTCGAAAATTTAAAAAAGTAAGATATCTCTCTTATGATAAGAAGAAAATTGTAACATAATACCCAAACCAGCAAAAACATTTACATACACAAAATATGTATCTCTATCTTGAATATCTTATACACACACACATTATATGTATACACATTCGTCTTATGTTATGTTATGTTGTTGTTGTTGTTATTCCTTCATACATGAAAAACATGAAAACTTTTCTACACTCGGCTTTTACTCCTTTAGTCAATCTTTAAGAGCACATGAAAATGAAAAGAAAATTTATATTATAAAAACCGGAAACAGGATGTTTGTTGATATATTTGTTTTATCTCAACATGAGTGTATATGCTTGTTTTTCCTATGTACCATTTTTCTATGTACAATTAGCTTTCATAAAAAGCACAACCTACAGGCACACAACAAAATACGTGCATGAGTTAATTTTCCTCAAGATCAAATCGGCAAAACAATTTTTTACAAATTTTTTGATTGATGGTCATTTTACGTTTCGCTAACCGTATACAAACATATATCTAACCTAATCCAAATTAAAAAAAATATTCTGGTCTACGTAAATAAAAGGAACATGTTCTGAATATAAAATATTTTGGGCCAAGGTTTTCTCTGCTGAGTATTTTTTATCTTATGGTGCACGATGTTGTGTATTTCGATGCACCCATATACCAAAATTTACGATATATCGAAAACACATTGTATTCTGTACCTAACTCAATATCCTTTTTCTAACTAATTCATAGACGATAGAAAAACAACAAAAAATATCTAACAAAGGAAAAATAATTGTTCTTGACCAAAAGTCAAAATAATGAAACTGTGTATGTATCCCTTTTGCCTTGTTTTCTCGGTGACAATATACGGTCCACATACCAAACCATCCAAGCATATTCAATTTTGTGTTTAAAAAAATTTAAATTTTCTGTTCGATACCACATATTGGCATGAGAAAAGGCAGCACGATGTTATTGAGAAAGAAACAGGGAAATGTAAAATATGTGCGGTTGCGGTTTTTTCTCCATCAATTCTCCGACATCTTCTTACTTGAAGAAAGTAAAAAATTATGGTGAAAAATGATTGGAATTCGAGAGATTTTCTGATTTTTTTAAAGTATTGCAAATTTAAATATTCTTTTCATTTATCTTTAATCATTGATGTTCGAGTGCTGCCTGAGTTGCATTAGGAAATTAAATTAATTTTGTATAAATTAATTTACGACCATTTCTTGTGGACATTTAAAATTACATTCGACATTTTATTATTATTAAGAGAATAATTTACCTGCATTCCATTACATCCTGCACAACCAAACGAAAACATTAAAAAATTACCTTTCTTTATAATTTTTTGTATTAAGGTGGACGTGGTAAACAGTGGTCCAATGCTAAGCCATTATTACTATGGAAGTCGAGTCAAATTAAAGAAACTCCTCAATTCCTTGTGACAAAATAAAATAAATTTAAAAATTTAATTTTAGCAAGGGTTTATTGACCTAGTTTATTTTTTGAAATTTAAATTGTAAAAAAAATATGTAAAAATAAAATTGTAAATTTGTAAAAAATTTAAAAATTTGTAAAATTTAAAAATATGTAAAAATGTAATTGACCTTGCGATTTGTTAATCGTCATATATAGCAAACGCCAAACGAACGGGGAACTGAATGCGTTTGAAATCGGTCGGAGTGTCAGTTGGAATCAGAGGAATTCTCGGAATTACAACATTATCTCCTTAGAATTTGTCGTTGATGTTCGTCGCTTGAATGACGTTATTCATCAGTTTCTTCACAGCCAATCGCGTTCCGTTACAACATCAAGTGATGCAGTGGTATTCCCGGCAAATCAAGTGCATTCAAAAACTCGGTCGGATAGTTGGTTGCCTCGTCTTGATTGGCCACGCAGTCAACGTATTTGTAACAATGCATTTCCCCAGTGATTTGAATTTGGACCAAGTAATTCAGACTGTCTACATTTTTGTTCTTTGCTACCAAAATCGCGCGTTCGCTGAACCAATCGTGATTCATATAATGTCGGCGGATGTCTGGAAACACTTTCGTGATAAGCTCTTCCATCGACGTCGTGAACACGTAAAAATTCGAGGAAAATGAAATCAATCCTGTAAAAATATCAACAGGAATTTGACCATTACTAAACGCCAACAGTTGTTTGAAAAAATCAGCAGTTGATAGGTCGTTCTGTAATGCGACTCTCATGTTCGTGGTCAACTGAAACTTCTTCACATAGCTCCATAATCTCAACGATTTCAGACATGCGTTGAGTTCATCTGCAGCTGTTTATTTCACAATGACAGGGTGCGTTTGACGAAAGTCGCCGACCAGCAGAATTATCGCTTCACCAAAATGTCTTGGGTCACTTTGTTAATCCTTCATCGTTCGATTGAACGCCTCCAATGATCGTTTACGTGCCATTGTGCACTCATCCCAGATGATGATTTTGCATATTGCAAGAATGCAAAATCATCATCTTGGCCATTGCTAAGTTCTTGACAATTGAGCACACTGGCATGTCATTCGTGTGGATATTCATCGGCAATTTCAATGCAGAGTGTGCCGTTCAGCCACCATCCAGCAATGACACAGCTAACGCTATTTGAGATCTCAAGCGAATTGTGGCCAAAAGCAATAAAATTAGAAAGGTTTTATCTGTTCCACCGGGAGCATGAGGGACATTCGTTTGTACTAGTAGGCTCATTGAGTCTCGATCTTACACTTGCTCTTGTTACAATTCACGATTAAATGCATCGTGTATCGAACGAATTGGTGCTGGCATGCTTAATTTCGACAAATAGCACATAAGTAAACACATGTCTTCGATCAAAATCAAAGATTCGTTGCGTATCTCGTCGTTCATTTCAAGCTTATAATTCGATGTTGCAGTGCAAACTCGATGCAAAATGTCGTACGAAACAGATACGTGGTCCATTCTCTAAGTGCACCGACAAATGTTGAACAATGAAATGACGTTCCTGTATTGCAAATAAGAAAATACGCCAAATCGCCTCATTGCAACTGACATAACGCCCAATTGAAATCTTGACACTTCGTCATTTGCATCCAGAGCAGCAATGCCGAACACTGCCAGGTCGCTACTTTCGTTCACCTATTTGCAGACATATCTAACGGACTTAATGGAATTACAGAACTCAACATTTTTCGATTTTCCAAATTTTCCGACTTTTCCGGTAGATTTTTCCAAAATTTTCTTTCGTAAGAACCATCTCTTGGCAATTGCGAACATAACAAAAAAAGATTGAGCCAAATCAGTTTAGCCGTTCTCAACGGAAAAACATCATTTTTCGATTTTCCGAATTTTACAATTTTCCCGGTGAATTTTCCCAAAATTTTCTTTCCTAAGAACCATCTCCTGGCAATTGCGAATTTTTCGATTTTCCGAATTTTACAATTTTTCCGGTGAATTTTCCCAAAATTTTCTTTCGTAAGAACCGTCTCTTGGCAATTGCGAACATAAAAAAAAAAGATTGAGCCAAATCAGTTTAGCCGTTCTCAACTGAAAAACATAATTTTTCGATTTTCTGAATTTTTCGACTTTTCCGGTGGATTTTCCGAAAATTTTCTTTCGTAAGAACTATCTCCTGGCAATTGCAAATACAACAAAAAAGATTCAGCCGTTCTCAACTATGCGTATGCGCGCACATACATATTTTACACCATTTTTGTATATATAAATTTTACCAAAATCCCGTGTAAATCGTAGCCAACGAACTTGGTGCCACTTAAAATTTTCCCCGTTTATATTATTCTTCCTTCATGTAAATTTTGTTTTGGAAATTGATAAAAAGTTGTAAAAATTAGGTTGTATTTCAAATTATATGTATTTTCGTTTTTCACCACAAGTTCGAACAAATTAAAACCAATCACGCGGGTGGTGTATTTTCACCAAAGTAGCCTTCTTCTTTCCTAGTAAGGAACTGTGGGACAAGTGCCGCTCAAATACCATGGTATCGCACAGAATGTATTAAAACAACAACAAAGTTAAAAATATTTCAACTCGAGTGTGGAGCTAGTAAGCGGGACATAAAGAATTTAAAGAAATATGATTGGTTTTTAGTTCAGGAGCGGGTGTGATGCTTTTTATTTCCGCAGGTATGTACTAAGCTTTACATTTCCTGAATAAAGAGGAAAAAACGAGTCTGATATAGCATTCATTTTCCTACACACCAACAAAAATTGGAATACTGTAGCAGTCATTTGCGCAAACGTGTTAAAAAAATTATAATAAAATCTCCTTTTCGCACAAATTATATCAATAAACTGTTTAGCAAAACCACTTAACTCAAAAATTTCGAATAATCACACATTTAACTAAACCACTTATTTATACTTATGTTACTATATTTTTAGTTTTTATAATTTGACAAAACCATTTAATTCATCAAATTAAACAACAAACAATCACAGTTTTAGATTTTTTGTTTTAATTAGCATTTAGAAAAAACATATCGATTTAAGTAAACACCAACCGCAAAATTAAATTCAAAATAAAAACTTAAGTGTTTATTCTAAATTTATTTCTGATTTTACAAATTAAAATATTGTTTTAACTATCACTTATTTTTTTTTTTTTTTTTTTTTTTTTTTTTTTACGCTATTTGCCGTAGGCACTTGGCGAAACACACTTATACTTAATAAACACATTTTTATTAATCACTTGTTTTTGTTTCGCAGAATATTTTTCAAAAAGTTTAAAAAATCACTCGGTCGATTTCGACTTGTTAGGTCATCATCGAGTAGATACTCCTGATGATGACCTAACAAGTCGAAATCGATCGAGTGATTTTTTAAACTTTTTGAAAAATATTCTGCGAAACAAAAACAAGTGATTAATAAAAATGTGTTTATTAAGTATCACTTATTTCATGCTACAATATCAAAAATTGTCCATTATGAGATTTTCAATAAGTACCAGTCACCTATAACAACTATAAGTGGTTTTGTTTTTTGCTTATATCTTGTTGATGAAAAATTGAAGGGAAAGAAAAAACGCGAAACACTATCGACTAGAATACAGTAAAACATAACCAGTTATCTCGACTTAAGTGATTATGTTAAATTGCCACAGATATTATTTTATACAATGTTTACGATTTTTCTAGTCATAGAAAACAAAGAGGCCATTTACTTACAATGGACTCTTTCAGGTGAAATCATTGCCAGTTTGATTTGAAAATTTCATAGTACTAAAAATTTTCATAAAGTTGGCTTTGATTTTACTCAACATGTTCCCAACTGCGGGGTGCCCTGAAAGAGCCCATTATATCTACCACAAAAAGTAGAAAATCAATTCCCCTCATTTAACCCCCGGGGTCATTGTGTAAAAATACACACAACTCTTACAAAAATGAGAAGCTCCTCAAGTTCTTTCTTGGCAGTCTGGTTTCGTACTGATGAACTTTGGTCTACTCATCAGGCTTCAACGAACAAACGGCAAAAAAACAACTCTTGCTTTGTGCATATAGTACAAAACAAGAACTTATCGATATGACGAAGATTTTATTCCCAACTCCGACTATTTCTCTTTCCTTAAGCGGAGTAACTTTCTTCTGAACTAGTAACTTCACCATGTTATTTTACTTTCCGTTAATTTTAATTTGTGTACGTTCTACATTTCATTTTTATTCTAGCAGGCGGATATCCCTGTTTATAATTCCATTGGAATATACACAAAAAAAATAATGCTGGAGACTCCCAGTGTGCCGTAAGCAATCATGTGTATGTGACATTTTGAGAAAGTTGAGCTTTTGAAGAGGTGAAAGAATTTCGTTAAGATTGAGTTGGTAAAGTTTTCGTCTTAAACAACTCCATCGTCATTAAGTCATCTGTGATATTAATTTTGCCATCTTGAATCATGAATATCAAAAGAAATTGTGGAATTTATAGGGTGATCGATTTGTTGCATCTTGTTTTGAACTCGATTTTGTGAACTCAAAATACGATGAGTTAAAATATAGAAACAACTTCCAGGATTCCTCTTGCAGAACATTCCCAACCCTTTTCTGGAGACAGGTGGCCAACTCGTAGAAAGAAGTTTGGCAACACTGATTTATGCATACTGGATTAATATACTTATAATGAATAGGTAAATAACGAAGCTAAAACAAACTCTAATTAAGTACAAAAATTTGAATTATTTATTACCAAAAAATGCAAATGTTTTAAATAATCTCGTACATACTAAATGGAATATAAAATCTCAACCCCCAAAATATTTTTGGAATTTGACAAAAACCTCAAATTGATATTCACCCAGTTAGTATTGTAATTATTATTTACATGTAGTCCCATGCCATTAAATGTTTAATTGCTAAAAAATTTGTCAACAATAACCCATAAATAATATCATTCTGGATATAGGGATAAAAATTCAATTAATTTTTGTGAAACAACATACTCGTACTCGTGCATAAATACAAACGTTAACTTTAATGAACCAGAACGCGCAATAACTTGGATTATTGTCATTCCATTTCTAATTAAAAACTATCCACAGAAAACAAAAGATAGCGCAAAATTAAAATATTTTTTAGAATAATAGTAAAATTAAATAGGAAATTTCTATCACATTGGATTATCTCTATTAAATAATCTCAACCGACTATATGACTACATGCGATGCTGCTGCTGTTGCCGCTTTCACTTCACTTTTTTTTTATTTAGTTCAAGTTAAATTAATTTAAAATGTTTTTGTTAGATGTTTCATTATACAAAACATACTCGGTCGTCGTCAACGTCATATACATAAGCACTTGTGTATATGGGGTTTGGTGATATATTTTTATAGTTTTTATATTTTATTGCATACAGACAGACATATATAAAGACAAAACTATATACATAAGTATATCTAACCATTTCCCTACCGGAAAATGTTCATCAAGCCTCAAACACAGTAACGCAAACACTCTCACAAACATACGAATTACATAAATTTTTGATTTAGTATTGAAAAATCTTCAAATTTTATTTGATTGTATGTGACTGAATTTTTTGTAAGTCAAGCAATTGATGACAACATAAGTGAACTTCTCGATGAAATTCTGGTCAAAAAATATGTTGCGATTATTTTTCTCTCCGTGAGAAATTAAAATTATGTATTGGGCGTTCTACTGAATCAACTAATGAACTTGTTAATAAAAGTCATTAGTGGAGAGGCTATTATTACGTTTCTAACGGTAAAATCCAGTTTCACTGAGAGAAACCATTTAATTTTTTAACTTGTATAAACATGTTACTCTAGTAAAAATTGTAGAAGTGATTAAACACACAATTTTAATTTACATGGGCAATTCGTTTAATAATGGGATGATATTTTAATAACATAGGAAAATAAAAGTAATTCAATATGTGTACCTGAACTAAAAGTGACTTACAAAGTGAAGACGTGTTTTATTTTATAGTTAAAACATAAAACATTAATCACAGATCATAAAGAACCTTTTAAAATGCCCCTTAATAGATTATAGCACACTACTCACATGAATTTCCGTAAGAACTGCCTTATTACTATCTCAATGACTTCTTTACAAAAATCGTGTATGAATTCATCGATGCGTTATACAGCAAATTACTTATGAACATCCTTCATTAGATCACGTAAAACTTCATTAAATATATAAATGACTTTAGTCCCGGGAACAGAATAAAGTTCATTTGAGACTTCATTGAATGAGTCATGGTGAACTCATCGATGAGTTCATCGATTCCCTTCCAGTAGGGTTACTCGTATGCACTATGTAGCATGTACATACATCTAAACCGAAACACATAAATTTTATGATAATTTATTTATTATATTTCGTTATTGTTGTATTATTTTTATTTTTTGAAAAATTAATTAGAAAATTAAACAAAAAAATGTGAGGGAAATTGGTTACTAGCAATGGCAACATTATACAGCAGAAGCAGCAATAAAATAAATTTTTAATGATGATTGATTTAGTGATAAATAAATTTAATTTGTCAGTGATATTTGTCGTACATATACGCATATACATGTATATGCATGCAGTGCATAATATGTTAGACAGTTAATATAAATTAAAATAAATTAATTTTTAAAATCTATATACAAATAATTCGATACTGATGTATAAACATAAATAAATTTATTGTAAGCAGAATTTATTTTATTTTGATTCGGTATTTGTAAACATTTTTGATAATTATGTGAGAATGCATTTTAAAAATTAAATTAAGCATTGATTATTTCAAATAAAATTTTGTTGTTTAAAATTAATGCTAAAATCGTCACTATATCGTTACAATTAACGTTTAATATTTAAATACCAGGATAATTTTTTTATGTTATCTGAGAGGGCAGAGAAATTTGTGCTCTGCATTGTTTTATTCGGCCACGGACATTATTTATTTTCACTGAAAAATCATTTATACCATAGAACAAACATAAGTAAATATCGATGTATTTATGTGAGTTACGATTTAATGAATTAAAACGAATTTTCAATGAACACTCGAAAATAAAATTTTCTCGACTTTTCGCCGTGTCCAACCAAGCCGGTTCGGATCTAATTTTCGAATGCTAGTTGTTCGCCTCATTAGATTTCACAATATCCACAAAATCAATATTACGGCAATCGTGTACACTGATTACCAGATGTCAAAATCAAACCAAAAGTCGATTTCACAGATCAGATTTTGGAAAATAAAAGCGTTTGCGAAAGATCTAATAACTTTACATGACCTCATGAACACTACCATCAGACGTTTTGATCCTGTAATCAATTGAAGTCAATTCGATCCGCTTAAGAACGTGCAAGTAGCTCCTAAATCCAGAACACCACTTACAGCGATCCCTATAGCACCTCGACCTCTATGAGTGACCAATTATCGCGCCTTCGATACGTATGTGAAGATAGCCCGAAAACCATCCCGAGAAAAGTCTTTTCAAAAATTGGGTTGAGTCCACGCTAAATACGATAAAAACCTTTTGTCCCGAAAAAAACAACATGAAACATCTCAAAATTACACTCTATGCCGAAAATAAAAAAAAAATGATTTATAAACCTGTTTATTATTTTTATGATTTTAAAAAATTTACGTTGCAAAAAAATGTAATGTGTTGTACATTGTACAATAATAAAATAGTAACATAATTATTTTAAAGAAAATCTTAGTACATATTTCTGTATTCTTTCTGTAATATTATAAATTTAATAATGACGTGTTATTGTGCTAACACATAATATTTAATTTACTTAACAAAAAACACGCATGCGCATGATCTATATAACTAAATACCTAAATTTATAGATATTAGAGTATAAAAATCCACATTACACACTCAAACTCATATATTTCCGCTCACATGAATTGGTTGATGGGAGTGACTCGATTAGATCATTTCTGACTTATATTAGGTAACCTAGTTGCCATACGATGGGGATTAGGATTATTTCTCGGCCCAGATTTAACCGATGTTTGTTGTATATGAAATGTTCCCATTAATACTCATATATCGTCACTCACAAGGATTGCCGAGTACATTGGTTGATGGGAGTGACTCGATTAGATCATTTCTGACTTATATTAGGTAACCTAGTTGCCATACGATGGGGATTAGGATTATTTCTCGGCCCAGATTTAACCGATGTTTGTTGTATATGAAATGCTCCCATTAATACTCATATATCGTCACTCACAAGGATTGCCGAGTACATTGGTTGATAGGATTGACTCGATTATATCATTTCTGACTTATATTAGGTAACCTAGTTGCCATACGATAGGGATTACTAGTATTTCTGGGCCCAGATTTAACCGATGTTTGTTGTATATGAAATGCTCCCATTAATGCTCATATATCGTCACTCACAAGGATTACCGAGTACATTGGTTGATGGAAGTGACTCGATTAGATCATTTCTGACTTATATTAGGTAACCTAGTTGCCATACGATGGGGATTAGGATTATTTCTGGGCCCAGATTTAACCGATGTTTGTTGTATATGAAATGCTCCCATTAATACTCATATATCGTCACTCACAAGGATTGCCGAGTACATTGGTTGATGGGAGTGACTCGATTAGATCCTTTCTGACTTATATTAGGTAACCTAGTTGCCATACGATGGGGATTAGGATTATTTCTCGGCCCAGATTTAACCGATGTTTGTTGTATATGAAATGCTCTCATTAGTACTCATATATCGTCACTCACAAGGATTGCCGAGTACATTGGTTGATGGGAGTGACTCGATTAGATCATTTCTGACTTATATTAGGTAACCTAGTTGTCATACGATGGGAATTACTAGTATTTCTGGGCCCAGATTTAACCAATGTTTGTTGTAACGGGTGATTTTTTTGTGGTTAGGATTTTCATGCATTAGTATTTGACAGATCACGCGGGATTTCAGACAAGGTGTCAAAGAGAAAGATGCTCAGTATGCTTTGACATTTCATAATGAATAGACTTACTAACGAGCAACGCTTGCAAATAATTGAATTATATTACAAAAATCAGTGTTCGGTTCGAAAAGTGTTTCGCGATTTACGTCCGATTTATGGTCTACATAATCGACCAAGTGAGCAAACAATTAATGCGATTGTGACCAAGTTTCGCACTCAGTTTACTTTATTGGACATTAAACCAACCACACGAATGCGTACAGTGCGTACAGAAGAGAATATTGCGTCTGTTTCTGAGAGTGTTGCTGAAGACCGTGAAATGTCGATTCGTCGCCGTTCGCAGCAATTGGGTTTGTGTTATTCGACGACATGGAAGATTTTACGCAAAGATCTTGGTGTAAAACCGTATAAAATACAGCTCCTGCAAGAACTGAAGCCGAACGATCTGCCACAACGTCGAATTTTCAGTGAATGGGCCCTAGAAAAGTTGGCAGAAAATCCGCTTTTTTATCGACAAATTTTGTTCAGCGATGAGGCTCATTTCTGGTTGAATGGCTACGTAAATAAGCAAAATTGCCGCATTTGGAGTGAAGAGCAACCAGAAGCCGTTCAAGAACTGCCCATGCATCCCGAAAAATGCACTGTTTGGTGTGGTTTGTACGCTGGTGGAATCATTGGACCGTATTTTTTCAAAGATGCTGTTGGACGCAACGTTACGGTGAATGGCGATCGCTATCGTTCGATGCTAACAAACTTTTTGTTGCCAAAAATGGAAGAACTGAACTTAGTTGACATGTGGTTTCAACAAGATGGCGCTACATGCCACACAGCTCGCGATTCTATGGCCATTTTGAGGGAAAACTTCGGAGAACAATTCATCTCAAGAAATGGCCCGGTAAGTTGGCCACCAAGATCATGCGATTTGACGCCTTTAGACTATTTTTTGTGGGGCTACGTCAAGTCTAAAGTCTACAGAAATAAGCCAGCAACTATTCCAGTTTTGGAAGACAACATTTCCGAAGAAATTCGGGCTATTCCGGCCGAAATGCTCGAAAAAGTTGCCCAAAATTGGACTTTCTGAATGGACCACCTAAGACGCAGCCGCGGTCAACATTTAAATGAAATTATCTTCAAAAAGTAAATGTCATGAACCAATCTAACGTTTCAAATAAAAAACCGATGAGATTTTGCAAATTTTATGCGTTTTTTTTTAAAAAAAAGTTCTCAAGCTCTTAAAAAATCACCCGTTA
The DNA here is from genome assembly GCA_932526605.1 of Nephrotoma flavescens. Lineage (NCBI taxonomy): Eukaryota > Metazoa > Arthropoda > Insecta > Diptera > Tipulidae > Nephrotoma > Nephrotoma flavescens. The sequence continues at coordinate 269,373,271 of OW052222.1, read as the reverse complement.
TATGAAATGCTCCCGTTAATACTCATATATCGTCACTCACAAGGATTACCGAGTACATTGGTTGATGGAAGTGACTCGATTAGATCATTTCTGACTTATATTAGGTAACCTAGTTGCCATACGATGGGGATTAGGATTATTTCTGGGCCCAGATTTAACCGATGTTTGTTGTATATGAAATGCTCCCATTAATACTCATATATCGTCACTCACAAGGATTGCCGAGTACATTGGTTGATGGGAGTGACTCGATTAGATCATTTCTGACTTATATTATGTAACCTAGTTGCCATACGATGGGGATTAGGATTATTTCTGGGCCCAGATTTAACCGATGTTTGTTGTATATGAAATGCTCTCATTAGTACTCATATATCGTCACTCACAAGGATTGCCGAGTACATTGGTTGATGGAAGTGACTCGATTAGATCCTTTCTGACTTATATTAGGTAACCTAGTTGCCATACGATGGGGATTAGGATTATTTCTCGGCCCAGATTTAACCGATGTTTGTTGTATATGAAATGCTCCCATTAATACTCATATATCGTCACTCACAAGGATTGCCGAGTACATTGGTTGATGGGAGTGACTCGATTAGATCATTTCTGACTTATATTAGGTAACCTCGTTGCCATACGATGGGGATTAGGAGTATTTCTGGGCCCAGATTTAACCGATGTTTGTTGTATATGCGCCCCCGCGATCTGTTGCGAACTTTTCAAAGTTTTAAGGATTTTCTTCAAACGTCTGCCGCACTACACATTTGATGGCTCCTACAATACTGTACAATATGACATTCTTTCCTTCGTTTGTTGCCTATTGCTTGAAAGGGATTCCATAGAAATATCTTACCCGCGATTTTGCTGCTTTTTCGGTGGGCACGTCTCCATTTGAAAGAGCTGTATGAAACTGATTTTGTAAAAAGTATAATACTTCAATCGCTGAATTAAACTCCTGGTCATCTTCCCTTGACAACAGGGGTGCTTTTAAAGCGCTTTTCTGTTCATATTCAAGCCAACATCTTCGATCGACTGGTACCGTTGACGACTCTATCTCGGATCCCATTCCTATTCACTATAAATAATCAAATGAATTTCAGTTATTAGCACCATAAATGACACTTAACAAATATCTGTGTGATCAGATTATCGGTAAACAAAAGAAAATTAATGAGATAAGAAAAACAACTTGAACTTCAATAAGTGCGCATCACAAGAATGTAAGCGAAATATAAGCGGACGTCCACAAATTAGAAGGCAAGGAAAATACAATTAATTATGTTGCTTAAATCATCCCTGTAGGAAATTTATTAGCGATACACTAATGACAGATCAGCGACAATCAAGGCTGACACGTATTTATATTATATTTACCCAGGAAATGGGATTAATCTTCGTTTGTGGGACGTCTGAGATGAATCGTTAACGACATGTGTGAGATGAGTCGCATGTGAGAAGTCATAGGCGAATCGAATGTGAAGTGTCTTCTGATATATCTGAAATAGATCATATATGATATGTCTTAACAATTAATTTAAATGAAAAGTAATATTCCTAATTTTATTTAAATGCATAAGTTATAATTATAAATTAGTTTATTTGCACAGTCATCCCATGTACATGTGTTGGCAACCCAAATGTTTGAGCTTTGCATTTTTTACCAAACTTGCAAAAATTACAAAATGTATTCTTACCAATTCCTAAACAAAATGTTAACACCGTGTACAGAAAATAATAATAATGGCATTGTCCCAAAGAAAGAACATGACAAATTAATTCAATCCTCTCGATTGTTTACCTACGTCATATTAAAAGTACTTGATGGGATAAGAAAGACCGAATACATGTTCGGGTCTGAAAGAGAAATTTTTTTTTCATGTAAGAAGACATGAGTCTCACAATTGTCGTCGACCGTGGACTGTAATTGGGCAAGTTCTTTGAGAAACTAATATGACTTGTCATTAATTGATCATTTAGTCAACATATCATTAAAAACCAACGACCATTTTCTGTCTTTTTCATACGAATTTAGAAAAAAGGTAAGAAAGAGATACAGTCCTTCAAAAAATTATTTGTGAATCGCAAAAATTTAACAAATCACTCGAGTAAATTTAAAATGTTGACCCAAAAATTAACAAAAAAATAATTTATTTGTTATTCGAAATGACATTATTATTCTGTACTTGACTAAAAATAATTAAAAACACTTTAGGATTTCATTAGAAACAAAAGCAAAACACAACCACAAAATTATTTGTGTATCGCAAGAAAAAAATTTCTCATAACAAGAATCACGATTGTTTTTAATGGTTTAACAAAAATGTTACAGGTTATCCTTTTAATTATTACTTTCTGTTACAAGTTTGTAGTCGATATCTTTTTAAAATGGGTAAAACAAAGGAATTGTCTTTGGAGGTCAGAGCTGCGATTGTAGGGGGCTATTCTGCCGGAATGGCTATAAAAGAATTAGCACGAATATACAACTGCCATCGAAATTCGATTACTTTTATCAAATAAACAAATTAAAAATTAAGGGTAGCTTGGAAAATGTGCAAGGGAGAGGGTGAAAACGAGCTACAACCCCAAAAGAAGATAAAAGAATAGTGAATTTCGCAACCCTCAGGAAAAAATCAAACAAGTTCAGAATGAAATAAATATCACTCGGGGGAAATTCAAAATCTCTCAGATGACTGTACGAAGACAACTGGACGAGGCAAATGTCAAAGCTTATATTATTCAAAAGAAGCCGCTCATAAGCCACCAAACAAATAAGAGGAAGCGACTTAAATTTGAACACACCTACCAGTCAAAGCCTGTGGAGTTCTGGCGTAATATTTTGTGGACAGACCAGTCATGTTTTAGTTTGTGTGGAACCTACAGTAAAAAATATTTTTATTCGACTTCCGAACAAAAAAAAAAATCGCACCTTTATTATGCCAACTCGCCATAGTTGTGGCGGTAATATAATGGTATGAGGCTTGCTACAATGGTGCTGGTAATCTTATAATGATACCTCAAAAGGTTGAAGTTACCATCACGTACGTACTTTGAACTGTTGAAGAAGCACGCATTAGTTGCCGGATGTGAATTGATCATTCAGCGTTGTATATTGCAGCAAGACAACGCTCCAATTCACAAAAGTGAAATCATCACGAGGTTTCTAAAAGATTTGGATCAACAAACACTTGATTGGCCACCGCAAAGTCCGGATTTAAACCCAATTGAGAATATGTGGAATTATTTAAAGCAAAAAATGCCGGTAGAAACTAGGAAGCAGCCAATGATACTTTTGTTGCAACAAAAAATATTTGGGATCAAACTCCAACACAAATGCTAGAAAATCTCGTGAATTACATTGCACATCGTAGTCATTAAGTGATTTCAAACAATGGTGGGAATACTTTAATTAATCATTATTCCTCGATATTTAGCCAATTTTATTGATTATTTGTACTATATGCACAAATAATTTTGTGATTTTGTATTGCTTTTATTTTTAATGAAATAATGAATATTTTTTAATTTTTTGTAATCAGCAGCATGCAGAGTAAATGTCATTTCGAATAACAAATAAATTATTTTTTTAAGTTAATTTTAGGGTCAAAGCTTTAAATTTACTAAGGACTGTACGTATGTGTTTCGTAAAAAATTATTCACATGCATGTTGGCAAATTTCTAACTGGGTTGTAGCTTTAAAAACTGGTGTATGAGCTGTATCTTTTAATCAGTCCCAAAATTGTTGTAAGAATAATTATTCTAGCGTGAAAACATATTACTTTCGCCAACGAACGCAATGACCGCCGATAAAAGCCACCGATTTTTAGGCACCAAAATATAACGTGTTGTTCTCAATGCTCGAGGATACAGGTCACACTTAAAAATTTTAGATTTAAAGGGCGCCAGCACGTTTTCCGACTAAACGCTTCAGAGCGCATGAACACTCGGGCGAAGTGTACAAACCATCCAAAAGGCCACCGTGGAGCACACTCGCGAGATCGAACGCAAAAATAAAATAAGGATGGAAATCTATATCTTGACTCACAAATGTCAAGGTGGTCTAAGCACGAAGCGGTTATATGGGAAGATTAAGCAAATGAGCGGGAAGCAACTCATTTGAGTATACAGCACTAACGTCCTGCGCCCAACCATCTGATAGCAATCTACATAAGGCTGATCGAATAATAACTAAAATATCAAAAAAGATGCAAACAAATGATAAATCCAAAATTATTTCACTAAAACTTAATATTTCTTGGATCAGTGCTACATGATTTTGAAATGTATGCACTAGTTGATAATGATAATCCAAAAAAGAAGAACATTGTTGCATGCCAAGTTTCCGAAAATGAACTGTGGTCTATGAATTTTATCGATTTTTATTTAAATTTTCGTCCCGCTCGATAAAATTAAAAATATTTGGCCAAAACTAAAAATGTTTTCTCGGATCAGGGCTAAACAGAAAAAAATCGTTCCGTGACAGGTTTCTGAAAATGAATGATTTATTTACTACGATTTCTAAGACTACTAGATTAATCGACTCTATTAGTTTATTTATCATCTAATAATTTTTTCGTGATGCGTTTATGTAGAAACTAGAGAAAGCTCACAATTATATCAAGAGGTTGAAATCGCGAATAAAACACATAATTGTTAAAGCGAAATAGAATGTTAATGGATTCCTGAAAATTGAGACATAAACTAAAGCTATAACCAGCGAGTCTGTAAGAGTCAGTAACGAAACCTTACAGAATTTAACGAGAACGTTTTATTACAGAATATTTGACAGTTTGACCAGCGAATCTGTAACACTATTATTATTGTCAATTGATTTTCGTCAAAAATGAATCTATTTGAGAAAATTGAACAGCTTCTTGCCCTATTTAAAGGACGAGGGGGCAAAAATAAAAAAACAGTCTTGTGTAATACGAAAAATAAATCGCACAAGAGACAGATCACTATGTATACATGTACGTAGATTACGATGTATGTAACTACGAGAATTTAGAGGTATATGTACATAATTTACTGAAATTAAGAATTGTCAACAGCAATTTTTTATCCACTCTCGCATGACATGTAAGGTTTTCCACATGCTGATGGGCCTTGTGCGGCCACAAATGTTGGTGAACGATTTGAGTCTATTGAGCTGAAAAGAGCTGATGAAAAATGTACATAAAATATTATTTAAATTATTAAAATATAAATAAATATTTGTACACATAAATTAGAAAAATGTAACACATATCAACATACCGCAATTTCAACAATACAATTTTGACGTTTCCTTCAGTTTGAGCGATAATTTTCGCTCTTGTTACAGATTGCAAATTGACAATTCAAATTTAACGAAACTGGTCAGCAATGTCAATACACATACATTTTTCAGATGTCGCTTTGTTACTTAAATTTCTTACAGACTCGCTGGTTATAGCTTAAGTCGAAAGTCGAAATAGTGATGGTACAACATGCCACACCAGATGGCTTAGATTTTAATTTTTTTTATATTATTTGATTGAAAACAAATCGAATTTTATAAATTTGATAATTTTGCGTTTTCTCATTAATTTTAATAAATAAATTTCGGCTGGACTAACTTCCCACAAGAGCGACTTGGTTAGTGATATGTTAGTGTCGCCTGATTAAAACGAAAATTTGGTCTGGAATGCTGGTCTAACTTCACATACATCTCCTAAGTAGTTATTAAGCTGCCCGATAAAAAAGATAAAAAATTCAAAAAATTTACCAATTGAAAATATATGCAAAATATGTTTACTAATACCAGCCATGCAAATGATTTAACATCATAAACCATTTAAATTAGAGTGTAGCTGTGTTCTTTTCGAGGTAGAAAATCATACCCACTACAAAAATTTTAACAATTTTATTTGCGTCACTCTAGCACAAATTATCTGTTTTGTTTGTCATTTTGACACGTTATACGCCAGAAATTCTATGTCAATGTATTTTTATTCGTTGTTGTTGTGTTTGCCAAGGCGAAAATTTAATTTTGTTTTTCCTCACTCATTCCTGCCCTCGGCACCTCACCTGGATATCTTAATAATATGTTATATTTTAGTATCCGTTTTGTTTATTTTTATCTGTTTTTGTTGGTTTTAATTGATAGGGTGTGACTCTAAGTGTATGGCATAATCTTATCACAAAAACACGATCTAAGGTATTTCCTTGTTGGCTTTATTCGTTTGTTTGTTTGTTTGTTGTTCTTCACCATCCACACGTAATATAAGGATGTCTGTGTATCACATATCATATACAATGATAGTTGTTGTCTCTGTTCTATAAAAAAAATAAAATAAAACTGATAACACAGACATCTAAGCACAGTATGGGAGAAAATAAAATTAAACAGGAAAATGTTAGGAAATTAAGATTTAATGAAAAAGGATTGTCTGTTTATTTTCTATACAGTTAGAATATAACAATACAGGTTGATTTCACAGAACAGTTTCTTTTTGGATTAAATTAGATTTTTGAATCTAAAAGTTGTTTCGGTTTCTACATTTTTCGGTGTTTTGTTAATTGAAAAATCAATTAGGCGAAACGATGAAAAGATAATGATGAAAATGTGTTTCTGGATTTTCTATAAATTAATTATTTAATTAATTGTGTTTGTTTATATTTATACGAGACCAAGATTTGTATCTTTTTGTATCGTTACACGATAACGAAATGTAGCCAAAAAATCGATGCTCGATGATACGGGTTTACCTATGTATAGGTATACAACATATACGCATTGTTATGTTATGTAACCGCATGTACATAAAACTATAATAAAATATAAAATTTAATATACTTAATCTAATCTAACCTACAAAAAAAACAATTTGAACAACATAAATTCAGTTTTTATTTCACAATTGTGCTCGGTTATTTTGTCAATACTAACGAAATTGATTGACAGGATCTAGGACACTTGAAATACTCTATTTTTATGAAAACGCAGAAAACGAAACGATATTTTTGGGGTTGGAAAAATGAAACCAATAAATAAGTTTATGAAATTGTTATTGTCTTTATATTTCGACATAATGCAAACAAGGGTGTGTCAATTTTTTGCAATAAAAAAAAATTATTTGTATTTTATTGTTACACACAACATATACGAATATTTATATAAATATTTATGTAAACCACACACACACAACAATGGCGATAAACTTTTCCTGTATACCTTCATATATGCATATAAATCCGGAACCCGCAACGCTATTCACAAAATTAGCAATGAATCCGAATTTAGGTTAATCGGTTGTAATTTGTATTTTTTGTTGTATTTAACGCTATTTATTACGATCGTTACATTATATAATCATAATTATTCATGATGTCACATTTAAAAAAAATATGTTTTTAAATCATTTTCATTTTAAATGTTAATATGTTGTATGTACATATAACGAAATTAAATAATGAATAATATATAACTGTCATAATATTTGGAGCATGATTTGCCAATTAAAGCATTTAAATTTTTCAACTGTACCCTTGTGATTTTCACTGTAAAATATGTCATCAAATTCTATTTGGGAAAACACTGAGCTGTTTACTGTGCTAACACACAGTTGTTGTCATTTAATCCGTCGAGTTTCATAATGGTTATAAATTACGCTCGACTGTTCAACTTTGAATGTTATAAAAGATACTCGTACATTTTTTTTTTTTAAATAAATTATGAATTAATTTAGAAAATGATATTTTTGAAATATGTAACTTAATTTAATAAAATGAAATTGTTTTTCTAAGAAAAACAATTCTGTTGAATTGACAACAAAATAAAGCATTACCCACGCGATGTGATGTATATGGAATTAAAAATCAAATATAAAAGGATAGGCTTTTCGAGTAAATAGAACTTATTCCAGGGGAATACAGTACGCGTCCATATAGCATTTATAAAGGGTGTTTGAGAAGGATAGGGCAGAACTGATGTGGTAAGTGTCACGGTTGAGATATGATATTTTTAAGTTTTTTTAAATTACCCAAAATATCGCCTTTAAATGGCTATAACTTTTGTCTTTGTGGTCGTAAAGGCACGAAATAACTTTTATTATATTCATTCTTCAATGTGATTTTATTCTAATCAAATCTTTATTTAATACAATTGGTTTGAAATCAATCAAATCCTAAAAAATGTATAAATATATTAAAATCTTCCTTTCTAAATTAATTAATAAAAAACTAAAAATTAATTTGAAATTAGCTTTGGTTTAAAAAATTCTCTAGTTTACTCATTCCCTTTCCAATGGTATATTACATGTCAAAAAAGTCGCCCGTTTTGTGGTCAAAATAAGAGACACTATTTTGTCAGGGTTGCTGTTGTTACCAAGCTGTTACTAGGCTGGTCCTTACTAAAAAGGCGAGATTCCTAGGGATTTTTCTGGACAATAAGCTCAGTTGGAAACAAAACACGATAGCAAGGTTGAAGAAGGCTACTGTGACACTCTACTCTTTTAAAAATGCCATTGGAAGGAAATGGGGCTTGAAACCGGAGCTGCTATACTGGCTTTACACGGCAGTTGTAAGGCCCGTACTGCTGTATGGTAGCCAGCTCTGGAGATATTATCATACAGGAACATGGTGAAGGTGCAGCGGGCAGCCTATCTGCTCATTAGTGGGGCACTGAAAAAGACCCCCACTAGTGCGTTAGAGGTCATGCTGTACATTCTCCCGTTGGATATCCTTGGTAAGTAAATGGCGGTCAATATGGCCGCCCGGCTATGATCGATTTTGGGGTAGAAGTGCCTGCAAAAAGGGCATGACCTGGCGAATTTAGACTACATAACACCCATATTGTGCTTTGGCAAGCTTTTTGCAAGGTAATTCTCCCCTCTAGGGAGGATTAGAATACTGGTCTCCATATCAGAACACTTAAATTCTTCATCGACGGCTCGATGGTAGAGTGAGAGCTGGTGTATTATATGGGGGAATTAAATTTAAGTTTATCTTTTTCGTCTGCCTGAGTACTGCAGTGTGTACCAGACTGAAGTTATAGCGATTGAACAGGTCATGAACTGGTTGAAGCATAATGTAATATCGTTAACTGATATCACTATGTGGACAGTCGGGCGGCCATTCTTTCGCTGAATTCAGTTTCCCTGGCTATCTCTTAACGAGATGAGTGAATTTCAATATCCCCGGTAAACCAGTAAGCCGAAAATGTTCAAAATGTTAGTCGTATGACCGTGGTTGTTTCTGCAATTATTAAAATGACTTTTCTAGTATATCTATAAGGAACGCAAATGTACAGTTTGTGTTTTAGTCTTTCATGTAAGAAATATACCTAAAACGTCAAAGGCAACCTTACAATAAGCTCTAATAACTTTGTTAGAATGTCAGCTTGCAATTCAATCATTTGACATTCAATGACGCGCGTAACATAATTTTGTCTTGGGCGTTCGTTAAATGTCATTGTTTGGTATTGGATTACAGAATACTGACATAATCGATATATTATTCTATGATCTCAAAAGTGATCTACAAAAATTTGACTTTAATGTTCAATACTAAGGGTGAATATTGAAGGGAGATACAAATAAAATAACAACTAATCTAAACATTGGTTTTGGGGACAGTCATTTGACAAAAATTGAAGTAAATTACGAGACACTGACATAGTCGCCCTCTCATTCAACGAACTCCGAGGTTAGTCGGAAAATTGGGTTGGTGGTTAGTAGTTCAATTAAACATTGGTCAAATTCAGAAAACTGTAAAAATATGCTGAACTTGGACTTCCGGGTCGAAAAAGTATCAAATTGTAGGCTTAAGTCCGGTTTACATACGACCAACATTTTTCTTCTGCAAAATGAATAAGATATAACATTGTCTTTTCGCACATAAAGAGACAAGAAAAGCAATATATCCCAACAAAATTTTGCAGAAGAATTTTTGAGCAATATCACCATAAAAATGAAAATGTTGCCATAAAATATACTCGATCCGAGTATTTTTATGGCAACATTTTTAAAATTAATAAGAAAAAAAATTATTTCGTATTTATAAATGTTGAGGATTCATAATAAAACCAGACGCCATAGATAAAAATGTAAATTTCGCATTTTAATTCATTAAAAATAAATTAATAATGATCATATAAAAAAAATTATGCCATTACTATATATGTTTATATCTTTCTGGCATATTGAATCTTTTTATATAGCGGATTCTTTCTTATTTACCTGCAAAAATTTGTAGAAGAGAACAATTTTCTCATGTAAACCGGCCATTAATTGTCACTCCTAAAATAGACATACATAGTGAGAATTTCCAGAAATTACTGATTTTGTGATATAATTCGCCAAATCGATAAGTTTTTGTTTTATACTAAAGGTACAAAAGCAAGAGTTGAATTTTTGCAGTTTGGCCGTTGCAACCTGACGAGTGACGAGTAGACCAACTTTTTATCAGTACGAAACTAAGCTGCCAAGAAGAGACTTAAGGAAGTTCTCATTTTTTTAAGGGTTTGTTTATGTATCTTTGTGTACACAAGTACCCAGCAGTTAAAAATGGGGGGAGAGAGGGGGGGAGTGCATTTTTCTACTTTTTGTGGTAGATATTGTGAGTAAATTGTCTTTTTCTTTTCTATGACTTGGAAAGTCGTAAACATTGTATAAATGCCAATAAAACTAATATTTTGTCCGAAAAACCAAAATAAATCTTAAATATAAAAAGTTATCATCTATTTTATGTGTGACCTACAAGCCTACAATTTGATACTTTTTCGCGTTGGTATTTTGTATACTGTTAAGCTTCATCTAAAGTCAGACATTATAGCAAATTGAACATATTTATAACATAACCGTCTGTTTGACGAGTGGCGTTAAGGCCGGACATTTAATTATTTTTGAACCTAGGAGTTAGTATACTATTAACTTTGTCTAAAGTCAAACTTCGAAGTCAGAAATATAATACACTTAAACGTTTAGTTAGTTTGGTTAGCAGGTTAGCAGTTAATTGACATCAATTGACTTCTTTCACTGGCGAAAACCTGTTATACAAATGGAGCTGACCTGCTTTTAATATATCCTTTTGTATGGCGTGCCTGTATCATTTTCCGAATATCTCGGCGAACAAATGGCTTTTGGTTTGTCAGAATCTAGTTGGTCTGGGTTCTGGGCCATTCTGACGTTGGGGGAAATGGAAGGCAGACAACTTAGCAAGGTACGGTTTGACTCTCCAATTGGAGCCAGGGAGAGAATGTGTAGCCTATGTATGTGCTGAAAGCAGCAAGCCATAGGGAAACAGTTGCCTTGGCTAGATGGATCGTCAGTCCAACTGGCAGGGTAGCGAAACAAGTATGGCCTGAGCTGAACTTGAATGCTCCATGATGTTAATCACACTGAAGAAACGTGATTTAGGTAGAATTGAAAGGATAATTACTGGGCACTGGCTTATCGGAGTTCATGCGAGAAGGCTGGGTCTGGATGCAATTACTTCCACAAAAGCTGCAGGGACGAGGAGGAGGAAACTCTGGTTCACTTCCTTTGGTCGTGTCCTGCGGTAGGTGGCAGAAGACATGATCACTTGGGCAAATATACTATGGACTAGCCTCTGAGATCTCGAAAGCTGTAATGTGCGAGATCTTTTACGTTATATTAATAGTACTAAATGAGTTTAAGGGAGTTTATTATGTTGGATCTTGTGGTATCACAATGGGCCATAATTGGTCTAAGTATGCGATAGCAACCACTAAAACCTAACCTAACCTAACCTACTGTATAGAAATGAAGAAGATGCGTCAATTGTTTTTCAAAATGACGGCTGTCCAGCACATAACCAACGAACGGTAATAGAATACTTGGATCATTCTTTCCCAAACTCATGGATTGTTCCAAATGGCCCTATCTCTTGGCCCGCAAGGGCCCCAGATCTTACACCCCAAGATTTCTACTTCTAGAGACGTGCTAAGAAATTGGTGTACGCAACAGGAGTGCACACAAGGGAAATTATAATTGAAAGGATAAGCGCTGCATTTAAACAAATGAAATGAAACTTCGAAGAACAACCGTGCAGATAAGAAAAATATGCCGTGCATGCATACAAAGTAGAGGAGGTTATTTTGAACAAAATATAATTAGTGAAGTTGATTAAAAATTGATCAATAACTTTAAAGATATGGTAGTAGAATTGAGCGGTAAAAACGGTGACGAAGCACGTATTAATTATAAAAAATTATCGTACACCTCCTTACCAATTAACGTTTGATGGTCGCTCGTCGATTCAAAATATTGACATGGAAGAATTATCCTGGGCACTGCTCCAATCATTTTTAATATATTTAACTCAAGACCCACCAATTCTAAATTTCGTAAATCCATTCAAAATGCTAAAACAACTCCAATTCCTAAAAATACTTATCCTAGGAGCAACACGGATTACCGACCTATTAGCATTTTCCCTGAATTATCAAAAGTATTTACAAAAGTATGTACAGAATTACAGCAACAAAGTGACATATTTATTAATATACTGATAGATTAATTTCAGTCCATTACTGTATAGAATTATATAGAATCTATTAATGACACCTACTAAAAAGAAAAATAATTGCACTATTTCATTATGCAAGATTTTGTAATTGCAAGATTACAAATCGGGATTTCCTAAAAATCGGGATTTTTTTTATACAAAACCTGGATTTTGAAAACCGGCATTTTGAAAACCGGGATTTATAAAAAACCGGGACTTTCAGAAACACACCCGTTTAACACGTATACATCAGAATTAAAAGAAACAATGAATTGGTTTATATAGTTTTGTCACTGCATTCTGATCTGAGAGGGCTCTGAAAAATTAAATATAAGTGTTAAATATCTCACTAGCTCGGCCTTGAGCTACTTAGCTGCTCGATTGGCCTGCATGAATTTTTAAAACTTGATCCATGTTTTCCATGTATCATTACTTACATATCTACTAAAATAAAAGGTTCAGCTTTCTTTATCTTGTGATTTATTGCGTACGTTCCTATTGAAAGGATACTTTGGGATATAGTTTCCCGGATTTGCTCTCTTGTAAAAAATTACAATTAACATATTTTACAACATTTTAAAACAACTATATAACCTATAGCATGTTTTTTTATAGCCTTAACCTTAAAGGGTATTCGAATGTTGTGTAACATCAAATTCCTAATTAACATTATCAATCATTTTTCTTTATAATCATAGTTAGTTCCAACATAATTGTAAATATTAAATTCAGTTTCAAGAAAATATTAAACAAATTTCGTAATTTTTCCTGTATTTTGTATCAAATAAAAAACCTCTTAACGAGGTAAATGTTCGAGTGACGAAAGCCGAATTCAATTCACAAAATTTCTGATATCAAATTTGTGCCGAAAAAAACAATTGCATTCGATTTTTCAACGATTTTTCGGAATGTTAGTGCATCCAGCGCGTTGTTGTTTAACATTCCGAAAATCGTTGAAAAATCGAATGCAATTGTTTTTTTCGGCACAAATTTGATATCAGAAATTTTGTGAATTGAATTCGGCTTTCGTCACTCGAACATTTACCTCGTTAAGAGGTTTTTTATTTGATATCAATCAGTTTGGCACGGCAAATTGAAAATGAATTGAATTGCGATTCGTTTTATTGTTGTCAGTCAAAACAGTTCATACACACTCGATAGCACACAAGTGGCCACTAAGTGTTATTGTGCCTTAAGTCACATTCATACGACGGATAAAAATCCGGGATTTTTCTATTCCATCGTTCTTACCAATTACATCACGTAAATTATACAACAGACACGCTTTTTTCATACAAAAAAGTTGAAAAAAAAAATCTGGGATAGAAAAATCCGAGATTTTTATCCGTCGTATGAATACGACTTCATACACAGACGCGTGGCATTGAAATTACGAATAGCGAGAGGCAAAAAACGAATTACGCATACTTTCACACAGCTGTCGGCTATGTGTTACGGATTCGTTCGTGCATGATTCGTTCTTCTTCTATCGATATTCGTCACTCCAGTGGCGTGCGTCTGTGTATGAGGCACAATGCTCTATTCCACACTTGATCTCACAGAAATCATAACTTTTTTCTATTCTTTCCCCATTTACCTATGATACTGATTTTAATTGCGGCTTAAACAAATTTTCTGTGAAATCACACTAACACAAACAAAAATGAAATAAAAAAGACGGGAAAGGTCGGAACCGAACTCTATAAGCATTTTTGTTGCCTATATAGTAGCCTACGGTCTGGTGTACGGTTTCTGGTGTGTGGTAGACGATTCTATTTCTTTATTTTGCATGCATTTTTTCAATCTTCATTTTGTAGTATTTTAGTAGATTTTATTCCAGAATCCTTTACCACATGCCCCAAACTGGTCATGCCGGGTGTGATCTTATTACACAACCGGTTCTCGTAGGCTATCGGCTGAACATATGTAGTTTAGGTTTTAGTGCATGTTACAGAGTAGTAAAAATTTAAATCAGATGCATCTGTTTTTTGCAGAAATTCGATTGAGTAATTCAACCATTTTTTTGCATGTTTCTTGCTGTTTTGTCACTAACCGCATGCGGATACCATTCATTTTTGATCCCTTAAACAATACAATAAAATATACATATTTTAGTTTGTTAGTTACAAAACAAAAATTAATGGTAGCTACCCTCTCGCTGATATTCCATCTTCATGCGATGGGAGGAGTGGTAAGATCTATTTTTTTAAAGAAATCATCATAAAGATTAAAAAAGTATCGATTTTATGCAAGGAAATTGTTCAATGTTTTTGGTGATTTTTTCGATCACATCAATTTGCCAGTTTTTTCATTTTTTTTTGTTATGAAAAAAGAGTCACTGGTAAAAATTCTCTTAGCAATGATTATAATATGATGTATTTATATATTTGTTTCATTGTAATACGTTGATTCACTATCATTATGAACCGCAACGGACCGATATTAGGGTGCATTTGAGCCAAAAAATGAAATTTTGCAAAAAATTAAGGTGGCTTTTAAGTTATGGAGGTCAATATCTAAAATATACGAGTTTTCTGGGACAAACGGTTGATGTCATATTGTAGGTGAGATTTGTGGCTAGTAATCCTGAAAATATGAACCAAAAGTCTTGGGCTCATTTTTTAGCAATTTGGTCGAATGTGGCCGGCCGATTTCGCATTTTTCAGTTTTTTGGCCAAAATGACCCTCTAACATAATTTTTTGAATTCTTTTTTTTGCTATTTGATAGCTGGCGTCAATACCTTTCCAACGATATGCATATGTCCAGGGTATGTCGAATAGATTCAGCACTGTGGACATGGCAAAATGGCCAAAAATGGCAATTCAGGGGCCGGCCGCGGCCAACATGGCGGCCAAATCAAAAAGTTGTAGAACAAAATTTGCTTAGTTTTTTAAGTACTACAACCCCTGAAAATATGAGATCAAATAAAAGAGGTACGGACAAACAAACATATATACCAAAGCAAGATTATATGGTGACGTCATAGAAAAATTTAAAATTGTCATAACTTTGGTTAAAATCATCCGTTTTGGACGTTTGAGGTGTCGTTGAGTTGGTATTGACGTCTACAATCGTAATTCGCCAGTTAGAAAATAATTGGGGCATTTTTTGGGGCAGTTATACCCGAAAAACTGATTTTTTGGGGCAATTTTCGGAAGGTCATATCTCCACTCAATGTTGGTAGAAATTCATGCTTTTATACATTATTTAGGTTTATTTTTCAAGACCTTTCCAATGGTATATAACATGATCCTGGCGGCCTCAAAGGGAAAAAGTTCGAAACTTGCTGTATAATATACTTCGTTCGACTTCCAGCACAGTAGGTGCTTTCGTCACTCGTTTGGACTGCCGTCCAAAGTGATTATACACAATATCGATTTCCAATCAATAATAATTCATTACATTATTTCGGAAAATGATGAATGATTTATGTGGAATAGAATGAAGAAGGCGACATCATTAAATTCAGACAGCAATTAATTGGAAATAATTTATACACTAATTAAAGAAACACATGTTAAATGATGTGTTGTTAGACATAAATAGCACAGTAGGGGTAATGCGTTATAGCGGAAGTTTTGAACAATTTAGAATTAACTTATTTATACATATATAGCAATTCACAGTTGGGTTTCGCCTCAACCAGAATTTTACGTACAAAAAACTTATACTTTTGAAAAAATATTTAAATCATCGAAACGTTGCTTTCACAGAAATAGAGGAACATAAAGTTTTTGTCAATGAAATAAAAATTTCATTAAAATAATTATAAATTGTTCCAATATAACAACAACAACAACAACAGCAACGGAAACATAGTAAAATTGTTTACTGTACTCGTTTCTATTTAGGATGAACATAGTTTCAATTTCCCTCCGCAAGCACATATACCCACACTCGAACAGCAAAACAAACAATAAATTATTCTGTTATTTTTTTCATTTAATTTTCTCATTTTCGCTCAGGAAAGCTCATTAAATTAATTTTTCTGTTATTTTATTATTTTTCTGGTTAGTACTTTTTTGCTGCTTTTTAATAAAATTTATTTTTTTATTTTTGAATTTCATCCAAATTATATCCGAAGTATCTGTTGTTGTGTATAGTTTTCTCTATTACTGTTTTTCCATTTAATTTTTCTTTTTTACCATTTCAAGTCTGCACCAGTAGTTTTTCCTCTCTAACATCATTATAAAAACGTTTAGCACAGTAGTAACACCATGGATATACACAACCAACATGTATAGATAGTATTCTGTGCAGATAGATATATGTACTGTATATATACTGTATACAGTAGACAATATTCTAAGTTTAACAAAAATAAAATATAATTTTATATTATTTATTTTATTTTTAATTTTCATCATTAAAAAAACTGAATTGGATTAAATGGAAAACGAGTTTTCATAAAGCCAGTTTTGGACACATAAAAATATTAGAGAACTGTTAGGGAACAGACAACACACATTTAATGTGTATATATACTGTTTATGTCCTGAGTGCAATGGAATTTTAATGAAATTGCTATACAGACATGTGACAGAAAAGAATTTTAATGTGTGTGTGTGGCTTAAATTATTCGTTCTTGTAATTTTTAGGGGTTATTCAATTTACAAGTTGATATATAACTACTTACTCGTGCTAAAATATTCGGGCGAAATTATATGCCATAATTTAATTGGGACTATACAATTTTTGTCTGGTGTTTTATAATTCAAAAGTTCTACGAAATAATATTTTACTTCTGCGACTGTACTCATTTACGAATATTTCTTGAAACTCACGCATGCAAATTCTTCAATTTTCCGAGAAACAAATTATATCAAATTACCTATTACCAATGAAATTGCATGATTTATATGTCGATATCATTTTGACACTAAGTAGTAGTACTAAATATTGCAATGTAAAATAATAGTTAAAAGTAATACGTTATATTGGACGCCAATATACTGTTTTATTAAAGCTAAACAGAAACCTATACAGAATAATAAAATAATGGTCTGAGAAAATTACAGGATGGGAACAGAAAAATAATATTGGAGCATAACCGTTATGGTTGTTTCGTCATTCACATCTAAATGATCGCACTCCTTGCAAATTGTAATTTTAAGCTAATAATTATATTTAGGGTGTGGGATCATCTTTGGATTGTATAGTCACGAGTGTTTCTAGTTCGAACGAGGAACAACTAATTTCTTAGCAATTTCTTGTTTAAATTTATACAATGGACTATTTCTTACTCGCACCTATCTATTGAAACTTAGAGTAGCAGAAGCTACAAAACTCTTGCTGAACTATGGCCACAGTTTAAATAATAGATTCTTCTCAATAGTTTTTATTTATTCTGTGTAAAGTAGAAAAACTTCGTTCGAATGACACACTCGGGAATGGGTACAAAGGGCCAAATGTAGAAGGGCCGAATGGGTCGAAGGGCCGATTTTTTTTTGTTTTTAGAAATATAATTTTTTAAATTTGTTGTTTTATTGAATATTTTGTAATTTTTTTTAAACATCCTTATGAATTTATGTATTTTACTATTTTTCATCACGTATCCAGTCAGCGATACATTTTGGTGAAGGAAAATTTTGTCATGCGCCACCAATAGGTATATCCCTTTTCCTGTCCGTTAACACAATTGTGTAGGTACTGTCAAAGTACCATGTCAAAAATTTATTTTTGTATGTGTTTTCACCCCACTTACGCATTTGTGCATTCCTTTTAAAATTATTTTCGTCCGAAAAAAAACACTATAACTACATATATACACAATTGTGTTGGTTCTACTTCAAAACAAGCAAATTTTTTGGCGTAAGTGTTGACGACGTGACGTATACATCGCCGAAATCGGGTAAGATGAAAATTTTTTAAAAAAATTTCTTTTTAGGATTGTATAGCTATCATTTTTAGGAGGTGCAAGCCAAAAATTTTGGAAAAATCACCACATTTTCATGGAAAATTTTCAGTTTTTCCAAAAATATTTTTTCCATTTTTTTCATCCAAAAATTAAAAATCTGCCTTTTTTATTTATCAAATCTTAATTTTAATGATAAAAATTCGAATTATACTGTTATGAAACGGGTAACAAATTACATTTTTGCGTTATTTAAACTTTTTGATTTTCTGGAAAATTTTTCCCTTTCATTATTTTTTCAATATTTTTTTAGTTTTATTTATTTTTATTAATAATAATTGCTTCGTCAATCTTGCAGACACAGATCAAAGAGTTTTTATCGCTCTTATCGCTTCTTCTGATAGTGCCACAAATGTTTAAAAAATCAACTTTCGCAAATATAAAATTTTTTTTAATGTAATTTTAGTTCGTTGTACACCTTAGAGGATGAAGGCTGCCCCCAAACCCCCGCTTTTCCAGAATTTATACATTCTTCAAGTGGAAATTTTATTTATAATTTTAAACTAAGTAAAAAAAATAGTAAAATTTTCCTAGAAAAATTGCAAAATTTTCCCGGAAAAATTACTTGCACTGTCGAAAAACTGTTAAAATACAATGCTAATATCAAAATTCAAAAAAATTACACATTTGTACTATTTTGAGTAAAATAATATGCAATTTGTCACAAAAAAAAAATGAAAAGGTCAAAATTTTCTCGAAATTTATAGCTCGCACTTCCTAAAAACTAAATAGAAAAAAATAGATGCACAATTCTACAAAAAAAATTTGGGTTGGTATCGAAAGGCCAATAATTTTATTAGCGAAAAAAATATCCCAAAATGCCATCCCGAAAATAATAATCCAAACAATAAAAATCTCAAAAACCATAATACTAAAAATATGTTTACCAAAAAAATTTGCTCAAACACAAAATCTCAAAAAAATAAAAATATCGAATTAAAAATCCCAAAATTTGCAGAAAATAAAACCAAATGAGTCGATTCCGCAGATTCCGACTCATTTGGTTCTATTTTCGGAAGATTCGTAAAAATTAAATCATTAGATAATTTTTCTTAAGATATTTTTTTAAAATATGAAATATATTTTACTATTATGTAGACTTTTATTTCAATTTCATATTTTCATTTAATAGACTTAAATAAATATAAACTTAAATGCAAATTTTGTTTTTTTTTGAGATTAATTTTTTCGTCCAAACAATCAAAAATTTACAAAAGGTGATTTGGGATATTTGTTTTTCGCAATTTGGAATTTGAGAAACTGCCTACTAGTAAGTTTTTGATCTAGTCAAAAACATCATTTTGGTAATAAAATATTCGGGAGTACGATGGTATCCCAGAAAATTTTTTAAAAAAATTTCATTTTACCAAATTCTCGCGATGTATACATCATCTACACTTTAGCCAAATTTTTAATCAAAAACGCCATTACATACTATGATTTTTTACCCTCACATTTGTGTGGTCTGGACTTAAACAGTGCGATTTTTTTTGGTTGAAAAAGGGATATGTACAAAAAATAAAAAAAAAATTATATTAAATAAAAAAATAAAAAAAATGTATTTCTGAAAACAAAAAAAAAAATAAAAAACAAATTTGGCCCTTCGACATTCGGCCCTTTGATACCATACCCACACTACGAAATTATTTGAAACAGACTACATAGATCTAACACTTTCGTTGAATAGTTATTAAACCGCTCTGTTTAAAGAACCCAAACATCTCCAAAATTGATGTTTCCATGAAATTTGCATCACTTTATTTTACAGATAATTATGATCGTAGTTTTGGGAACTTAAAGCGTCTCCCTTAGAATTCTTGAGGCTTAACTGATTTTCGAAAAACTTTTGCTAAACATTACTAAAACATTAGTTGCAATAACGTAAGTTCAATAATATTTGAAAATCTAGAAGATGTGAAATATTATCTATTATTTCAAATTTCTCACGACAATCATAAATATTTTTTTTTTTTAATTTTCCAGTTTTTTATTGGCCTAAGTTATATCAGTATTTTGCTTTTGTAACGTTCGAAGCCCAAATCTGAATACGCAAAAATTTAAAGTAAAAAATTAAATGTATTTTCAAACGATACTCTTAGTTCTTGTTTAAACTCAAATACTACGCTGACGATTCAGGTGTTATACTGCCATCTAGTAGTAGTTGAAGGTGGAATTTGATTTTAATGAGAAAATGCGAACAAAATGACGTCATATATCAACATTTTTAAAGTAATGAGTTTATTAGTATTCAAGGCTAGGTGCACTGGCTGAAAGCTAAGGCGGAACTGCACTTATGTGAACAAAAAATATTCTTCGACGTACATTGATAATCCATTTCTTTTTATTAAACAAAACAAATACAGTAAAGGAAGAGAAAATGCAAAAAACGAATTCATAAAGATACATAATTTATAGTTACGAATTACTCGTAAAATATAATAATACATTGCAAAAAAATTATTAATTTTGCGTTCGAATTAAAATTGAAGCATTTCGCATATTATATTTTGTGACTACACTTAAAATAATTGAATAATATCGTATTAGGAAGCTTCACGAATTTGATGGTTTGGGTAGCCAACTTTTAAAACCCCTGTGATTTGTTTGTGTGCCAGTCTACCGGCACGTCATTGTCCCAACTAAGCAGGATGCCAAGGATGAGGTGCAACACACCACATAAAAGCCACCATTTGAATAAAAAATCGACCATATACAAATCAATGGTCACTACAATATGTGACCTTGCAACGCAACGCGGCGTGTTCATACCGCCAAAACGATAAAGGACAAGAAAACAAGCAAAAATGCAGAAAAACCCCACCTGAATTCGACTGGCTGCGTCCTTTATGACGGGGTTCGAACAACCCGCTCTGTTTCGGTCTGCTACTCATTTCGAACACTTACTCGTGCCTTACACACAAATATGTGGAATTCAGACAACGATTCAATAAATTATTCAACGAACGCCTCGTTTCACATCTCGCTCTTTCACTTTCCATTTACACACTACTAATGTTGCCGGCACTTTTTTTTAATCAGGATGGATTCAATCAACAACAAACATAAACCCACTCTCATTCGCGCTCACCTCGTCTCGGATTTTACTGTTTACTTGTAAGAATCACTGTATCACTGAACCACCTGGTTCCTAACACTGAGTATATCATTGCAACCGAAAAATAAAAGCTTTGGAATGAAAAGCAAAAAAATAATAGGTTTGGCCCAATATTGAACCGCAGCTCTTATGCACCATGCGCACCACACTTAATCACTGGACTATTATAAACTCTCTCTCTCACGTTCATTTTTTTTTACTACACTCGTCGCCTACTCACTTGTAGACAACACAAATACTTGGCTGAGTTTCGAACTCACTTTCTGCTCCACGAGATATATTGCGGAAATTTGACAGCGGAAAATAAGAGATTACGCAACTGGCCCATGTGGCAGCACTATCATTATAGAGAATTTATTTTGTTATATAAATACCAGCGGAATTTTTTTATTCATATTGTATCTCCTTTTTCACTGAATAAAACACCTCAGCGGAATAAAATATTAAAAGTGATCCTTAAAATGGCAAATCGATTGATTTCTGAAGTAAAGGTACTCGGTAAATCAAATCTTACGATGAAATTTGGATAGTATTATTGATCAGGGATTTTAAAGTAAATTTTGTACAAAATTCTAGGATCTGTTCGTGCTGGTAGCCCAGCCATTTCAAAACCAGTTCTTATGAAAAACGGTAATTGTACATTTTACACGGTCTAAATAAATTTTAAAGTGGAGGGAACTCGACTACTTCTTAATTAAATTTTATAAAATTTGCATCACGTACAGGGACAATTCGGAAAAAATTTATGGACTAGAATTTTTTGATTTTCTGCGGTAATATACGTTATTTTTGTTTTTGGCCAATATCTCAAAAACTTCCACTCGTAACCAAAACTTTCGGTTGTTTTTCTAAAAGCTTAGGCTATAAACAACTTGGGGGAATATTTGAAGGAAATTTATGGACTAAAATTTTCACTAGAATTTTTTTGATTTTCTTGGTCAATATCTCAAAAACTTCCACTAGTATTCTTCCACTGTAAGTATTGATTACTAGTGGACATTTTTGAGATATTGGCCAAAAACTGAAAATAACTTTTTCTAGTTCATAAAGTTTTTCCGAATTGTCCCTGTATGCGATGCAAATTTTACAAAATTTAATTAAGAAGCAGCCAAGTTCCCTTCAGTTTAAATTTATTTATAGTGTAGAATGTAAATGAATAAATGTCGTTTTTCATAAGAACTGGTTTTGAAATGACCAGTTTAGTCCAGCGCGAACGCAGATACTAGAATTGTGTCCAAAACTTACTTTAAAATCCCTATCCAAATTCCATCGTAATTCGTTAAGAAATAGCGGAAAGACGGGATATTGTTAAATTTCAAAATTTCATTTACCGAGTTTCTTTACTTCGGAGATCAATCAATTTTCCATTTTAAGGATCATTTTAAATATTTTATTCCGCTGAGGTGTTTTATTCAGTGAAAAAAGAGATACATTATGAATAAAACAAAATCCGCTGGTAATTACATAACAAAATAAATTCTCTTTAGTGGTAGTGCTGTCACATGCGGCGAGTAGCGTAATCTCTTATTTTCCGCTGTCAAATTTTCGCTATCTTATACATCATATGAGATACACAGACACACTAAACCATTCGACTGTTCCGTCCGGTCTTAAAATTCGGGTTGCATTTTTATCAGCCCACTTAGTATTTTCTTTTGATTTTTATATTTTTTTTTTTTTGTATGTGTTTCCGCTCACTTGTATATTCAAAAATGGTGCAACTTTGTTTATGTTTCACGAACTATGGTTCGCGCAGACAGAAATCAATTAAAAGTCGATTTTCTTTATCATTATTATTTTCACACAACGTTATAAATTTTATTTTTATTTGTTTCCACGAAATAAAGTAATCTTTTTATTTTTTTATTGACAAACAACAAAATCTTTCAAAAAAAAAATGTATATAACTTTTAATTTATTTCTTTAGAATATGAGCTGCAAAATTTGCATTTTTGTACCGCATCACTTCTTAACGATCTTTCTTGTCTTCTTTGGTCTTCCTCTTTATGAAACATTGGCTGCTCTATTTATACTTTTAAGCGTCCCCTCGGTTGTCGTCTCCCTCTAATTTCTCTCAAAGACGCTAAATCATTAGATGGAAAATTCAATTCGCCGCCACGACTTTTGCAAAACCTTTCGCCCTCTTTGAATTGCCATCTAATATTTGATACCACGATACTCTCTCTTTCTCTACGTGCCATCTTGTAAAAGAAAGAAAGTCAAAATATCGCCATTAATTCAGCCTCATAGGGATTTGTTTATGGGCTAATACAACAGCTCAGATTAGTAGCGAAGACAGAACGATTGCCTATTGGATTTTGTTTCAGTGGTGAATTTTGAACGGGATGGGGAATCTAGGGGATGTCTGTTCGATAGTGGAAGACGCATCTTCCGTGGGAAGCCCTTGAACACGACGAACTCATGTGGACTGCGCCAGCTCACCCAATTGGAACTGTCACAATTTGTGTACCGGAAGTCAGCTTCCATAGGTTTCAGTGGTTGACACTTAGGCCATTTTTGGCCCATTGTGATACTACGCATTCATGCTACATCATTAACCCATTCACCTACTCACACAACTACAGTATACCACCTGCACATTGCAAGCTCCATGTCAACCTGTACATTGACATCGACGGTGGGTCAGCACTGAATTCTGCACTCCATCAGAGGGTCTTAGTTGGGGTTGCATCTAGCCTCTGATGGAATTCAAACCCAGTACATCCCGGTCCAATTGTCGAAGCTTTAACCACTGCACCACTTGTCCGGTTCATCTTCCATAGGAGGTTTTAAAATTTTTGCAATTATGTTGAAAAGCTTCGAGATTATAAAAACGACAATTATTAAAAGATTTAAATAAACGTGAAAACGGACACAAACCAATTTTCAACCAACAAGGAATGACCTTGTTGGTTTTCTGAAATTTAAACTGTGATAGTGTTTTTTGATCATACAAGACAGTTTTACCAAAAGTCCAGTATGTTTAATTATTCATAAGGGATTTGCCCTCTCTCCAAAAAAAAAGAAAGAAATTTAAATTCTTGCCCTCATACTGTGTTTTCCCATACTGTGAGATGGTCCATTGAAATGATTGATTTAAAATCTCTCTAGCATTGCACTGGTTCGCCTCAGGATCTGGGCTTGATTACGAAAAAATGCAATTTCTCATTTTACTTTTTCAACCGATATTTTCACATAAATTGACGAATGATGCTTCTTATTTAATAAGGATCAACGTATTTTTTTGCGAAATTAAAATTGACAAATGCGAGTACACTCAGTAGCAGTCGGATATCGTGAAGGAAATATAATTATGTTGATGATTCGTGAATAAAATTGAACTTTTTCAAAAAATGTGATGTCAAATTAATTAATCACATTACATAATAAATTCAAACAAAACGGGTCACGTTCGCAATATCTAAAAATAATAAGATACCAACTGATTTTGACATTAATCTGAGGTCTACTGGAGAAAACTGCAAATCGAAATATTTGTTTCCCAAAAACGTTGTTGTTTTATGTTTTTTATAAAGTCATAACTATATGGGGCTTCACTATATGAATTTCCAATGAAAACCATGCTGGATTGAGCCATCCAACTACAGGAAAAACGAGCAACACTTATTAAAACAGCATGGAACAGCCAGGATCATGGCAGCCGGTTTGAAATGAGTAGCGCAATGAATTACAGCAAAATACTGTGCATAATCATGAATACTGCATTAGGCTACCTGTTCAATACAGTAGAATTGGTTTGGGTCGCACAGCTCCAACTGTACATTTGTGACTGAAAAGTCATATAGTCATTCATGAATAGAATGAATTGGTTTTATAATAAATACAGGTTTTCCTTAGATAGATGATGGCTGTATTTTGAAGTGTACATAAAGCAGCTTTATTTCTACCAAAAAAATATCATAACCACACTACTTTAAAAAAATTACAGCATTGGTAAATATCTTTTAAAGTGTAACTTAAATATACCGTAAAAGCAACTTTAATAATATACCATCATTATAATATCTAATTTATGTATAATTAATGGTTAAATTTAATTGTGTCACCCATCATTCTCATTAAATATCATACAATGGAATAAATTTACTTGTATTCATTATATTTTGTAAAAATAATTTCTCCGTTCATAAATATAATGGAATTTTATAATTGAAAATAAATAAAATTCTAGCCGTAATTTATATTGGTTTATGGTTCAAACAATGTAATGTTAAAACACTTCTGGCCAAATGCTTAAATATAAAATTACAATAAACAATTTTTTTTAATAATATTTGATCACAACTATTACTTTGATTATAAAAGTTATTGCATAAAATATTAATAACAATTAAACGTAAATTAAAAGGACATAAAATCCCATACACATAAAATAAATATTAATTAAACCAAAAATACCACAAAAAATAAATATAAACAAAGATAATAAAACAAATAAATAAAAAACAAAACAAATAAAATTCATTTTCATTTTCCGAAATGTTCCCAAAAATTAGACTAAAAAAAATGTAATTAAAAATAAATGAAAATTAAGAAGATGACACATATTATGTACAAGATAAATATTTTATTGTGTGTGTTGCTCGTACATGCATACACAGACATGTTATGTATGTTAAAAGGACTTACCACAATACATATAATATAAATTTAAGGATTACGAGTAAATAAAACGTTCACTTTTATACTTTTCTATTGTTAATGAAATGTAAATAAATTTAAGAATAATTATGTGTAGTAAAAATGTTGAGGTTTTAATGTCAAAAAGGCATCGGTAAACTGTTTACTGCGTATGTTGTTTACATTCGCCTGCATGTAAAAGGCAAAATGAAGAAGCTTTTC
Source organism: Nephrotoma flavescens (assembly GCA_932526605.1). Lineage (NCBI taxonomy): Eukaryota > Metazoa > Arthropoda > Insecta > Diptera > Tipulidae > Nephrotoma > Nephrotoma flavescens. The sequence continues at coordinate 269,346,889 of OW052222.1, read as the reverse complement.
GCGCGACTATATGCGATCACTTTTGCAATGTTCTATTAGAACTTATGCAAAATTTATTGTTGTTGATAACATTTATTGAAAACACATGTTCGTGTGATTTTTTTTAAAGTTCGGTAATAGTTTAAGTTAAAAGGTATTAAAAGAAAGATGCAAAGAAAGCATACATGTTAATAAATTTATCGAAGATAAATCCCTTCTGGCTTAAATGAGTTTGTATGTTTCAAACCTCAATTTTTTAGCAAGTTATTCAGTTTGATTTATAATTTTATTAGCACTTAGGTATATAGCTTCTTCAATTAACCACAATTCAACATAAACGACTAATCACCGAGTAGCCATACTCAGAGAACGATAGTTCTCAGAAAAGCAAATAAACGGAGACAACTAATGCAACTCCACACTTTACAGGAAAAAAACAAATCACCAACGGCCGAAATTAACATAAAACGACAATTAAAGGAAATTATTTCGGATACAGCTACGATTCTCAAAAACTACTAATTTGAATGAAACGGCGGCGAATTGTTAAACCGATTTGGATAAAACTGCTAGATAAGATTCTCTCTCGGATGTAGTTTCAAAAACTACGCATGGATTATGAAAAACACTCAATTTGAAAGACATCAAACCATTTCTCAACCGTTTCGTATGAAGTTAGTTGTATTAAAAAATAATATGGAATTTTTTTTTGGAAGGCTAATAATGACAATGAGTAATTTGACTAGAACATGCCACTTCTCGATTGAAGATAGAATTCGGTTTTATGGTAAAAAAAGTGTTTACAATACGTCGAATTTTGAGTTATTCAGGGCGACAGCCAGACACCAGCTTCACGTCAAGGTGAGTTTAGCAAGACATTGTGGTAGATTGGTTTCGACCTAATGAAACTTTCATTTCAAATAAATCAAAAAATTCGGTCGTATCATCAGACTGCATTGACCAAATTACAAAACTATTGAAAATACCTTGAACTTAACAAAGTACAATCACAGTTGCCTTAGCGAATTATTATATTTCGCTGTATATTTGTTAACCCCTTCGTAACCTCGAATTTTATTGTATTTCACGCATACATTTTTTATGAAATTTTTTGTTATTGTGCGTGACAGCCAGACAAGCTTTACTAGAGAGGGGACTTCTGAAAAACGAGGTGAATTTTGAGTGGACTAAAATAATAAATTCTGGTTTCAGGATAATTCTTTTGTGGATATCCCTTATCAAAACTAATGTTAATTAAATTTCAACGAATTACAAATTTTACAAAATAATGCAATGAAAGATATTCTACTGAATATGTTGAGCCGAATATCGGACTTTCATTTACTTGCATATGAATGGACATAAATATCGAATAAATTACTTTAGATTTCTAAAGTGAAAAATTAATATATACAAAAATTTTAGTGCTTGAATTTCAGACAATAAACCCATGTTGATAATTTAATTTTAATTCTTTGTCGTTTTTTGAAAATAGTAAACTTTTCAACCAATGGGAAAAGTTTAAGTATGACGTTTCGTTCCGAACAGTCAATTCACCTAGACTTTAGAGATGCCGAATTTTGGGAAAATAATTTATTTTCCTAAACTCGTCAAAATTTAAAAAATTATATCAACTAATTTTGTTTGAAAATTAATTTACAATCTTTCTGTTTCTAACCGTTTTTTCACAAATGATATGTAATTTTCAAAATATTTGCAAAAAACTAAGAGGTTGCTATTAAATGTGCTACTTTTGGTGAACCGATTTCGGCCAAAATCACTGAAATCTCTCAGTTTACCTTGCCGCCTATAACCTTACTTCTGGAATATCCCCATTTAGAGAAAAAGCCGTTTAAATTTGGAACACTGATCTGGAACAGCTTTGTTAATAATAATAATAATATTAATAAACTCGAAAGCCATTTACTCCTCCTTGACCGTAAGAGCGAAGTCACCATTCCGTATTATTATTTTGGAATATATCCGAGAAATATTATACAAGATGTATATATTTAAACTAGTTTGACTAATTTAATTAATGACAGATGAAACGCAACGTTAAAATTGAATAAAAATGGATTAAGAATCCTTATAAAAGAGAGCAGGTAAAGTGAAGTCAAGTTTGGATGATCACGTTGAATTTAAAAAAAAGTCCAATAAGAGTTCCAATAAGATTAAACAAATCGTGCCAGCAACTCTATATCGAAATGATTCACTCATCGTTTGATAGATCAGGCCCTAAGGAATTATTTCTATATGATTGCATTTTGGTGCCATCTCTGAGATGTTTATTTATTGACCATAATAAGACGCGCTCAAAAATCAGATAGAGATCCGTTGAAAGTTTTGTTCTAATAAATTGTACTGAGCAAGTCTAAAATGAAACTGCACAATCGCTGTTTGATTGGTCAAGGGCATTGTGGTGCAATCCCTATGATGCCTTGTTATTGTGAGATTAATTGAGATGGACTCAAAAATCAGAAGGAACGATATGAATTATGCTCAGAAAAAGGTACTGAGCAAATCCACAATTGAATGAAACAAACTTCCTTTGATAGGTTAAATTCGTAGGAAATATTCCTATATGGTGGCATTTTGATGCAATCTCTGTCATCTTGCTAGAATTGGATGCACTAAAAATGAAAAGAAGCCTATAATAGTTTTCCTCAAAAAAAATTTATTATGCAGGCGCGTCATAATAAATATTAGAATAATTAATTTATTATAGATTTATCTTGATTAAATTAATTTTGAGTGAAAAATTAATTAATTTTGAGTGAAAAATTCGTATTAGAAATATGTTAACAGTGTGATTTCTATATATGCTTATTTTTGATAATTGTTAAAAACGGCACTCTCATGATTTTGTTCCAATGCATGTTTTAAAGAAGATTTATTCATACCCGGTTCTCATATTTCTGCAATTTGCTTGAATACATAGAAGATTTTACAAAGTAGGTGTTGTAAAGCAATCTACAAACTTACACACCTGTTTCCATCGGGGTGAAGTTTATGCCAAAATAACAAAATATACAGTGTGACCTACAAGTACTTGGAATTAAAAAAACACTCAAAAATTGAACTTTCATAATAATATAACATTAAAAAGTTTTAATAAACACAAATATTATATTTATGTACTATAAGCAGAAAACATTTAATTTTTGTGAATAGTTTTGAGTGAATTTTATAATAAGTTTACTTTTTTGATCAGAAGCTATACACTTATCATTGCCTGTTTAAAAATTCTATAAACATTTTGTATGTTTCCGCTGCTCTAGAATTGAAACCAATAAACCAACGGGAATTAATTTTCGAAACTGACATCAATACAATAATTAATCGCCTAAAATCTAAAAGGCCTGCACTAAATTTTAGAATTGCTCCAAAATATTTTATGCAAAAATGTAATTAGACACGAACCCTGTTATTTACGCTAACATAAAAGTATATTTAAAAGTATTTTGAGCAAAATTTATAAAAATTATTTACTTTAATTATGAGCATTTTAATACACAAACTATATGCGAAATTTATAATGACCAAACTGTCCGGTTATTATATTAAATTATATAATTTTATTTTAAACAAATTCATTTATTTTAATTGAAATTAAAAATAATAGGCCTAGACTTCATAATTTGTTAATTTCATCAAAATACTATGTGTGGGTGGAACATGGCGAAAAAATAATTGTATTACATTAATTATGAAAATAATATTCATATTGTACTCGCCCTTTGCATACAAATATCATATTTAACATTCAAACCCAAAATCTAAAAATATCGTTCCAGTTGTATGCTTGCCCCGCCGCTCATATACGTTTGTAAATGCGTTTTATGCACGTGATATGTAATCTAAACCTAAACAAAATCAATTAAAATTTTAAAATTATGAAAACGAAAAAAATAAATTCTCATTCCAAAAACTAAATTTTTATAACCATAGTAAAATATTCCAGAATTTTTTCATTTATAATCGTTTTTTGTTCGTTTGCTTGTATACTTTCAGCTACCATATACGATATCAATAGATTACGATGCAAATTATGGTGGTCTCCAGCCACCCGAAATAAACATTCCACTTAAAGGTAATATGTCTGAGCATATAGAATCATTTACAATACAACTACCGTGTGTCGGTAACGTTTCGGAAGAGGTTCTGATCGCAATAAACGTTCATGTGCAAGGACCACCCAAAAGGAATGACACCAGGCTCGTGATAAAACGGAAGAAAATATGCCTGAAAGGTGTTACGCCGTTAAGGAATCGGGCACCGGAACCTGCACAAGCACCGTCACAGGGTCCAGCATTACTAGGTGCAGCCGCTTGTGCATTCGGATTAGTTATAATTGTTGGTTTTATAACAAGTGCCATGTACGTTAGGGCACGGAAACAAATTCGGCAGGATTCACTACAGTAAGTAACCACATCATGTAGATTTAATAATTACACTCGCACTTGAAAATTTTATGGTAAAAATATGTAAAAAAAAAATATATAAAAATATTTTCCAATCTACATACAATTTATGTATAGTATTATGAAATGGTAACACATGGGAATACATGAAAATGAGATTGCACGTGAAATTATTTTTCCAATTTTTGTTGTTATTTTTTAATCTGAATATACGAGTACTCGTATATACATAACAACTGTTTTTAACACCCATGATTTTAATTTTCATCATTACCATGATGATGATAGTGATAATGAAAATATTTTATGGTGATAAAGAAGGCAGTGGTTTTGGTTATCAGTAACGTATTCGTAAATGATGTAATGATAATATAGATTCTCTTAGTTCCTTGTCTCGGTGGAAAATGTATACCGAGATGATAGCAGAATAATAAAACCTTTAAATGTCTGTAACTGGAAGAAATTTTACTTATTGACTGTACGGTTCGAGGAATATGTATTTTTGCTTTAGTAATGAGTTCACTTCACAATAATTTATATTCTGCGCTCTTCGTAGTATAGACTTATAGTTGTGTATAGAAATCGAATACAATTCCGAATCGATTACTTCCGTAGATTTTTAATTTACATTGTTTATTGCGCAAAAAAATATGTACGGATATTGCAGTTTGATTTATTGCATTGTTAAATATTAAAATAGTTTGTACATGCATTGCGAAACAATTTTATTGGCAGGCTAGTGAAATATATAAAACAAATATTGTTAAATAATAAAATAGTGCCAGCAAACTGAACAAAAACTGTTATAATTTAAAATATTTGTACCCGAGTCACTTAATGTTTACAGAAAAATGTATCCATTAAAACTCTGCTCCGTGGTAAATTATTACAATTAATTAAAATAAGAATGACTCAGATGAATTCAAGAATTCTGCAAATAGCTATTGCATATTATCAGTAATTTATTGATATGTCAAGTAAGCGCAAACTACTGACTAACACTAATGTAAAACTGAACTTTTGTTTCCTAGGCATAAATTGTGTTTCAGTTAGTGAATTTCTTGCCAAGATGAACAGCTGTTACTTTGCCAAGTGTTCATTGACTAGGATACAATTTGTCCTCCTTTATCAGAACTATACATTATCGCGAGGTAATCTTGATGCCATCTCCTAAAAAAAGTGTGGATACTTTGTTGGATATGCTGCCATCTTGACAGTTTATTTTGTTGAATGCCATCCAACAGTGGTTCAGGGATTAAAGTTAGTGTTTCTCCGACCAGGAAGTGCCTAAAATTTGTAAATCAGCTGGACCGATACGCAGTTTGCAAAGTGATCTCGAATTCGGAAGTTCCTCAATTTTTGTAATGAGCGTTAACATCTCCTCAAACATCAGGTTGACATTTGAAACACATTTCAAATGATATTTGAATGACTTGACTGGATATCTCTATTTGATGGAGTATTTCGCAAATTATATGATTTTTCGGCAAAACGACTGGATGCGTGACCAAAAAAGGGAGTGATGATTTACTTAATCGTCCACCAACTATCAACATGCATTGCAGTCTGTAAATGGATCAAGAAAGGCTAGTAGATGGTTTGCTGGCAATTTACTTAGAATTTGTAATTCTGTCTTAAATACAAGTTTGTGCACATTGCGAAGTATGGTGCATCATTTATCTCTGCTGGCGTGATGAGATCGTTTTGAAGACAGGAAAACTTATCACTACGAAACTTATTAAAAAGTGAATTGAATTATATCGTCATCCTGTGTAATACATGAAAATAATTTGGCCGTTCCTCTGTTGCTTCGTGGTCGACTTGGTTTATTTTGAGTTTCCTTTAACCACTATCGATCAGCAGTCTTTAATGATTGGGGTTTAACTCCTCGGGATATTAGGTCAGCGGGATAATAATTTGACCCCACATAGTACAAATTATTGAATTATCTTTGTTTCGGATAGCCAGTAAAGGACGATCATGGAATCTGTCCAGGCAAAACTTGGTATTTTATTGTTCTGCAGCGCTTACAAAATTTTACGAATTTGAACAAATGTACAGCGCACATAATCTATAGGCAAAGAAATTTGTTTGTTTGGTGTATCCTTACCTTTTGTGTAGATGATGTTTACTATGGTTTTACCAACACCGTTCATAGCTCGTAGATAAAAGGCACTACTATTGCCGCGGTTTGGGTGCAGTAGAAATGTTAAATGTCTTGGAATGCGAGTGGTTTCAAGTTTTGGCAGTTGCTGATAAATTCTAATCCAAGATTTTTTTTTATTTAATAAATTTATTTATTTATACAATATTACAACTGATTCAAGTCGTATTCATTCGACGGATGAAAATCTCTGATTTTTACATCCAAGATTTTTTTTCATTTTTTTTTCAACTATTTTGTATGAAAAGAAGCGGTTTCTGTTGTATAATTGGTTAACACGATGGGTTAGAAAAATCCCGGATTTTCATACGTCATATGAATACGACTTCAGAGATCATCTAGTAATTTATCTTAAATTAGTTTCTCGGTTTAAGATGAGTAACCTATTGGATACTCATTTTACAATACTTTCTTATTCTAATTAGAACTGCCCAGCTCCTGCGGTTTCTGCCATTGGAGTCTCCTCATTCTGCATTTTCGTGTAGAGATAAGCGCTGTACGTGTTTCCTCGCTTAGTTTTTTATTTCATCGGTGACGTATTCCATCTTCTCTATGTAGGTTGTCGTTCCTAATGTACCATAGGACATTCACAATCCCTCGCAGCACTTTATTTTGGAAGCATTGTAATATTTGTACGTTGGTCTAATTGGCACAACCCCAAAGTTTGATACCATAGTTCCATACTGGTTTTGGCATTAGCCTGTGTAGAAGCAGTTTGTTGTGTATTGAGAGCTCAGAGCATCTTCCCATGAGCCAGTACATTTTCCTACATTTGATGTTTAACTCTTTTTTTGCTTTCTTGAAGTGTTCTTCCCATCTTAGCTTAGCATCGAGGGTCATGCCAAGGTACTCAGCTGTATTTGCATAGATAGTTTAGTTTGAGTTGAGAACCACGGGAATACAGTTTACATTTTGATTTGTGAAGTTGACGTGTATTGATTTTGCTTCATTTAATAAGATGTGCCATTTTTTAGTCCAGATCGTGTTAACTGCATTTTGAAGTTTGTTTGTTGCTTCCGAAATATCTTTTCCAACTGCTAGAATAGCTGTATCGTCTCCTCAAATGTTGTTACTGTAGTACCTTCAAATTAAGAATAGGCCTAAGTACGCTACTTTGTGTTTTGGTATACCTGCTGATTTTCTTTTTATTTCCGAATACTCATTGTCAAATTTGACGCTATAGGCAGGTCTCGATGCAGTTTAAATTCAAGCTCTTGGTACCAAACTTTGTCAGAAGCTTCAGCTACATTGGATAGCTTAGCAGCCGACCGGCAGATTTCATCTGATACCCCGCAGAGGCCTCACATGGTGATTTTGCCGGCTAAATATCAGGGAGAAATACGATGGGTCGTGGGGTTAGAGACTTGCGGGTATCCTGGCATACACCGTGATTACAGAAACTTGTATAAAAATAAACGCAAATAATAAATAATAATAAACCAGATGTTCTGCCTAAATTCATCGGCCGGATCCTGAGGAATGAACTACCCAACTATAACCGAGAGAGGTACCTTGGCGCACGCATCCGTCCGAATTCAAATCCTTCCGCCTTTACCGTAAAAACGCGTTGGGCGTCCTTTCGTCTTATCCGTAGAAAAACATTGGTCTTTCCGCTTTTGGTAAAAACGTGATCCGTTGGCCACCCGCAAATCGAATAGAAACGTGGCGCCACGCCCGCCGTTATAAAATTGAATAAACTTGTGCGTCTTCCTGCCGTAAATAATTAGGCGTCTCCCCGCCCGTTTAAATTTAACAAACGGCCGGTTGGCTGATATAATTTCTATCCAAATAACTGGACGTCCACCAGATAAAAACTGCCGTTACGTCCGCCCGCAGAAATTATAACTTGCAAATGGCCTCTTTGATGGCCACCCGTACGTCGCAGTGTAAATTATTTTCGCTGTAAAAATAATAAAAAAAAATGTCAATGGCCATGTTGTGGTTGTTGGCCCCACAAAATCAACGAGCCGATAAACAAATTCCGCCAATCCACAGTGTATAATTAAAAATACAAAACACCAAATCTCGTAAGCAATCTTGATTCCCCAATTATCACAAATAAACTTCTTGGCTCAGAATACTAAACTCAAACAGTGTTGTGTACACGAAATTTTCTTTATAAAGTTTATTGTCGTATGCAAAAACAAATTTCAACAACTTAACTTACAAAATTTTCATTATATTTTTACTTATTTTTTTTTTAAACAAAAAAAAATCACATCAAACTTGTTTTACTCAAAAATAGACTTTTTGACTTCACATACGGAACTCGACTGTTTACTATCAAAACCAAAACTCGACTCTTTACTATGAAAATCAAAACTCGACAAAAAAAATTTTTTCTCCCACCGCATAACGTACGCCAAAACGTTCTAGAAGAATCTTTTTTCTTCTCTGTCTTTATAAATTCTATGTAAATTGATGCAAACGAGAAACATATAACAAAAAATATTCTTCTAGAGCGCATTGCTTCGCACACACCCGATGCACATTGGTCTCGCTCTCTCTCTATAAATCGATGATCGCGCGGCCTTATGGTAGGGAGAAACACGAGAATTAAGAAAAAAAAGTCCACACGGTGAATAATATTTTAGTACAACCAATGTCACGTGTTCGTACACTGGTGGCATTGCTGTCAGACACAACACGAGATTCGCCATAGAAATAAATAACCAAGAATGTTCATAGGCAAGAAGCATACTGAAGCATATTTTCTTGTTCAACTGCAGAGTGATTTTCTCTAAACCCAAATTGGTGTGGTGGAATTAAGCATCTCTCTTCTATTATAGGTTTGAGCCTCTTCAGCAACAGTTTTTCAAATAATTTGATATGACTGTGATATTATTTGATATTATTACTTCGGCCAAATTCTATTGTCGTGGAACATATTTCAATCTAAAGGCTGCATTACTTATTTGATTTAGTTTACGCAAACCTTTCTCGGGAATGGCTTTCACAATTTGCCCAGTAATTAAATCATAACCTGGAGCTTTTCTGATACTTAAGTTATTATTGATTTCAGGTTTAATTTCCAACAAGGTCACATGTCTTATGTTAAGATCATCTTCTTTGTTTACGACTGTTGTATTTTCATTTGCTGTTTGTTTCGGCAACTGTTGCAAAGTCTCTTCTAAATAAGCAGCAAATAGAGAGACGTTCTGTTGGTCACTTTTAGCCCAGGATCCGGCATCGTTTTTGATAGGCGGCACATGCACTTTGGTTCATACTTTAGTTCTGAAAGACCAAAGTCGCTTGTTTATCCTTTCGTTCTTTATTTCCTTTATTAGTTGTTTTAATTTATTACACAAAAAATTAAGAATATTTTTGCGCTGCGGTGCACGAGTCTGCTGTCAGATTTTGCGAGCTTTCCGTTTCTTTTGAAGTAGCTCTCTGACTTCAAGAAGATAGTTATGTTTCATTGTGGTGTTGGTATAAGAAATCGGTAAACTTGTCCAAGCTGGTTGGATATTGTTGTTAAATGCTTTTAGTTTATCTTCCAGCTGCACCTTCGTTCTAATTGGTTCGCCGAGATTTCTTCGGTTTTCCACTAATTTCTTGAATAGATCCCAATTGATTTTATTGTTTGTTAACTTAGATGAATTATCTTTTTTTTATTATCATTGTACTTAGAGTCATGATCACAGGTGAGTGGTCAGATGATAGTCCTTCACGATTTTCAATGCACGTGTAGTCCTCTAAAACTCCTTTTGTTACAAAGAAGTCAAGAAGATCTGGAATTTTTTGTATACCAGCAGGCCAATATGTTGGTTTCTCGTTAGATAGAAATTCACAGTTGTTCTCGCAAGCTGCATTAAATAACTCTTTCAGATTGTACCTTAAAAGAAAACTCATCAAATTCTGCATTCCAACTAATTCCTAACGTCTTTATTGCCAAATCATCTATTAATTTTAGAATATTTTAAACATCATGTACATGAATGGTGTCATTTCCCGTTAATAAAGCATTTATAAATCGTTAAATGTAACATGTGCTGCCTTTGCGGATACAACTGCCGGGCTTTTTCAACTGATTTTTTAAGGGTTTGCACGGCTTTGTAAGGCTCACCATAGAACTAGTTGAAAATTGGCATCTTCAGAATTGACCATAATTTGCCAAAATGTATATTGTTCAATGTCGGCTACTATACGGCGACTGAATGCTTCCGAAATTTCATGATGATTCTAGACAACTCATTTTGTATAAATAATTTTGTGGTACACTGCTTGTTGGCTTTTCTTCCGCATGATGAGGCAGGTAATACCGCTGATCGCCTTTTGCTAGTATTTCGGCAAATGGTATGTGCATCATGTGTTTTAGGGCGATATTCTCGTCGATGAATGATTTATAGGCACTGATAAGTCTCTGATGTGCTGCGTTGAATGATCTGCTTAATTTTGAGTAGTCGATTTTTGAAAGGATGCCTTACAAAAAATTGTCCCTTTGCATTTCTGGTTGTGCTGTTCTCTTCAAATATACCATTTCTCGCAATTTTGCGAAAGCTCCTGAAAAGCTAGTAGAAGGTCATCTGATTGGTATATATAGATAACCTTTAATTATTCATATGACACTGGATCACACTGTATTTACTAAATGGATTTTTATTAGATTTAGAATAGAAAATCCATATAAAGCAGTTGGATTTTCCATTTTAAAGATTGCAGAGAATCTAGACAAGAAAAAACAGTTTAATTTGGAGAGGGCACATTTAATAGCCTAAAATTAACCTTTAATTACCCAATTGGTTCTAAATCTTTTTGATTTGGTTTCTGCCATCTGCTTCTAAAGCTAGGTAACAGAACACATCGTTTTAGTTGGAAGCAATGCAGCTCAAATTTTATAATAGAGCACAATTCTTCACGTAACGTCGGCGTTACTATGGAGCCTTCCAATTTATACAATTTTGTTTAAGTGGTTAACTTATTCGTACTGGCATGGATAAACTGTAAACTATAAAACCGTTTTAATAAATCTGACGACATGTACGACGAATATCACCGAAATATTCCTAATCAATATGGTTATAACTGGTCTGGCTGCGCTCTTTTCTTTTACTGAGAGGTTATTTTGTTGAATATCCGTCATATTTAATGTTGTTATGGACGGCTCAAGCGAGTGTTTCAAAAGTTTTAGTTCATTTGAGCTCACTCCAATAATATGTGATTACCACTTGTTATTTATGCTTGCCTTTTATAAAATTATCACGATACTTCACATAGATTTTGAATTTGGAATAAAGCTAACCTTTACACTATTAACGCAACTGCATGCTTTAAGCGAATAATCATTCAAGAATATTTATTAATCTCAATATGAACATTAGAGCATTCTAGGTAGATTTTTTTTTTAAATTTATATTAATGATTATTTCCCTTAAATTTAAGATTTATTGCATTTGGAAATCGATTGAAGTTCAGAATCTTAATTTCAATAGAAAGGGGACAACAACAATTTACTGTTTATATGAACAGCGAACATCAAAGCAAATATTTAAACCATATTAATATGAACAATTTTGAACAAATTTCCCAAATGTTTAAAATAAAAACAAACGCATACACACATACGCAGATTGTATCATTCATTCCTCAGCATCCGATTGACTTACTTTTAAAACACAAAATAAAATAAAAATGTTTTAAACGACTCATAAAAAGCTCAAATATCTTAAAATGCTAACGCACCGAGCTCCCTATCTTATTACTTATTTTACCGGAAATTTCCTTCTTGCGTTTGTTGTTGTTGTGCAATTTTTTTTTTATTATTTTGTAAATATAAACAAGAAAAGGAAAATTACAATTTATTTCAATAATGTAGAATGAAATTTAATGTGTATTAGTAATGAAAATGTTTGTGGGGTAAGAAATATTATTTCAGAGTTTCTTTTCCTCGTCTTATACTACAAACATACGAGTTTTGCCACAACAACAACAACAACAACAACAAAATATATAAGAAAATTTAAAATTCAAATTTTTCCAAATACTTGTGTTCTTTATTTGGTGTATATACATATACATTGGGTGAAACAATTTCTCACCCATTTTTCACTCGTTTAAGTGTTACGATGAGAATATATATAGTGACAGCATCAACTTTGTCAAAATTATACGCATTTACAACACACTATTTACCACTAATATACCGCTAATATTACATCACCTGCTGTATTTACTACTCGAAAAGCACACCACTTGTGAAAATGTCTTATATCAGAAATGATCGTTCAGTTTTGGCATTTACAAAAAACAAAAAATATAAAAAATGTCAAAAACAGATGTCGTTTCCATCATCATCATCATCATTTCATTATATTTTCCTTTTAAAAGATTTTTTTTTTAAATAAACTATATTTTGTCGTGTCAACTCATCATAATTTTCCTTCTTGTAGTATCAAGCAACAAACCAATTTTCACCCAAAAACAAATCACCAAAAATTAATAATAAAATAATCTCTCCTCAAAGAGCTGTACATGAAATGTTTTGTGTTGCGAGGAAAAGCATTTTCTATCGCTAGGTGAGTGCGGATAATAAAATACGAGGAGGTGACATTAGAAGGGAAATCTTTATAATCTGCTTTTAAACAATGCGGATTCAAACAAAAGAGTATCGTGTAGCACACACAGCCAAACAGTGTCTAGGATACGATGACATACAACTTCTTAAATATTTTGAATACACAAAATATAATAATTGACAATTGACAATTATAATGATGAAGATGATATTCTTATAATCATCAGCACAATGACATTTGTCAAAATTCTTTTGGTTTGATTTACATTACGAGGGTGCGATAAAATTGATGTCATATTTTTAATATAAAAATGATCTGTTCGAGGTTTTTTAGGGAAAATTTAATATTTTAGGATTTTGTAAATTTTTTTTTACTCGTATATTTTCTATTTGTGATGACTTTGGAATATATTTTATGCTAATTTTTATAAACGTAATAAAATTAAATTATATGTGTATAAATTCAATATAATCCATAGTGTACATATATAGCGACATCATGCATTTGATGACATGAATTAAGATGGTTTATGTTTAATCCAAGGGATGATTTATTAATGTTTTCGTATTTTTTTATTTGCAGCACCAGCTATACGACGGCTGCCTATGGGAGTCATCAAAATGTGTTCATACGGCTGGACCCGTTAGGAAGGCCTCCTAGTGTTAATAGTGGCTCGTATGCTACAATAGCTAGTTTAAATAAATTTCCACTGGTCGAAACATCGAAGAAAACTTCTAATTGTAAGTAAAACAAATTTTATATTTTAACACATCTGTAACATTACATGCCTTAAATGATATGAAGCGATAATATAAAAAAGTTAAAAATAAAGAAAGCGATTCTGTAAATAAGATTCTCAATTGTGAACGGCTTGGAATGACTCAAGCAGACCCCCTTCATGAAATATTAATTTCTCTACATCAATTTATTTATTTTATTTATATATGCTCATATTTTAATAAAATGAGCTTAAAGCTACTCTATATAGCAGCGTTAAAATCGAATATTCTTCCGCATTGTCTTACAATCTCGTATAAATATTATTAATAATTTTCCAAACAAGATTTACTCAGTGTCTTTAGGCAAAACCTAATCCGTTTGAAACGAATGCTTTGAAAACTCGTTCGTAGGATGCTGAGTTCAGGTTCAGCCTTTTTGTTTTTCAAGTCAAACGGTTTAGATGTATTTAGAAACGTTATGGGCACCTACAGTTTAAAGATTGTTACTATTGTTTTCCTCGTTCCAGATTGTTTTGTGACTTTGGTGGTATTGGTCATACAAAAAAGTCAATTTGAAATAAGTTGCCGACACTGCTCAATCGAATTAAATAAAATGGTCATAAATAAGTACTTTGCCTTTCGGCAGGTAAAGGAAGCAAAACAATTACGCTTAGCCTATGGCAATGTTATATACCTCTTATAAGCTTTCTTAGATTGTATTCATTGAGAATAAGCCGTCGAAACGTCGGACTCTTATTAATAAAATTGTAATAAAAGAGTGTTAAGCTTTAATTCAGGAAAATAAGATATAAGCTTTCTAACCAATATAGAAGATCAAGGATGTACCCGATTAGAGCTCAATGAATTCCAGAAGTAAACCCACTCGCATTAGAAGTGAACCCACTCGCATCCCATTCTAACATTTCCCTCAATATCACTAGAAGTAAGAACGCACATAACCATGAAAATATTGCTGAATCAAAGAAGGCTAATATAATGTTTACGCAATGCATCTGTTTTATAATCCAATCTGAGCAATCAGTGCGCTGTCAAAAATTCCTCTGTGTTTTTTATTCAATCTGTGGCACTATTCTGGTAATTCTCCGGGAATAGGGAATTGGGGAAAGCTTTTATATGTAATTTCAGTTGAAATATTTTTTTCCGGCCTACTAAGAAGAAAAGTTTGATGCAAATATTTATAAATTGGGAATAATTTTTCCATATCTAAATTGGCAGGTGAAATTATTGCCAATTTTATTTTGTTTTCAAAAAAATTACCACTAGATGTTTACCTCAGTATGCCAGAAAAAAAATTTTAAAATAGAAATTGCATATAAAATCTTTCCCCAATTCCCTATTCCCAGGGAATTACCAGAATAGTGCCACACTGGATAGTTTTACACTGCCTGCTGCGTTTTTATTTGTGGACGGAGGAGTGTGCAAAGTAACATACAATTTAATACACAACCTTTCCTCGGTGTACAACACACCTGCTAACTTTGCTCGCTCGGGTTGAATTATAAAACAGGCCCGATCTTTGACCAGTTTGGGAGTTGTTATACAGCATTCAATTGAGTCCAGATTTACTATTTCAACACAAATAAGATCTTCGTCTGAAATAGTCAGATTAGATGCATCAATCGTACAGAATATGAGTGCTATCAACTCCGCTTGAAATGAGTTCCGCCTACCAACTCAAAAACCGAGTTATTGAAGTCATGAGACATTCATAAGCAACTCGATGGATAAACCACCAAGAAATAATTATCGAACCAGAATCCTGGTAGAAATTTGGCATTAACCATATTGATTTCTGGCATAGATGAACAAAATAAATTCTAAATTTATCTGTGCCTTGCAATCAAACCGAGTGTACCACGCGCCAATGCACTGTAGTCGAAAAGCAGCGGAGCAAGGCGTGCCTAGAACGAAGGACTGCAGTGAAAACGGAAATAAGATTGTCTGCGGTGCAAGTATAGGAGTCAAAGACATAGCACCGGTAATAGCACGGCGAGTCATTCCTTGTAGACTGTTTAGTTTCGCAATAACGGAACTTGATTTAACCACGGGCCACCAAATGACAGAAGTGTAAGATGACATAGCTAAAACCAGAGCGTTGTAACGGCAGTGACTTCTTGATATAACTTTCAAGGTGAAAGAAACTAAGCTATTGCTGACTCGATTAGGATATCCGTTTGTAAGTAAAAAATTGGTTTCACGATAATTTATTAAAAAACAATTCACCAAAAACGACAATTCTATAGAATCTTAGGCCTTATAGAATTATTCTTATAGAATGAACTTGATGCGAAGCGAATCGCATTTCGCATTTCTTGCGATTTAACAAATATACGATCCGTTTCGTTATATGAACTTATTATAAAATATCATTATCGCATATCGAATTTCCCTTATTTGGGAAATTTATTTTCTGTCAAATTGTTGTAATAAGTGAGGTTAATTGTACGAGTATTTCAATAAAAATTATTTTTGAGTAAACAAAAACGTAAATTTCGAAATATTGGTATTGAATGCGGCTTTATATATTTTCTGTAATAAAAAAAAAAAAAAGTAAAAATATTCATTGACATTTAATTACATTTTATCGCCGCACAAAATATTGTTTCACTACTCAAATATCCGACTGCTATTGAGCAGTCGCATTTGTCAATTTTATTTTCTCAAAATTTCTTCAAAGAATCATTTAAGAATCCCACTTCCATCCAACATACCGAATCCCATCTGAATCAGTTAAGAATTGATCGAGTTCCAATGCAAGTGGCCATATTCCAGAATTTCTTCCTAAAGTCATTTAAGAATCCCACTTCCATCCAGCATAATAAATCACATCATCATCGATTAAGAATTGATCGAGTTCCGGCCCAGGTGGCCATATTACAGAATTTATTCCCAAAATCGTTTAAAAATCCCCTTTCCAACCAGCATACCCAACCCCATTACAATCGGTTTAAGAATTAATCGAGTTCAATCCCAGGTGACCATATTCAAGAACTTGTTCCAAAAATCATTTAAGAATCCCACTTCCATCCAACATACCGAATACCATCATAACCGATTAAGAATTGATCAAGTTCCGTCCCAAGGCGCCATATTCCAGAACTTCCTCCTTAAGTCATTTAAGAATCCCACTTCCGTCCAATATACCCAACCCCAACATAATGGATTAAGAATTGATTGAGTTCCGATCCAGGTGGCCATATTCCAGAACTTGTTCCAAAAATCATTTAAGAATCCCATTTCCATCCAACATACCCAATTCCATCATATTCGATTAAGAATTAATTGATCGAGTTCCGTTCCACGTGGTCATATTCCAGAACTTCTTTAAAAAATCATTTAAGAATCCTATTTCCATCCAACACACCCAATCCCATCTCAATCTGTTAAGAATTGATCAAGTTCCGTCCCAAGGCGCCATATTCTAGAACTTCCTCCTTAAGTCATTTAAGAATCCCACTTCCGTCCAACATACCCAATCCCAACAAAATCGGCTAAGAAATGCCTGAGTTCCGTCCCAGATTAAATTCGATCGAATAGATTTAATATAAAAACATTCTGATTTAGCGGATAATCGGATTTAACGGACTCCTCAATAAATCCGTTAAATCTAGGGTTTTCTGTACAACATTTTACGTGAAAATGTCACGTAATCGACGCAACAATTTAACGCAACATTTTACATAACATAGCATTTAACGTAGCGTGTAACATGCACCCAAAACTAGCCCCCTAAATGTTTTACCAAACATAAAAGCAAGTGGGTAAGCCCGCTTCATATGTCGACAAAGAAAAACGGTATCTTTCGATTATGTCTTGACTATTCGGTCATTAAATGCAAAAACAAAACCACATTTTACACAACATCTCGAGTTATGTAATAAATTCACGAAAATCGATTTAGTTGGAGTTTATCACTAGGTTCCAAATATTGCAACGATTAATGAATCTTTCAATCGCGTCGCATTATTGTCCTCCAACGATTAGTCTGCGCTTACATTGGATGCGACTCAATACGAAAATTTATTTTCACCCATTCGTAAGAAATTCAGTCGTACGAATTCTAAATTTAAGTGTTTACAATTTACATTGTTTGCGAAACTGTAGTACAAAAATAAATATGTTTGCTGTCAATTAGTAAAAAATTAATTTTTCAGAATCCATTTTGTATTGGATTCGTACGTGTACGTACACAATTTCTTACGAATACACTTTGTATTGTGTTTAAACATTTATTAATAATTAAAGTCGTTTTCGCAAATTGATATATAAAATATTTCAATTTTAATAAAGTGTTGGAGCTTATTTATTACTCCGCACAGTTGTTTTAATTTGCTTTAAACGAATTCTTCACCATACTCCTCGTTTTATTTAGCAGCAGTATTCTCTTTCGTTTTATCAGCAAATTTTCTACCTCGATCGTCTATGGCCTTGTTCAGCATTTTTTTCAAAATAACCTTCACCATTGCAGCGGTAATATATTTTCGTCTTTTTCTCTGACCCCATCCAAAGGTCGATAAAAATGTTGACCAAACGGTTCCAATCATAATTTTTGTCAAAATCCTGGGATAGGATGCTAAAAAGGCTATGCTTGCTTTTGTCAACTCAGCATTTGTCAACTCACTTTCTTTAAGTGAATCCAAAGGTCAGTATCGTAGAAGTTGTCCAATCCAAGTTGTCCAATCATGTTCATGTCAATCATGTTCATGTCCAATCATGTTCATGTCAACCATCTTTTGAAACAATTTGGTGTTACTACTTAGATGCAATTCCATGTGATGCCTCTCTCTCTCTCTTCTAAGCGTGAATTTCACAAGCTCTTTTTACTAATTTGCAATCATCTTTTATTGTGTTCCTTCAACGCTTTGTATCCGCCCTATGCCGAAGTAGTAGTTGGAGTTCGTATTAATTGATTATTATCCACATATAATCCGCTTTCAGCTAAATCTGGTAAGTTTTTTCTGTTCCATTACTCTACTTTTGGCTCTGGCTCTGTGGGTGGATCCTCAGCAATGGAATATAATGTTCCTCACTTCATAAATATTCTTACTTTACTTGTTTGTCTATTGTTTTTTTATTTCCCACAATAGCTATAAATAATTTTTATTTATTTAACTCGCTCACGCGCATCAGTAGTGGTTCATTTTGAATCAGTAGTGTTATCTTGAAGAAAAATGGGTGTTGCAAGAAGACCAATTTAAATCTAATAAGAAAGAAAGATTTCTTTATTATTATGCTTCATCAAATAAATTGTACCTATATTAAATATGTTAATTACCTTTTACATTTAGAGTACGGAATTATAACATTTCTGTAATTTATTTATAGGGTTTCGTCAAACGCCGTCACCGTCGCCGTACGCGACGACTCTCCTACCAGTGAATCACAACAATAATGACTCAACATTTGGGAAAGCAGAATCATTATGTCCATCTCGGGTTTCATATTATGCATCATCACAATTAACACAGGTATGTCATTTTTGTTACCATATATACTGTGTCGTACAACACTCGTACATTACGGTTTCAATTCCCGAAATTAAATTTTTAATCAAAATTTATATTCAACTTTAATAAATAAGGCAAAACGAAACCGAAACAAAAAGTTTAAATCCTTTCTCTGTACTTAATCATTTTTCTATACATACAAAATTTTCTTTTTATTTCCGCATTCGTTGGAAAAGCGAAAAATACAATCCAATTTAAATTAAAATTTATTAATAAAAATTCATATTTTAAAATTTATTTATTTTTTGTTATATACACAGTACATACACAATATATACGAGTACTTTTCGTTGCGTCTTAATTATATATCAAGAATTTTCCTAAGAATTTCCATGGAAAATCATAAAAAGTTCTAAATTTATTTTTTTCTGTTTCATTTTCATAATTTGGCTTTTCCCCTTTTTCTGTGCAATTTGAACAACGAAAAATAATTTTCTATTTTTAATAACAAAAAAAAAATAAACTTAAAACAATTACGTTTAATTTATAAAGTTAAAATTGGTTTAGCTTTTTTCGTTTTCTTCTTGTGTGCGCTTTAAAGAAACAAAGAAAACTGGAAACAAATAAAAAAATGTCACGTAACCTAAAAAAACGAAACTAAATTGAAAGGCAAAAAATGAATTTATGTGACTGGATTTTGTGAAAACTTTTGTGTTAGATTTTTCCTTTTTTTGGGAAGCTCACAGCAGACACATACACACACACACACACACCAAAAAAATGTCAAAAGAAATACAATTTTCAAGTTCATTTGAGTGAAAAAGGATTTTGCTGTTAAGGATTAATTGTTTTCTATGTATTTCCCGTTGTAGTTGTTGTTGTTGTTGTATATATTTAAGGTTCGGCTATCTCTTCGTTTATATAATTTAGAGTTGAGGTTTTTTTGATTTATCAAATTTTTGTTTAATCTGTTAAATTGTTTACATTCAATTAAAGGATTTATGTCGCTTTAAGTTCGGAGATCTCCACTGCTACGGAGTCAAGTGGTTTTTCAATTAAAGCGGAAATTGGATTCTGTAAAAAATTATAATGGAAAACCCATTATTTACGGTATCTAGAGTAGTTCGGAAAAAATAAATTTTTCCTCTGTATCTCGTATATGTATCGTACTTCTCTTGGGAAAATACCTAAATATACTTGAAGCAATGCAATCATTTCTTTTCTGTACAAAATATCTCAAAGGATTTAATACAATTTCTTACCAATTGATTTGGGTAAACGCGACTATTAGTTATTTAAATTTAAAATTTTCAATCGATTTCGCACTTAAATCCGTGAACTTTTTCTTATCTAAAATCAAATTCAATTACTAGCGAGTTCCCCCTATTTAAAATTTTATTGTTGGTGAGTTGTTTTGGGAAATAAATAACGATAAATAAAGATCTGTGAGGAAACACAAAGAAATAAACCATTATTTCTTATTGGAATGCGTTTTCTTATCGGAACACATCAATTAACATTTGTTCTGCCACATCATTTGTCGAATGAATTTGTCTTGATAAAAGTTTAACGATTTAGAACAAAAGTTTAAATACCTTTAGATGGCATATCAACATTTTGTTAAGATATTCAAATTTTAACAAGTCTAGCATTGTGAATTTACTACTTATGAGGACCAACTCTACGAATAGTCGAAATTAAAGTTTTAACTGTATAGTACTTGAGTTCAATAGCAAAACGGGTTTTTATTGAAAACTTTTAAAGGCAGCAAATCTAATAGGCCTGCAAAGAAAACGTTTTATCTCTTTGTCTTACTAGTTTCACGTCTCATGAATTGATGGTGCCATCTGCACGGTATGGTTTATCCCGATTTATCATAGCGACATCATATTATTCCTATTATTCGAATCTAATGTTCACATTTGCAACATTAATTTAAATATCTATAAATGGAATGAATGACCTTTAAAGGTCATAGTATTTTACAGTTTTTGATGGTGAAGTTTCATGGCTCGCTTCAGAAATTTAAATTAGGTTTTATGAGTGCTTTGCATTAACTGCAAATGTTTTAATCACAATAACCTTTATGTCGTTTAAAGATATTGTAATTGACCTCAGTTTTTGAAGTATTATATGTTATCGAAGTGATGTAGTCACTCCACTTTAAAAATTTGCCTTGAAATTGATTAGGTGTTGACCAGAATCTTAGTTTAATCAGAGCAGAGCTTGATATCGTTTGGTCTTCAGCTAATAAGCAGTTATGATTGCAAATACTTCTTTTACAATTCTACATAAAAAAGCAAACATTTTTAGTTTCATTGAAAACCCTAGCAAAAACAGCGCAGTCAGAAGGTAACTACGCCGCAGCAAAATTTTCAACGTCCTTCAAAACCTTTTAAATAAAAAGCAGCATTTATATGTTTTGTAATAAAGGATAATTAGCTACCAACACCAATAAAGTGGATTTATTAAATAAAGGACTAATAACAAAATTGTTGCTTCTTCCAAGGTATTTCAAGTGCCACAACTACAGTGCCACAACTACAGTTTTGAGTGCTTTGTTGGGTAACCTAGATTTGTGAGTTTCTTCAAAACATTTTCAATGATGTTCGACACGTATAAATAATTAAATAATTTAACTACCAGCGCTGTATAGTATATATAATATAACAAAGTTGTCGGCTTTTTCAAGACCTTTCAAATGAAATGCCACATGATTATGGGAATTTGAAAAATTGTAACTACATTTACAATTGGCTCAAACGCAACAATTTTTTAATCAGCCTTAAATTCATAAATCCACCGTTCAGCGCTGGTAGCTAATTATTCAATTATTATAGAATAATACGTGTCGCATATTACTGGAAATGCATTATTTCCTTTTTAGTACTCGAAACTACCGTTGTAGCACTTTCTCATTTTCTCATGCGCCTACGATCATGTGGATCGTTTGAAAGGTAATCGAAAACGCAACAATTTTGTTATAAGAGCTTTCGTTGATAAATTCACCGTTTTGGCGCTGGTAGCCTCATGTGGTATATAGCTTTAACGAAGCACTAATAATAATTTACTACTATCACCAAAACGATTTCTTTATAAAATAAATTACCGAAAACTAAATTTTTGCTTTTACCAAAATTATAAAGTTTTCGGTAATTTATTTTGGCATAATTTTACCTTATGTATACATCGAGAAAATAAGGTAAAGAGTAAAAATTTAGAAATTTTTAAATGTAGGATTGTTTATCAACAGTTTTTAGGAAGGGAAGCTAAATTTTTCACTTTTTTTTATGGTTATTTGGCAAAATATATGTTCTTAAAATCATGCAACATGACTAACGAGGAGCCATTTAAAATTTTCATGCCAAACTTCATGAAACTCCTGACGACAACCGATTTTGAATAAATTAAAATTGAAATTTTAAATTAACAAACTACTTTTTATTTTATTTATTTTTATCGGAGCAATTATTACTCCGTCAACCTTGCAGACACAGATCAAACAGTTTTTATCGCTCTTATCGCATCTTTTGATAGTGCTACAAATGTTTAAAAAAAATCAACTTTTGTAAATATAAATATTTTTTAATGTAATTTTAATTCGTTGTATACCTTAGAGGATGAGAGCTGCCACCCCCAGACTCCCGCTTTTACAGAATTTATAATTTTAAACTAAGTAAAAAATATTGAAAAAATTTGAAAATTTTCCTGGAAGAATTGCATAATTTTCCAGATAGAAATACTTGTACTGTCGAGAAACTGTTAAGATATAATCCTAACATCGATATTTTTATAAAAATTACACATTTGTACGTATATGTATTTTGAATAAAATACTACGCAAATTTCTTCTTTAAATCGAAAATTTTCCTGGAAAAAATTATTCTCCTTGCCTGATTTTCCCGATGTACATTTATGTAAACTAAACTTTAGCCTTTATTTTATACAACAACTGTTTTTCCGATGGTAGTAAATTATTCCTATGTTATACAAGCACCTTTACGCTCAGAACTACTGTTGTGGCGCTGGGATTAGCTCATTAGAATATAATAGTGATGTTTAGAAATGTCGACCAAGTAACAATTTTCTTGCCATTATTTTAGTTCTCAAATTCATCGCTTTGGGCTGGTATAATATAATCCTGTGGTATACAATATTATATAGCATAGCAGGTTTACCAATTTTCAATCCGAAGTTCTGATTACCTCGTGAGGTTTTAGCCCATATAGTATACTTTGCATATTTGATGTATGTGAAGATAGCCCAAATTCCATCTCCAACACTAATTATTGCAATCATGACATTTTTTATTCTCTACCAGCGCAAAAAATCTCCAGATTTTTACTCTCAGCCCCGCATATATATGCTATCATGATTGTTAAAAACTGTCATAACAGTTGAAATTTTCGGGGCTGAGAGTAGATATAATATGTACTTGTGCTTGAAGATAGTTTAAATTCAGTCTGAGACGAATGCTATGGCAAGAAAATTATTGCTATCATGACATTTTCTACTGTCAGCCCAAAAAACCACCACAGTTTTACTCATAGCCCCGAAAATTCTTGCTATCACGATAGTTAAAAACTCTCATGACAATCAAAATTTTCAAGGTTGTGAGTAGAAATGTAAGGATCTTCCTATGCGGTGCACATCGCTTGATGGGAGAATGTTTAAAGAGCACGTTCGACTTTTTATAGATTTTTTCTATAAAATTAGAGATATAGTCCATAGAAGTCGGGAACTATTCATTAGCCCAACTAGTGGTGTACATCGTTTGATAGGTGAATGTTTAAGGAGCATAAACAACAAATACAAAGATAATATAATATACTGGTATAGATATGTAGATGACGTAATAATATTATTTAACGGTAATATATAAATAACCTACCTAACTATAAAATGTACCTTCGAAACAGAAAACAATAAACAAATATAGACCTCACAATTAAAAATAACAACCAGTGCAGAGAAAAAATTCATAAGCGTAAAATAAAATAAAATGACTCACAAAATAATAGAAGAATTTCAAAAAAATTCGGAAACACGACAGCCTACAAAACCAGTAATAAATTAGAACAGAAACTCAAATTTAAAACACCCCAAAAAATAGACGCAGGAGTATACAAACTA
Source organism: Nephrotoma flavescens (assembly GCA_932526605.1). Taxonomy (NCBI): domain Eukaryota; kingdom Metazoa; phylum Arthropoda; class Insecta; order Diptera; family Tipulidae; genus Nephrotoma; species Nephrotoma flavescens. The sequence goes on along the minus strand of OW052222.1, from coordinate 269,322,487 downwards.
ACATGTGACGAATGTCCAAAATTTTACATCGGACAAACAGGTAGAAGCTTTCCAGATCCAGAAAGGTACAAAGAACATATCAACGACATAACAAAAACAAAACCGACATCAAATTTTACACTACATTGACACATTGACATAAATACAAACTTAACAATATTACACAGAATTCTCACAGGCACTCTCATCATTTTAAAAGGTTTAAAAAAAGCGCCTAAGATGAATATTCTCAAAAATATTGATGCTGCGGTCAGCATGTTTGATTCTATGGCAACATGGGGCCGAATTTTGTAACATCACAATTTTCGATATAATTTATTGAAGTTTATGTCTTGCTTCTCTAGAATAAAATGGAATACTATTTCATATTTTATATCATTTTCAAGCCTGCTAGATTAAAAAAAATTAAGTGTGTTTTGGACCACACTACTGCATCTCAATTCTATTTTTTCCTATAGGAAAAGGAATTAGGAAAAATATTTTCATAGTATTTTGGTCACAATTTTTTTTTCTGACATACTATGGTAAATAGTTAGTGTAAATTTTTTCAAAAACAAAATTAAATTTTCAATATTTTTCCTATCCAATTTCGATACGGAAAAAATAATTCCTAAATTATAAAATTTTAGATCAAACATGATTTCTCAGTAGGCCGGAAAATTATATTTTTGACAAAAATACTATTAAAATATTTTTCCTAATTCCTTTTCCTATAGGAAAAACCAGAATCGACCTGCTGAAGTTAAACTTCTAATATATATTTAATATTTATAATATAATATAGAAAAATTATAATATTGAAAAAAAAAAATGGTCACCCTGTGCGTTCTCGAGTGTCACCTAGCCGTTTATATCTGATGCCACAAGAGGTAACCTTGTAACTTGGTAACTTTTTCAAGGCCAACTAGTCGTAATAGATAATGTTTATGTATGTGTAACAAAATGGACAAAAAATCATTTTTGAAATCTCTTCGCATAGTAAAAATGGCCTTGAAATATTTTTTATTTCATTTATGTTTATGTAGTGTGGTTTCATCGAAAATTTGTTTAAGTCTCATTAAAACCTGTAACATAGGCAAATCGGGAAAGAAACGAAGAAAGAATCGGTTTCTGTGATACCTCGTGTGGAATGGAGCTATAATATAGAAAAAAATACATATATAAAATATATCACACGGACGAATTTTTTTTGGTCACCCTGTGCGTTCTGGAGTGAGTAAGTGAGTGAATGACATAGATGTTATAATATAGAAAAAAAAATTTTGGTCACCCTGTGCGTTCTCGAGTGAGTCAGTCAGTGACATAGAAGTCTATATTATGACTTTCCAATTTTCCAGTTTTTCAATTTTTCAATTTTCCAATTTTCAAATTTTCCAATTTTCCAATTTACCAACTTACCAAATTTCCTATTTTCATATTTTAAAATTTTCCTATTTCCCAATTTTCCATTTACCTATTTTCTAATTTTATAATTTTCCAATTTTCCAATTTACAAATTTTTAAATTTTCCAATTTTGCAAATTTCGAAATTTCCAATTTTCCAATTTTCTTATTTTTCAATTTTTTTAAATTATTAAAATAAAATGGTATCAACTAATGTTCCACCTAGGGATTTATGAATTGTCATGGCACATCCTGATACTAAAGGAAAATGATTTCGTTTTGCGTTTATTGTTTCGTTCGCCTCGTTCGATTACATTTTTCGTAACGCATTTGCCAGCTTAGTCCCCAAGTCAAGCGTGCCTAAAGAAGTTTTACACACATCTACTCGATTTCTATCACCAAATAATTTGTTTACGATACTTGAACGAGATTAGAGAAAGAGATAATTGTCACATTTATTCTAGTAGGTTGTGATAGCAACAGAAAAGTAATAATTTATAAACGAAACAGACGCCAATTTCAGTTTAGAAAAAAGTGACATAAATTTCGGTAAAGTATCGAAAATGTGATGTTACAAAATATCGCCCCAGAAGTGATTGTTCGGTGGATAAATAATTCTTTTTCAAAACGTGGTGGTTTTGTTAACGAAAAATCGTTGCTGGTAATGGATTCGTATGGATCTCACTTGCGAAAAGAAGTTCAGGATTAATTAACGTAAACATGCAATAAAGACGTTTTGTATATATACCAAAAAAAACGATATACTTTTTGCAACCACTTGACGTCTCCGTGCACTATGATATGTATAATAAATTTGTTCTACAGTTTTCCGTATTGAAGGAAGTAAATGTAAAAATTAAAAATGCAAGTTTTTGTCCTTGGATGACTCTTGATCTCGGGGATTTAATTAAACTTAAAAACCGTGCATTGAAACGTTTTAAAAGGAACAGTACTAATTTAGCACTGAAACATGAACTAGATTTGCTAAGTAAGAAGATCAAAAACGGAAAATATTTTGCAAAGAAGCGTTATTTTAACAATTTACTTAATAATTTGAGCCAAAAAGAAATCTGGAAACAGTTAAATCATTTCATGGAAAATAACTCTAATAATAGGATCCACTCCGTTATTTGTAATGATGTTGAGTATCATGATTTTATTGCTCTTGTTACTATATTTAATCGCAGTTTTGTTAACTTTGTTAATTCTTCTGTACCAGTAAGTAGTTCTAGCCCAGACTTAGATGATTTAAATAAATTTCACAGTATGGTGCCTAATATTAATTCATGTTTCTTTTCGCTCACTTCCTGCAGCGAAATATCGAATTTAATTTTAACTCTCAGTAATACAAAGGGTGGTGATTACGATAACATTCGTAATGTGGTTCTGAAGAACTATTCGCCTATTTTTAGGCGTTTACTCCGATTGTCTTAAAATTGCTAAAGTGACGCCAATCTTTTAGTCTGAAAATTCCAAAATATTTAATAATTATCGTCCAATTTCAGTTTTGTCGGTATTTGACAAAATTTTAGAAAAAATTATTGCTAACCGGACGATCGATTTTCTAAATAAATCTATTTTTTTCTATTCTCGTCAGTATGGGTTTCGACAAGGTTCTGGTACAGATTTGGCCCTAACAGACACTACGGATTTGATCTATCGTAATTTTGACATGCAAAACTATAAATCTGGTTTATTTCTTGATCTTCGTAAAGCTTTTGATTGTATAGATCATAGTTTACTTCTTCAGAAATTATAAATTTATGACTTCCGTGGCCTATCACACAAAATTTTAGAAAGCAACCTTAGTAATCGAAAGCAGTTTGTGATTTTAAATGATGTAAAAAGCTCCACTTTACGTGTGAACTGCGTGGTGTTCCTCAAGGGAGTGTCCTTGGCCCTTTATTATTCTTAATCTATGTAAATGATATGGCCAATTTTCCGCTCACGGGTTATATTAGAATGTTTGGTGACGATACGGCCCTCTTCTATGAATCCAGGGATTGTCAGGTAGCAATGTCACAAATGAGGGATGATATTATTTTACTTCTAGATTTTCTGCATCTGAACAAAATATCAGTAAATTTTAACAAAATGAAATATATAATTTTTCACTCACCACGCCTACGACACATTGATTTACCACCACTTTAAGTAGCAAATTGAACCATAGAGCGGGTTGACAAATTCAAGTACCTTGGTGTAACATTCGACAAGCATATGAATTCTATTTGTATTAAAGTTTCCCCTTTTATTGGCTGATTTTGTTCCAGTACATGTGTTTAAAAAAATATATTTCTCATTTATTCATACCCGACTCTCATACGCGTCACCTACTTTTGGCTCAGCCGTTAAACAAAAACTGAATAAATTGCAGATTTTACAAAATACGTGCGGTAAAGCAATGTATAAACTGCCTCACCTGTTTCCTACTGTGGAGCTTTGAGCTATAGGCATTCTTCCAATTAAAGCAATTTTTGAGATGTTTGTGTCGATCTACATGTTTAAGTGCCTGTACCAGTGGCGTTTCCTGGTTATGCTCTCAAGGTGTTCTGCTTCGGATTTTGATCACCCAAAATAATTAAAATAATAGTAATTAATTAAGAAAATAATATTAGAAATTTATAATAAAAATAAAATTTTCTGTAATAAAAATGAAACTTTTAGAATTCGAATAAAAATCAAAAACTGTTTAGTCGTTCGGCAAACGAGCAGAGCATCACTAGAAAACGCCGCTGATGTCCAGTTAGCTTAATATAATATATCTTATATCATAAACAAATAAAAATTATCCCCATTTTAATACGATGTGGTAGACCCATTTGCTATTGACCCCGAACTTGATCAATCTTTGCAAATGGAATTTACACATTCACTGTATCGAGGATTGGCCAGCACCCAGAGATTTCCAACTGACATGGCATATATGTCTAGTTAGCTTAAGATATCCTAAACAAATAAAAATTATCCCCATTTTAATACGATGAGGTAGACCCATTTGTTATTGACCCCCAAGTTGTTCAATCTTTGCAAATGGAATTTACACATTCACTGTATCGATGATTGGCCAGCACCCAGAGATTTCCAACTGGCATGGCATATATGTCTAGTTAGCTTAAGATATCCTAAACAAATAAAAATTATCCCCATTTTAATACGATGAGGTAGACCCATTTGCTATTGACCCCCAAGTTGTTCATTCTTTGCAAATGGAATTTACACATTCACTGAATCAAGGATTGGCCAGCACTCAGAGATTTCCAAATGACATGGCATATATATCTAGTTAGCTTAAGATATCCTAAACAAATAAAAATTATCCCCATTTTAATACGATGAGGTAGACTCATTTGCTAATGACCCCGAACTTGATCAATCTTTGCAAATGGAATTTACACATTCACTGTATCGAGGATTGGCCAGCACTCAGAGATTTCCAACTGACATGGCATATATGTCTAGTTAGCTTAAGATATCCTAAACAAATAAAAATTATCCCCATTTTAATACGATGAGGTAGACCCATTTGTTATTGACCCCGAAGATATTCAATCTTTGCAAATGGAATTTACACATTCACTGTATCGAGGATTGGCCAGCACTCAGAGATTTCCAACTGACATGGCATATATTTCTAGTTACCTTAAGATATCCTAAACAAATAAAAATTATCCCCATTTTAATACGATGAGGTAGACCCATTTGCTATTGACCCCCAAGTTGTTCACTCTTTGCAAATGGAATTTACACATTCACTGAATCAAGGATTGGCCAGCACTCAGAGATTTCCAAATGACATGGCATATATATCTAGTGAGCTTAAGATATCCTAAACAAATAAAAATTATCCCCATTTTAATACGATGAGGTAGACCCATTTGCTATTGACCCCCAAGTTGTTCACTCTTTGCAAATGGAATTTACACATTCACTGAATCAAGGATTGGCCAGCACTCAGAGATTTCCAAATGACATGGCATATATATCTAGTGAGCTTAAGATATCCTAAACAAATAAAAATTACCCCCATTTTAATACGATGAGGTAGACCCATTTGCTATTGACCCCCAAGTTATTCATTCTTTGCAAATGGAATTTACACATTCACTGAATCAAGGATTGGCCAGCACTCAGAGATTTCCAACTGACATGGCATATATATCTAGTTACCTTAAGATATCCTAAACAAATAAAAATTATCCCCATTTTAATACGATGAGGTAGACCCATTTTTATTGACCCCGAAGATATTCAATCTTTGCAAATGGAATTTACACATTCACTGTATCGAGGATTGGCCAGCACCCAGAGATTTCCAACTGACATGGCATATATGTCTAGTTAGCTTAAGATATCCTAAACAAATAAAAATTATCCCCATTTTAATACGATGAGGTAGACCCATTTGCTATTGACCCCCAAGTTGTTCACTCTTTGCAAATGGAATTTACACATTCACTGAATCAAGGATTGGCCAGCACTCAGAGATTTCCAAATGACATGGCATATATATCTAGTGAGCTTAAGATATCCTAAACAAATAAAAATTAACCCCATTTTAATACGATGAGGTAGACCTGTTTGCTATTGACCCCGAATATATTCAGTCTTTGCAAATGGAATTTACACATTCACTGTATCGAGGATTGGCCAGTACCGAGAGATTTCCAACTGACATGACATATAGGTATAGCAATGGCGTGTCCTGGTTGTGCTCTCAAGGTGTTCTGCTTCGGATTTTGATCACCCGAAATAGCTAATTAAAATAATAGTAATTAATTAAGAAAATAATATTAGAAATTTGTAATAAAAATAAAATTTTCTGTAATAAAAATAAAACTTTTAGAATTCCAATAATAATCAAAAATTGTTTAGTCGTTCGGCGAACGTGTAGAACATCACTAGAAAACGCCGCTGGCTCTGTACATCCCATCTTTAATTGCGACTAAACAATTCGAATTTCTAGGTCATGGCTATTCAACCAGAGGTTCTTGTAAGATGAAGTGCCCCCAAATTAAAACGGAATTTGGCAGAAAATCATTAACATTTATTGGGCCATATATTTATATTAAATTACCTGAAAATATTAAGAACGCGCTGTACATATTTTTATGTTTAAACGAATGATAAAATCTCATCTGCTATCATCAGTTAAAGATTATTTATGATTTACAGTACCATTCATTATTAATTAATTTAATTTAATTATATTGTTATGTATTTGAATTTTAGTGTTTATTATGCGTAATGTAGTTTTAGTTACTATGACACTATATGCTGTATGTATATGTTTTGTACCATACATAAGTGTGAATGACGAACTTTTAAACGACATTAAATCCACTAGTATAGTCATTTATACTTTCATGATTATTATTATATGATAATAATGATACGAGTTTAAGATAAATAAACAAAATAAATAAAAAAACTAACTAATTAAAATCGCAATGCGATCAGCTTGGGATAATTGGTTGTCTAATACACCGAATTCACAGCAAAAGGATATCATAAAAAGCCCATTCGAATGTTGTGCCATAGGTCAGTTTGGAAAAAAAATTCCACACGATAAATTAAACAAATGGGTTTTGCATGTCTTAAATTCCGACCGAACTGGAAGTTAGCGGAAAACGATGATGTTAGAAGAGAAGAATGAAGTAGAAAATGACCAAGAGGGAAATTTTGAGTTTGTTGAAGCTGACGAGGCCGGTCATAATTCAGATGATTCTAGTGACACCTCTAACGACTCCAGTGATAACGCAAGCTCCTAAAATAGTCATCCATCCATCAAACGATGTGCACCGCTAGTTGGGCCAACGAATAGTTCCCGACTTCTATGGACTCTCTCAACTCTTAGACATAGAAAAATTCTACAAAAAATCGTGCATGCTCGTGAAGAGCAATTTTTCATTCGCTTTAGTTCAAAATCAACTACCTTCCCAATTTTTCGTAGTCTCACTTATTTAAATATTAACTACATCTTGGGATATTCATAAAATAACTTGTTAATATTTCAATTGAAAATCTGTCAAACACAAAATTTATCGCGATTATTTCCTATTACGAGGTCACTTACATAAACCTGCGATTTAGCTGCTAACAGACACAGACCTGATTTTATAATACTGTGAAAGTGCAAGACGTTTCCAGAACATACATCTGTAGTTGTTTTTGTTTAAATATGTTGAACCAATAAAATGTCATATAATAATCTAGAATTCACGATTATCTAGTTTATCTGCGTCTATATACGCTTATTAGGTACACATTTTAATCCAGTGTCTAGGTTTTGATGTTCGATGAGAATTGACATTGTGATGTGGACATTTTGCCAATTTGTCTTATAATAGCCAAATAAAATTATAATTGAGTAATTGGCGAAAACTAAATGACCATTACTAATAATGTTAACACAAGATTTACTTTTACGATTATGGTTTTTTTTTTTGTTTAGCTTTTGGTAATACGCACGTAAAATGATTCAACAGTTTTTATGTACACATTTTGACCAAGAAATATAATTACTTCATCGTAATTTTTCACTCCCTTAATTTTATGTCGTTTTTTGTTTGTGTTTCCGTTAAATTGTTATGTGAGGTCATTACATTAGGGTATGCCTTTGTGTAGGCATGTTTTAATGGTTAACAGAACAGCATTAAAATCAGAGGTTGAATACTAAAGAATTTGAAAGATTTATGTATTGCTATCAGAATTGTATATAATTCTGAAACTATACTAAACTTCAAATTACACAAAACATTAATTTATGTTTTTACTCATTAACATAAATTAAATACAATGGATTTTGTGCATTATACACATACGAACATAAACGCACAACAGCACAATGTTGTCGCCTGGCTGGTTTCTTTTAATTTGCTCGTTATGTCTACATGACTAACAAACATTCATTAGCTGTTTGCTCATAATTTTGATGATTCATAGAACTAAACTCGTACATAATTTTTTGTGTGTTTTTGAAATGGGTGGATCCAATTTTTCTAACAAATTTTGTCTTTGAACATTGATTAAAAACGGGCGGACATTTTTTGTGTTTGTAATGCTTTCTTCTTAATTAAGCGCACAACTTTTAATAGACTTTTTTTGTTGTTGTTGTTTGTTGTTTGGTAAAAGTAAATATAAGTTTCAATTTTCCGAAGGTTGAATAAAATTAAAATTATGTCAATACAAAACATTTATACCCTTCTCAAATTCAATATAAAATGTTCACTCTATACGTAAAGACATACGATAATTATTTAGAAACCATACACCCATAGAGACTTTGTATATAACTTCAATCTTTCACTCCATTTTTTTATAAATTGGAAATTTAATTTTAAAAATTTTAATGTACATATTACGAGAGTTGGTACCTACCCTTCAAACTAGATGTACTCTTTCTTTCGTATTATATACATACATAAATTTGATCCCCCTTAGGCGAAAAGGATGGTGTATCCCGATGTACGAGTATATAGCATAATCAAGCAGAACATAAATTGTCAAATAAATTATTTTTCATTAATTCTCGAAATAAAAAAGTCAAAATTGGTCGAAAATTGTTTTAAATTTTTTTGTGTTAATTTTAAAAAGTTTTTTTTTCACCCTTACTTAGAGCGATATGGAATATAAAAGAAACGAAATAAGATCAAAAGAAACTGGTTTTATTTCGTAGAATATCTTTTTGGACAATTTATTTCTCGCCTTTTTATAAAAGGAAAATAAATACGACGCCTAAGTGTTTCATTATGGATTTTTTTTTAAAACAACAAGTTGATGCAAATTTGACAAAATTATATTTTTGGGTACATACTGAGGCAATTCATCCAAGCGGTACAAATATAATTCTAAAAGTTCGAAGGTATGTTAACTTCACAAAGCAATTTTAACGCGAATAACAATATCTTGACTGATATACAACTTTGCTTTGAAAGTTGATTCCATGTAAATATTCTAAAATTTAAATTGCCCATATTCATTACAACGAATTTGTTGGCCATTGGTTTTGCGGGAAAATTTTAAAAAAATGTTGATGTTAATAATATTTGATTAATATTAGACGGACCTTTCACGACATGTAGGATTTATTGTAAATAAATGGTAGTGGTATAACTTGGCAAATACAAGCAATGAGTACAACAAACACGGAATGCAATGACCCAGGTGACACAGCAGCGGAGATGTTGCAAAATCAACAATCTTCGGAGGCTGGCCCAATGAATGGGCTCAATGAATTATGAGGTGAGCCAATCATTGCACTCATTTAGACCCAGCTCCAAATTATCAAGATCACTAAGATTTTCAGCTGGAAATATCTTTCAGTTGTACAATTTTTATACTTAAAGAAAGAGAATCAAGAACACAAAAAAAAATGTTCAAATATGTGCAGCACTTGGGACGATACCTAAACCTACAATCGATGATGACATTTATCCATTCCATACGGATGATGAAGAATTAGAAAACTTAGCAAGAAAAAGAAAGCTCAACACTCACCAGAAGCGGCACAAACTTCACCATCAACTTCAAAGGAGGTTTCTAGAAGTCAGTTAATCATCAAGAAGCTACTAGTTCTAGAACAACAACTAGCTAAACCAAAAGAGAAATCACCTCCAATAATTATTGTCATTGGAATATCAAATTATTTCACTATAGAATTGATTGTAAAATCGGTTATGGTAGCCGAGTATAAACTCATATCTCGAAACCTATAGACCTTGTTAAAATTAGCCGAAAGTGAAAAAAAACGATAATGCAGATGAGATCGTAATTGTAATGTATGTTTGATACAGCCGAAAATGGCCAATAAAGTTGTTTAAAAATTATCAATATTTAAATGGTTTGTAGTTGTCGTTAAAGTGGTTGTGAGTTCAAGACTATGCCAGACATACACAGGAGGGTTATTATGAAAAATTCAATATAGGATCCGAAAGCGGATTTGGCGATTAAGAAAATCTTATATCGAAAAATCCGCTATTATGAAACTAAAAAGACAAAACGAAATCAGATTTTCCGAAAATCGAATGTCAAAATCCGATTGCTATTTAGTTGACGAATTTAAATTTCTGTTTTCGAAAGTGTGTTTCTTCAACTATGTATTTGAATCAATATATTATTTTTACGATATATAAAAACTAAAAAAAAATTAAATTAACTAATATTTAAAATGTAAGTATAATATGTTTAAATAAAAAATATTCATAGTTAACCCTTTGCACTCGATTTATTTTCAAGGTTGTTGGGTACTTGTATTATTTTTAGGCAAATAAATTAAAATAATTTACTGATATTAAATAATATTAAATAAGTATTTATTTAATCTTTTACAGTGTGGTACTTTTTTTTTGGTCTACAGACTGATGTACGAGTTTTAGAGTAAATTAGTATGGTCACTTCCAGTGTGACATACGAGTGCAAAGGGTTAAATGATAATTAGAATGAAATTATTTATTTTGAATTTATTAGGACTACAACAACAGAATCATTATTGCTAACTTCATGCTTATACATATTTAACAAATTCGACCAAACAATTTCATAATAGGAAAATTCGCGACGGATCGTATTTTTCGATATCGGGAAAAAATCCGATATAGGATTATTTCAAAATAGCCCCCCAGATCTGCTACTAGTGCTACTAGTTTCGGCTGTATAAAGTAGATATGGCATTTCATCTCTATAAGCCCATCAGAACCACTCTAACCTATAATCAAAATCTATCTATGATTCGGGATCTATCTATGATCTATCTATGATTGGGGTATCGAATCGGCATTCAGATTGATGTCCATCTAGTAAAATCTCGAATGATGAACAATTTTTCCGATGGAACAACGAAAAAAGGAACATTTTACCAGTATAACCTAATAAAACTCACTCCAAACATATAATCAAATTCTACTTAGGGTCATGGTTCATCAAATTGGTACAGTCAGATCATCGTTCATCTGTCAAAATCTTGATATTCAAACCATTCATCAGCTAATCGTGACTGCGTCTCATGGCTATTGTAAAGATATCTGTTACTGACATTTTCTTTTATAAAATAGATGATTCATTTGTAACTTTTAAATCTGTATTGTCTGCATTTTTCGGTTTAAATTAATATTTGCATTATCATCTTTCGGCTGGAAACTAACTAACTTTAACAGTATAACCTATAGAGCTTTAGATACAACGCTTAATTCCGAGCGACATCAATGGTTTACCTACGAGGATAAGAAAGATAGTCCAATCAAAGTAATGGCTAGAGGTCTTCGTTCAACCTGCAATGAGGAAATTTTTGAGAATTTAAGCAAAAGGGATATCAAATAGAAAATGCTGTAACATCATTAAAAAAATCGAAACTGAACAAGAAGCAAAAGAACCTCAGCAAAAGAGGGCTTATTAATGTTCATTTTAAATAAAATAAAAAGTTGAAGAAGTGTGTACGAGTAATATCAAGGCAATACATCTTAACATGAGAGTATAAATTAGAGCCATTGAAAAAACACAACGGTCTAATACCGCATTGCAAAAAATGTCCATGTTTTAATTATTTGTAGAAATAGAGTAGAGACTAGATGTGAAAAATGTACTGATAAGCATCATGTTCAAGAATGCCCGGTCAGTAACGATATGGTTTCAAAATGTGTTAATTGCAATAAGCCAAATACCACAAACTACAGCGGATGTGAAATAAGGAGCTTAAGGAGCCTACCTTAAGCCTATGTTAGCCTACCTTAAGGTGCTTCAAAAATTAAGAAATAAAACGAGAAAAGAAAATCCAAATAAAGTGGATAATTACTACATAATATCTCCTGTATGGTTGTGCCGTAAGTACACTTTTAACATATTTGTTATATTTTGAGTGAAATAAAAAAAAACTTATGCAAACAAAAATTAGTTTTTTCCTTCTTATGAGAAACACACTATCACTTTCTTACTATCTACGATTCCAATAACCAGCTCGTTCCGTTAATGCTGCATTCCTATTTAAATATTTGTGGTAAAATAAGAATGAATTAATCAATTTAAAAGACACTAAAACATAAAAAAAAACTCAATCTCTATATACTATAGGACTATACTATATCTCCGACACAAAAATTGTGAAGATTATGAGATCAGGCACCGAAAAATCAGCTTTCAAATCGAAAAAGAAAATTCAAGAGCTTTGCTATGCCAGAAATCTCGCTAATGACTTCCACCCAAGAAGTAGAGCGTCCAAAGACGGGAATGGAGAGCTGAGAACAAACTTGGCTGTTGTTCTTTCAGTATGGCAAACCTTCCATAATTTACTAAATCGCAATGACGAAAAGAAGCTTGCTTCCCAATAAGAAGAGGCCTTTGGGAAAATTGGAAAAAATTGGGAGTATACAATATAATCATACATCAACTATATATAGTCTTCCGGCAGGCATAGTATCAAACGCGAGAACCTCCGGATTAACCCGCTTTGCTGTATAAACTAACAAAGTCTGGATCAGTTTATCGGAAGTGAGAGTTGGATCATTACAACTACTGACTGAAGAATGCTACTTGTGGTCTTTCGTTATATGTTTAGTCAAATTAAAATTACGCACAGCAAATTAGATTCTTATGAAATAGATGTGAGGATCGATTTCTTCAGTGAAGAAAATGAAGCAAACATGCGAGAAAACACATTCACAGTATTAGTCTATACCAAAATGTTGAGATACGTCGTATGATGGATGACACAAACCGAGTATGACGGCTCCGAAGGAACAAACCATTCGATCTACTAGATCCGATCTGGATCGGCTAAAAATAGTATAAAACTGTAAAGATTAGTGTAACGGATTGTTTGGTATTTTAAAGATTTTCGTGTATTACCTTAAACCGTTAGCAGATCTCTTGGTAACCTTGTGGTGGAGCAGCAGATCGCCGGCTAGGTGGCAGTCGTTTGGGTGGGATCTTTCCACCAGTCCCAAGAGCTTGATATATGCTGCTTAAAAATTTAACTTATGCACACACCTTTATACGTTAATGACCACTCACAAAATATAGAATATATAACTAAAACAATCTAAATTCATATACTTTTAACGCTATTTGCCGTAGGCACTTGGCGAAACACACTTATACTTAATAAACACATTTTTATTAATCACTTGTTTTTTGTTCCGCAGAATATTTTGAATGTCTTAATGTCTTAAATTAAATCTAAATTCAGATATTTACCTCATGGAAAACACCGTTTTCTATCACAGCTAAAATACAACTCAGTTGAATGACCTTGGTTGTGACGGTCATATGTCTTTACCCGTTCCTCCATATAACTATAAGTATATTCGTGGTTAACACGAAATCCCAAGTGCGGTTAAAATTACACCATCATGGTACCGTTTATAATTAATCGCACATTTTTAAATCACTTTGCACAATAAAACAAAATTTCACGTTGCCACGTATCACACATCACTAAAAATGTTGCTGAGAAAAGATAACCATATACTGATCAGAAGTAAAATACCCTTAACACAATCAAGGAAGAAAATAGTTTCAAATAATTATGAATCAAAATTATGATGGATTTAAACAAATAAAAAAAAAAGTTATGTACATTCGTGCTAGGAACAGAGTATTTAATGTTGGTCAGGAAGTTTTTGTACGAAACTTTGTGCAGAGCAACGCATCCAAACAGTTTTCAGCAAAGCTAGCCTTCAAATTTGTACCGGGTGTTATTTTAAATAAGGTGGGAAACGTGTCGTATGAAGTTGGGAATAAATCAGGTAGATCAATTGGAATTTATCATACGAAAGATATACGTTAACGTATCGTAGGAACAATACTGAATGATAGATTGTGCGCAGCATACCAATTTGTAACGTTAATTTCGAAGTCAAGTATAATGCCCGGCTTATGAGACTATCTCCTGGGTGTGGGTCGTCCCCACGATTGTAACCTTTTGGTAGGTTACATATATTTTGAAATCATTTACACCTCGCATCACACGACATTTCTTTGCGTACCTAATAATTTTGTCGCGTACTATAGAAACGCAAATAATTTCTCTATAAAACAATATACTGATTGTAGTAGAATTGTTACCAAATTTGATTTATTTGTTAAGAAGAAAACCGGTTTGATTATGGTTCAAATGTTGAGGGGAAATATTATGCAGAAAATAAATTTTTTCTCGTCAATCATAATCGCATCAGTTCAGTTTTGTCACAGCACCCAAATAACTAGCTCGGGTTAAAAGAATTATATAAAAATTTATTTAAAGTGAAAAGTGCAGCTTTTACGTTTGCAACTAAAATAAAATTTATAGTTTATAACTTATAACTTATAGTATTGTTAATTGTGACAAACTATATTATATTTTTCCTGTGGCATTAACGTGGATCGATTGGGAAAGTGTTTAAATTCTGCAATCGCTTACCAAGGTAAAATGTACTGTGCTTTTGAAGTGAATCTTGTCATTAATAGATTTTTGTTTCTGTTTTAATTTCTATAAAAATAATTTAGATACAGGTCATATAAATACCCCGAAATTTGTGACAAAACAACCTGTATTTCTTGGTAAGCGAAATTTTTTTTTTATATAATTCCATTTTACCAATTTATATTTAATAAATAATATACACGGGCTACTACGAAATCCATTCATAACATTAAAAAATAATCTGGGTACAGTAGCATACGAAAGTAATGTCATACATATAAACGCGTGCATGATAACATAATCGCAATGATGAATACCAGTCTCAAAGTAAAATGGACAACTGTTGCGCGATTATTACGATTCATCTTTTAGTGTAAATTGCGATTTTTCGCATATGATTATTTTATAATATATAGCTAATATTTATTATTTTTTTTTTACAATCTATATGTTATTTATATTATTATTGTTATTTATTAAAAACAAAAAAAGTACAATTAAATTATTAGATTAAAGAGCCATGGTTCAAATAATAAATGAGAAATTCTAGATTTATGGTTTTCTATATTTTTACAATTAAATTATATTAATATATTTATTTACTATATTTATCATCTAATATTATATTATATTTATTTAATGCACGAATGTACATAACTTTTTTTTTATTTGTTTAAATCCATCATAATTTTGATTCATAATTATTTGAAACTATTTTCTTCCTTGATTGTGTTAAGGGTATTTTACTTCTGATCAGTATATGGTTATCTTTTCTCAGCAACATTTTTAGTGATGTGTGATACGTGGCAACGTGAAATTTTGTTTTATTGTGCAAAGTGATTTAAAAATGTGCGATTAATTATAAACGGTACCATGATGGTGTAATTTTAACCGCACTTGGGATTTCGTGTTAACCACGAATATACTTATAGTTATATGGAGGAACGGGTAAAGACATATGACCGTCACAACCAAGGTCATTCAACTGAGTTGTATTTTAGCTGTGATAGAAAACGGTGTTTTCCATGAGGTAAATATCTGAATTTAGATTGTTTTAGTTATATATTCTATATTTTGTGAGTGGTCATTAACGTATAAAGGTGTGTGCATAAGTTAAATTTTTAAGCAGCATATATCAAGCTCTTGGGACTGGTGGAAAGATCCCACCCAAACGACTGCCACCTAGCCGGCGATCTGCTGCTCCACCACAAGGTTACCAAGAGATCTGCTAACGGTTTAAAGTAATACACGAAAATCTTTAAAATACCAAACAATCCGTTACAGGAGCTAACATTAGCCAAAGAATTAACCCTCCAAACGAGAAAATAATTATGGTAGATAAATTACTAGATGATTTGTATATCAGTTGTTATAAATAAATAAAATTAACAAAAAAAAATTACTTGACAAACCGAAGGCAGAAATTGCGAAAAAACGGCGACATTTGCAGAACCGCCGTCTCACACCCCAATGTTTGCCTTGGCGAAAATCCACGAACTACGTTTTGAACTGCATGACTACCCTCCTCTCCGGCTAGATCTGGAGCCAAAGAGAGTTTTTCGTCGAATGAGCAAGCCCTCACCTTCATCGGCCACTATTTTGCAGATGAAGATGCCTAGTACTATTTGGACGGGTTAAAGGGAAGATCATCGATGGGAGAAGTGTATAGATATGAAGAGAAATAAAAATAAATTTGAAGAAAAAATGTCTTGCACCATTGTTACGTTGCAAACTTTTCAGACAACCCTTGTATTCATAGTGGTTTTTTTAAATGCTTTATATGCAACCTTAACAATCAATATGCATATACTTAATTGATTCTATCCCCAATTCTCAATATAGTCTGCTGTTAGGATTTAATCTTTATTCTTTCCGTCTAGCTTAGACTTCTCGTTAGCCATCCCACGGCTATCAATTTAGTAAGGTCTCTCTCTGCCATATACTCGTAATGAGGACAAAACCACTCGCTTCAGACTTGAGATTCTTGGAATTGACAGCGTGAAACCAATTCGCAGATTCATCAAAATTAAGCCAATTATGTTTTTGCCCGAGGATTAATTAGCTAATTCCTTCTTGCTGCAAGCAACACATTTCTCCGACATAATGAAAAGAGCAATGAGGTTTTTTTTTATAAACTCAAAAGTATGAAAAAAATCGGTCAATCAGTGTTTTGACGGTCAATGTTCAATATCAATTAAAAAAAATTTAAGGAACACAGTTTTTTTAATATTAAAATTTTTAAAAAAATAAAACGCTAAATTTAATATTAGACCGTCCGCCTTGCTCGAATTTACATTTACATAGCAAACAAAATACGAGCGCACAATTTTCACAGAGCAGTTTTCAACGACGAAATAGAAAATAAGTAAATCCCTTTAACAAATAAACAAAAAAAATATAATTGTCCCGATAATTATTTTGATTAAGGCAAAAGAAAACAAAAAGGAAAACGAATTTGAACGAGAAAATGGACATAAAGAAAAACTGTTGCTTTATTATTATTTTGTGCTGTATGTAGTCCCTATAGTCAATATGAGTACGAGTAAATTTTCGCTTTGAAATTTAAATAAATTTACAGCTATTTTTCGGTGTACATACACACACACACAAGAAACAGTACACAAAGCTAAAAAGCTAAGAGGCCATACAACCATGATTGAAAAGAGATTTACGGAATGAGAATTTTATGCGAATTTATTGAAGTTTATGATTGTAACTTTTAGCTTTTTCGAAAAGTTAGAAAAATATCTGGTTCAACGGTAATAAAGTCATTTTTTAGTTATTTTCTGAATAAACTACCGCACCACACAACCTTATGGCATGTGGCGCGTTATTTATTAAAAGGATTTTGAGCGCGCAACATTGCAACTCAATTTTATTAGATCTTTAAAATTTATTTACTGTTACTTTTTTTGTGTGCTGCTGCTTTCTTTTCTGTGAATTACTTCTATTTGTACATTAATATATCCTTCTTCATAAAGAGGATAAAATATCTTAAGAAAATTTTCTAAAATTACATTTGTGTTATGCTGTTCTTTTAATTTTGTAAACATATATATTTTGTAATTTTTGCAGAGCGAGAGAGACACGATATACAGGGAAAAAAATTTCACTTCATGTACAATTAATTTTACTTGTTTTTCATTTTCTAAACAAGCTCATTATTTAAAGACTTTGACATAATAAAATGGGAAGAAATTGTAATAAGAAAATTCTTAAGTATCTTCTCTATAATCATTTTCATGTATACGGTATTCGTATCTATAGAGTGAAAATATACTCGTAATGTATTAAAAATATACTTTTCTCACCTTTTTATTTGCAAGAAGGAAATTTTAAAATTAAGAATTTATTTCACAATTAATAAGAAGCAGAAAAATGTCAAAAACAAAGTTGTATACAAAAAAAAAGTTATATATTGAGCGTTAAATTTTATGCTGAAATATAAAGTTACACTTTTGATGTTTTCCATTAACTACACGTGAAAAATAAATTTAAATTTGATAACATTGCAGTTTTTTGCTGAAAGTGGCGATGATACGGAAAATTTAAAAGGAATCGTTTGATAATTGAGTTTAGAGGTATTTGATGTATTTGTGTACTTTTGCAAAATCGACAGCTGCGGTTTCAAAGTAGTGCATGTTTCTCATTCGCATTTTTCAAGATTACAAGGACGGACATTTTCTGTAGCATATGCTTAATCCATCATCAATGGTGCTTAGTGAAATTTTTAAAATTTTAAATCAAGAAAGGTGTATTGTCTTATTAAAAGTGATCTGAAAGTAATACACACTGCAAACTGAGTGTACTTTGTAACCCAGATCACCACTCACATAGAGTTTTGCTCACGTAAAATTGAGGATTTGCGATTAACCGGCAATATATTACTAAAAGAGAACTTCATGTTTGTTTGTGTCGAACAGGCGCACTTCAACCGGAAAACCGATCACCATTAAATTTGTACGAGAACAAGTCTTAGAGAGGGCTTTTTCCCCTTGCAAAGAAAATTTTGTTAAATATTCTTAGTCCAGCTTAATTTATTGATCTTCCTAACAATTTTGGATATAGTTAAAATGATCCATGAAATGCATTGGAAGACCTCTCGAGCAAACGTGGAGTACGAGCAAATATCAAATCGAGCAAATATTTGCAAAATCGAAAAAGCCCCTATGGAAACCGTCACTTTCAGTAGACCGATTTCAACTAAAATTCGATCAGTCAATCCGTCTGAGCTGTAAATTTACAGTTAAAAATTTTCAAATTGATCATAGAAAAAAAATGTCGTCAACTCCAGGTAAACGGTTTCTCTTAAGCATCTAGCCCTAAACATAACATTTATGAATTCCTAGGGCAGATTCACATGCGACATATATTCAGCAGATCAGAGAAAATTTACACTGTATCGCATCGTCATTAATAAAAAGGACTTCCACTTTGGTTTCAAACGACAGTTGACATGGAAGAGGAATCAGAGCACGGAGATTTGATTCCTTAAAAATATCGGCTTTACTCGCAATAGAAAGACCCCGGTCTAACACAATACCTTTTTAGAAGAGTAAGAGAGCAGGTCTCCTTATAAGAGTAAAAGATCACAGGATTCGGCTATACATAGCTACTGGGTTTTCCAATGCTGTTGTGACATAGTCCTTCACAGTCCCGTATCCTTCCTGTATCATTCTACATGACTCGAGTCCGCTTTTTTGAAATAAAAACTAAGTCAGTTGGGTTTTGAGAGGCGCCATGCCGATGTGTCAAAGAACTACGAAACTAACCAAAACATCGTTACTTTGCAAACCCTATCGAGAAAGATCATCGAGGTCAGCTGCACCCACAAGCTCAACTTGATCAAAAACATGAGCCCATCTTCCTGTGTAGAGATTTTAGAAATGATACCAGATCCTAGTACGTATACTGCTGCAAATGCAGAGGTCGATAAGCGGTCATATACCAAACTCAATTCCAAGAACTCAGATGGTTATTTTAGAAGAAGGCAACCGTTGTTCGAAAAACGGCTTATATTGGCAGTGACCGTAGGCTGTACGTATTTATGAATTATGATGTTGATGAGATGTTATAAATACTGGAAACCTAGTCAAAGATCAACCTTATGAAAAAGCGAAGAAGTTGAAAAGTCATCTTTCCTTCAAGTGCTACAAAGCCTCGCCGCCAGGCAAAAGATTTCAGAAGCAAATCGCTCTATGAATGCTGCTGTAGTAAACAACCGCAGAAAAATAAACTGTTTCATAAATTTAAATCAATACGAATCCAGCCAGCAACCCGTTATCGCAGATTATATGCATGGAATCTGGTCGTCGCAATATTAAGTGAATAAAATAGGGACTTGGATGATTGAGCGTGTGCTAGTGACTATAACCGCACTGCTACTATCCGTCCATGTGGTAGTTTAGCCATTAAAAAAAACGCAGAGTTTCGTGGGATATGTTCGAGAAAACGTCAATGGAATCCAGATTTACAGTTGTTATGCCGATCAAATCAGCGAATTGAGTAATCCATTATAGCCGAGTGGCAATTTTCAAAACACCAACCTGATGGGCGCCACTAACACTAAGGTAACCCTGCTACCCAAACCCAACAACAATTTAAAGAAAAGTTTTGGAAAAAATTCACTCGACTATAGAATAACGTGAATTTTGTCCTAGACGTTCCTAATTTTAACAGTGTAAAATTATATCTTATTTGTTATATAAACGCTATTGGCAATTTAAAATATTTCAATTAATTATCAATTTATAATATTATATTTTAGTAAATAAATAATCTAGAATAACATAATTAATTGAAAAAGTATCAATTTATTAATAAACATACGTTTAGAATTAGAAGGGTTTAGAAGGAAATGTCAAAGTAAAAATAAATTCTCTGTCCATAGATACTTCTAAGAGGTTACAACTTTGAGAGTAGGTGTTTTAATTTTGAACTAGACCCAATCGAACTGGAAAACACAAGTTTTCCGAAAAAAAACTTCGACTTTTACCTCTACAACTTTTTAATATTAGTCCCAGTGTTCCTCTAATTTTTCCGGAAAACTCGTGTTTTCTAGTTGGATTAGGTCAAAGTGAAAACACCTACTCTCAAACTTGTAAACTCTTAAAAATATCTTACGACAAAGATTTTTATTATTCCCGAAATAATACATTTTACACTGTTAAATTTTATTTTTAATTGGAAACGTTGTTGTTGGGTTTAGGACAAGCTAGGACAAACTTCAAGTACGTGCTAGCCGAAGAGTTTTTGGAGTTGTAGAAATCTTGCCTAAAAGAAGATACATTTCTAGATGTTTGGGAAATGCAGAGTCTTTATATTGCATTGTATCTCATGGACAAAACACAATCAGCAGACTCATCATCATTTCGTATCATATATGGATTGTTGCATCAAGCAGGAAAATTTATCGAAAGACTATTCTGTAACCGGACCGCCTACCGAAAGAGTACGAACGATTTGGAGGGCTCGCACATTGCCAATATTTTCTGTTGTGTTCAACACGTTAACAGGCTGGCTGAAAGCACAATCAGCTGTATGAGATGGAAAGAAGTCCGTAAAAGATACCGCACCATTGCTATAAGTTAGTTAGTAAATTAAATAAATTTTGAACAGCAAAATGGAAACATGTTATGACCAGGAACGCGCATGATGTATACAGCAGTACCGTATAGAGAAACAAGATACAAAGAGAAAAGACTTACTTATATGAAGTCCAGAATGGCTCGCTACTCTTTCAAACATAGACTAATAATTTGAGTTGCTCTAATTATTTATGCTTACCCTATCTAGGCCCAAGCACTGCAATTGAGTTTGTATCGGCAAAATGTAAATTTCGTATACCGCAATTGTGTACATAGAGTGAATATTATCTGTAGAACTGTTTCAAAGAAAACAGCCTGCGACAATGCGAGGTATGTGTCTATTTGATGTAATGGAGAAAAAGAAAGTTGTACAACAGTAGCCATGCCGATTTATTCCAGAAACAGCCTTCTGGATAAACTGCAAGCTTGCGATGATTGGAACACGAAAAAGTTGCGATGATTGGAACGCCAACGTTGCGCTCCTTGAAGGGTTAATTGCCATTATGATTTGCCGTTTCAACACAAACGAATTTTTTAAATATTAATCTTGCCATCTTTCGTTGCCCTCTAATTGAAATGCGGTGAATATTGAAAGTTGATGATTTGCGTACTCGTTGAATTGCATAGATGGCATTGGTGAAAATTGTTGTTGTTGTTCGTTGTTTAACGTATGGATCCATCCACATTTCTTTTGTAATCGCATCCTTTGGTGAAATCCCGTCATGTGTCGAAATATAGAACTTTTAATTTTTACCCATTAATGTTTTAATTTTTTTGCAATCTGAATCGAGCCCAATCATAACATCGTAATTGTTAATATTTTTACGAATTTTCAATAAATTTCCTTGTACCGACATCTCAGCTTTATTTAGTGGTGTAATTTTCAATTTTACTTGGTTTAGATATCCGCATCATTTTTAATCATATAAAAGGATATTGTCACACCATCAGTCATCATTGAATAATCAAATTTTTTTGTACTCGTTTCCACTGCCGCACACTTACAATATTTTCGCCATTCTGTGTCTTCCATGGTCATTTACATAATTTTTCTGAACAAAGAAGTTATGGTATAGCCATAGTGCACCTAGATACTAATGGCCTCATTGCTTTAAAAATTTTGCTATATGACGTCATTTTATGTCGACGATTTCAATCTTTGGTATGGCACTAAAGTCAAATAAATGATCCAAGTTTTCTTGTGTTTGGTAAAAAATAATTTTCATATCATATTTTTATTAAAATATGTATTAAACATTTCGTTAAACCATTAAATGTTAATAATTTATGTAGACATAAATTTGATGACGTATCAAGCAGTATTGCCTGTTGTTCTAGGTGCATTGGTATAGCGCATTACTTTTTTCACGAAATAAATAATCCAGCGTCTCAAAGTTATTTTTATTAAATTTTCGTAGAAATCTTCGATTTCTCGTGTACGCATGCATCCAAATATTATTATGAGAAAGTGTTGCATATTTATTAATTTTGGATACGAATAAATTATATGTATATGATTTATCTTAAAACGCAATCCGTATTTATTACGAATATCTCGATCGATATTTATTGCTCTGCGCGTATTTTGCTTTAAAATTCAACAAATGAAAATAATAGTCGAGAAAATGTCTCAATGTCGTAAAAGCAGCAGCCACGATGACATTCCTTCAACATCAATATGTTATGTTTTATTCTATGCAATCTGTTCTGGAGCCTAAGCACTTCCAACTCTTTTGCGGTTCACTTTTGACGTCCTACCTTAGGCATTGCTTGCAAAATCAAGGACCTACGGCTATAGGTCCGATTGACGTAAAACCATCTCATACAGTAGGAGATGGGTCGGCCCATGAGTTGTCCACTTCGACAGAGGGTCATAGTTGTGTTCATTTCCATCACCGATCATAATCAGATGATGAAAAATCCATCCTGCCCCTATCGAGATTCGAACCCGATACCTCCCGATCCAAACGCCAAAGCTTTAACCACTGTGCCATTCTTCAACATCTTTTTGAATATATTTAAACACTTGTGAATGCAAACACTTTGATTTTAAACCACATTTTACATTAACACATTTTTTATTAATTATTAATTCTTTATTTTCATCATTGTCACTGTAGTTTACGTTTGGCTATAACGTCATCTAGCGTAATAAAAGTCAATACTGACTGGCGTTATAGTTACATTCGATGTAAAACAAAATTAATAAAACAAAACTCATCAATGCTAAGGCAACAAGATTACATTTTTTGTGTGGTTTCATAAAATTTTGTTCAAAATTTCATAGCCACCTGATATTTAAAAAAAAAGAAATTTTTTACAGTGAAAAATTTTGCTTGGCTACTTTGTTGATATTTAACATAGCACATATTAATTTTAGAAAGACTGACGAGCCACAGTTTGATCGTTTACTGCTAAATTCACTTTAGCGTAAAGTTTTGTGGCCTTTTATTGTTTTTTGAATATGGTAGATTTTGGACATGATGGTTGATTTTCCAAAATCATGTACATACACGTTTGCGTTGGTAAATCGTGAAAGACCCCCCTACTATAAGATCATTCTCGAATTTTAATGACAATATTCATTTTTAATGTAAGGATAGCAAGCCGTCCAAGACTAACAAGTAATAAAGCAAACTAAGAAAGCGTCAATCAATACCGTCGTGCAGAACTCGAACGCTTACATGCTAGAGGGAGGACTGGAAAAATTCATTGAAAGTGTACAAAAAGCGGGCTGTGAAAGTGCCCCTGATTAGCAAGAAATATTACAATAAAGTATATAGTATCCAGTCGAACTGAGAGAATTGGTTAACGAAAAAATGAGAGCTCGTAAGGCTTGGCAGCGAACCAGAGCCCCTGAAGACAAAACAATCCCAAAAAATTTAAAATTCAAGTAAAATGCATTGGCTTATTGGAAGAAATTCCGAACTGGCAACGCACAACAAACTGGTGTTTTATAAACAAATCCTAAAACCTATCTTTACGTATGGTATTCAGATTTGCGACTGCGCCGCGAAATGAAAATTGTTCACGTCATAGGCAAATATGAGCACGTTTGACTTTTTGATTATTGAGTAACACCAGACGTAACTGTTTGAGTGCTCATTCCCCATTATTACAAATTGTCGCCCGCTTGACAGATATGACTTAAACCAATTTATTTAGAATGAAATCCTTTACATGAAACCTGTGTATAGTACCTGTGTAAAATGCTGTACTAAAACCGAAAAATCTCCTACGGAAGTTGGCATTTCCGGCAAACTGACTTCTCCCAAACACCAGTGAAAGCCCTCGTAATTTATGGAAACAATGAGTCGATAAGTCGTGCGGGGCTATATCAGTGCTGAGTCGAAATTCTGTTGAAAAACAAAAATTTCGTCATAAATGATATACTTTCAAAATAAAAACATAAATCGAAAAAGCTCCTATGAAACTGCCACTTCCGGTGGATCGATTTCGACCAAAATTCACTGAGATTTCGTTATTTGTGGGAAAAGCTTAAGTATGAAGTTTCATTCTGATCAATTAGTCAATTTGTTATGTGCAGAGGCCGATTATTTTTGTTGAAAACCAGTTTTTTTTGCCAAAAATCGTCATTTCCGCTTAGATTTTTGAAAACTGAATTTGGATCGTATTGTTGCAAATTTAGCTTTCAAAATATTTGACGAAAAAGAAAAAATTTCTATGGCACTTCCGGTATGGACTGATTTCCGCCAAAAGGGTCTCCCAATTTATAGAAAAAGCTTAGAGGTGTAAAGTTTTACTCCATCCAGCCAATCCGTCTGAGCTGTAGAGAAGACACCTTGTTTGAGTGGTCAGAATTTTCCATGTACTTTATTTTCCTGTACGTAAAAGAAAGTAAAATCCGTTTTTATTTTTGGTCGATCTCGATTTGTTTGTTATTAAGAAGAGAGGAGGTCGCAGTACACTAGTATTTATTTTCCTTCTATTTTTTGTTTAAGTATGGCTTAAAATTTTGTCGGTCAACTGTTGATAAATAAATTCAAAATTAATTTTAAATTCAACTAAAAATCCTTCTTAGTTTAATTTATATTTGAAAACATTAAAGTTCCACCAGAATAAAATCGATGACATTACTACTCTAAAAAATTAACATTAAGAGAAAGAAGGTAAACTGTTGCAAGCGCATACGGTCTTAATTTGTATAAAAACATCTCGTTAGAGACGTAATACTATAAATCACCTAGCAATTTATCACGACCGTACACATATCCACCCCGGTCATATATCACCCTCATTTGTCATATCATAGAATTATCAAAACAAAACAAGTTGTTATCGCGTTTCTTTTGTGCTTAGCGTACATAGATTATATTCATTTACTATACCTATGTACACTTCTTAGGTACCTAAAAACTTCACCCCCTATAGATCCTTATATTTATATGTATAAACTAAAAAATTAAAAAAGATTTAAATTTCATCTTATTTTCCTCGTAGAGATATTTAACAAAACAACCTCTCATTAAAAACAACTACACAAAACAAATTCCTTTATGGGAAATTTAAAAGGTGTTACACTTTATTTTTAGATTTCCCTCTACATCTGTACTAAAAAAAAGAAATTTTTTAACAACTATAATAATAATAATAATAATTTTTCTTATTTTATGCTTCTTAAATTCATTATTAAAAGGTGTAAAGAAAATTATTTTCTTCTTTTTACTCGCTTTCTGTTGGTATATTGTGTTGCTGTTTTACAAAAATTCTGGCACAAAAGAATTTTTCGACAACAAAAAATTACGTAAAAAGCTTTAACACAATATATAACAGCAATAAAAATATGTCACGTGATATTAAAATTCAAGTAAAATATAAAAAATTAAACAAGATAATTAAATTGTAACAAAAAAGACGATTTTCATTTATTCTTTGTTTTGTCTTAATTCTTAATCTTAAAAATTTTACATTCATTTTCATATACCTCATCTTGTCAACGTAATAATTAATCATATTTCGTTGTGTATTACGTACGAGTACACGAATTTACACGTACAACACAACGAGATGGAAAAGATTTTTTTTCATTTTTCTAAAATCCGATTTATCCTTGACGTTATCCAAACGAATTAAATGACTTAACGATATTTTTTTGTTTTGTTTATTTACAGGTGTACAGTTTGTCAACGCCACGAAGTTTTCATTGCAATACATCTGATCCCAAGGATAAACTGCGACGGGTTGCTGTACCTCAAGGAACAATACAGTGCCGTAAACTCTTGGACGAAGGTACATACGGCCGATTGTATAGTGGTATTCTTCACAGAGCAGTCAGCGATCAACGAGAAATTCTTATAAAAACTGCAATGGACGGTGCAGCGTTGTCACAGGTGGCCTATTTATTGTCCGATGGGGCAATGTTATGTTGTGTTGCACATCCAAATGTACTGGCGCCCATAGCAGCATATACAGAATTACCGGGACCGCCGCTGATCGCGTACACAAAACCTGGTAAAGGGAATTTAAAACATTATCTTCATTCGTGTCGAGATACGGGAGTGCCGCTAAGCACACGTCAATTAGTCGAATTTGGGTTGCAGGTGGCGCGAGGGGTGTCACATTTACACTCATTAGGCATACTACATCGGGATATTGCAACACGAAATTGTGTGTAAGTATAGTCAAATTAAACATCCTTAACGGTTATTGCTAAAATATATTCTTTTCTGAATAGGATCGAAAGTGATGCCCGAGTCCGAATATGCGACACGGCATTATCAAGAGATTTATTTCCAAATGACTATTTCTGTCTTGGCGATAATGAAAATCGGCCTATTAAATGGTTGGCCCTAGAATCGTTACAAAATAAATTATATTCAATTGCTAGTGATATTTGGAGCCTAGGTGTTTTACTATGGGAATTGTCTACGCTGG
Organism: Nephrotoma flavescens; assembly: GCA_932526605.1. NCBI lineage: Eukaryota > Metazoa > Arthropoda > Insecta > Diptera > Tipulidae > Nephrotoma > Nephrotoma flavescens. The sequence goes on along the minus strand of OW052222.1, from coordinate 269,295,229 downwards.
GCTCGATGCCTTTCGAAGAGGTGGATCCATTTGAACTGGCCGCGTATTTACGAGACGGTTATCGTCTAGGCCAGCCAGTCAATTGCCCTGATGAATTGTAAGTAAATTTATATGATTAACGTCATTTAAATTATAATTTCGTCCTCTCATTCCAGTTATACTGTGATGTCATGTTGTTGGTTAGCTGATCATAAACAACGACCAGCCTTCCCCCAATTAATAGCCTTTATGCACGATTTTCATGACGATCTTGGGAAATACATATAAAACAAAAGTATTAAATTAAATTAAATAGTCAAATAATTACCAAATAAATAATTAATAATTTTTTTAATTATTAAAAATTATTTTTTAAATGTTATATTATTGTAAAAAAAAAAACTATATTTATTTATTATTTATATTACAAGTATAAGATGGTTCCTTAGGATATTTAAATTTAAATAAACAAATAAAAACGACGCTGTAATTAAATATAATTTATATAAAAATAATTATTAAAACCAAACAAAGCAACTATTAATTCATAAATTGTTTATTTTTTAATTATATATTATGTAATAATATAGATAGAATTTAATTATTTATTTTTAATTACAAATTTATTTATTATTTTTATTACCATTATTATAATTGCATATATTTAATAATAAGAGAAAAGAGATGAAAAACTAAAAATCAAAATTATTTTTAATCAAAATAAATAATTAACAAATATTATATCGAGATTATATATAAATACAAATATTTTTTTAAAAAATGAATTAAAAATAATAATTAACATACATAATTATAAAAGCATAGACGATGAAATTTATTAATCTAGCTACTAATGATAATTTGCATATACTACGAAATCACTGCCGATATATAAATACCGCATTGTATACTATTAATAATTAATTAAATTTAATAATTGATTGCCAATTGCTTATGTTTAGTTAGTAACCAAAATATGTTTTTTTAATTTTAATAATGATTCGCGATATTTTTTTTATTGAATTTAAAATTGGATTATTATTAAATACCAAAAGTTCGATCATCGATTATCTCTCTGTTTTCAAATTTTGTTGTTGATTTTAATATTTCAATATTTAGAACAGCGTACACTTTCTGGGTTTATTTGAGAATTGAAAACAGAGATACGTGTACCGCTGTTTTCAATGTCTGGATTTTTGTATCTGTTTTCAAACAAATTCCTCATAAAATAAAATTTTAACTTTCAAGGATTAAAAAACGTGCAATTGTGCTCCAAGCAAATATCGAATCAAAATCATTATCTAAATTGAGCAAATTGGAAAATTGGTCATGCTAGTGAATACATTTTTATTTTTTTATTTATTTACAATAGTTATAATCCACAGGAAAAAATCCTTAATGATTATTTACAATATAATTCCAAAAACTTAGAATTACACAATAAAAATAAGTTCAATAATAAGACGAATGCATAAGATCACAAAATTCACACATATCTGTATTACATAAAATTATTGAAAGCTCATTAAAAACACGACAAGTTCACTTTTTGAAACAAGCTTCTTTCATTCCAAAACTAAAAGTATCACAGAAATTGTAAAAGTTTGCAATCATAAAATGAATTGATTTGCATACTGAGTAGCAAATTGGAACGATGAAAGTCCGGTATCAATAAAGATTTTGTCTTAAGTTTTCTTATGGGGGCATAAATATTGAAACGTGAAAGTGTAAATGGCAAATCAATCCTTGCGTCCAAGACGTCAGCCACAAATAAAGCCCTAGCAAAACAACGTCGATTGATATGGGTTCTAAATCTAAGACGGAACATCTCTTATTCGTTCAGTATGTACATTTTAATAAGGAGACCACAAGACCCTAGCATATTCCAAATTTGATCGGACCATTGATGAATATTTATAAAATGTGAAGAATCTTCTTTTCTTTAAAATCATTAAAAACAAGCTGTATAAAACCTAACAAAGATGAGGATTTGCTATTATTTTATCTACATACCATATATGCCGAATAAACTCAGTATGGCGTCAAACGTTTACAGAGTTTTTTCCTTGAGTATGTCAGCACACTTCATAAAATTTAAATGATTCCTGCTACACCACAAAAATAAAAAATCTCAACGACAGAAAAGCTTTATATAATCTACTTGCCTGGGTCTCTAAGAGTAACGCAATACGTCCAACAAGTCATTTATAAACATTGCAAATAATAGTAGATCAAGGTGTGAGCCCTGCGGAATACCGGAAAGAACGTTTATTTTGTTTCCATTACCCCAGCCGGAACCATATCAGCCGGGGCCAAACCAACTATGGCACAAGTGGCACGATGCATTGTGCATTATTGTGTACTACATTATTTTTCAGCCGGAACCTTATAATTCCAGTCCAAACTAGAGGGTTCTGGCTGTAATTATAAAGTTTCATTTGAAAAATAATGTAGCGCTGAATTATAAGGTTCCGGCTGAAAAATTCTATAAAGCACAATGAATCGTGATACTTGTGCCATAGTTTTTGTGGCTGTTATATGGTTCTATCTATCTTTATCAGGTTTTGAATGCATTTATAAAGTTCCGGCTGAAAAACTATATGCTTTTGCAACTATATGCACAATGAAGCATAATGCATTGTGCTACTTGTGCCATCGTTAATTTGGTTGCGTATATAACCATACCATCCGTTCCTGCTGGAATTATAAGATTTCTACCGAAAAATCAGATAGTGCTGAACTTATAAGGTTCCGGCCGCAAAACTATATAAAACACAATAATGCACAATGAATCATCCTATTTGTGACATAGTTGATTTGACTGTAGTATGGTCTAGCTTTATCAGGTTTTTGATGGAATTATAAGATTCCGGCTCAAAAAGCATATAATGCACAATGATGCACAATTTATTGTGCTACTTGAGCCATAGTCAGTTTGGCTGTAGAGGTTATGGTTACGGCGAGCTTTATCAGGCTTTGGCTGGAAATTGAAGGTTTCGGATGAAGAAACAATTAGTGCAAAATGATGCACAATCCATTGTGTTTCTTATGTCATACTTGGTTTGGCTGAGTATAACCATAAGATCGGTTCCGGCTGAAATTATAAGGTTTCGACCGAAAAATAGTATACTGCGGGATTTACAAGGTTCCGGCTGATAAATTGTATAAAGCATAATAATGCACAATGAATCGTGCTACTTGTTCCATAGTTGGTTTGACTGTAGTATGGCTCTGGCTAGCTTTATCAGGTTTTGGATGAAATTATAAGGTTTCGGCTGAAAAGGCATACAATGCACAATGATCCACAATTCATTGTGCTAAATGTGCCATAGTTAATTTGGCTGTAGTCGTTATGGTTCCGGCTTGCTTTATTAGCTTCCGGCTGGAACTGTAAGGTTCCGGTTGAAGAATCAATTAGTACACAATGATGCGCAATCCATTGTGAGTCTTATGTCAAAGTTAGTTTGGCTGTATATAATCATACTATCGGTTCCGGCTGGAATTATAAGGTTTCCACCAAAAAATTATATAGTGCTGGATTTATAAGGTTCCGGCTGCAAACTTGAATAAAGCATAATAATGCACAATGAACCGTGCTACTTGTGTCTTAGTTGATTTCACTGTAGTATGATTCTGACTTGCTTTATCGGGTTTTTGATGCAATTATAAGGTTCTAGCTGAAAAAGCATATAATTGATAATTATGCAGAATGCATTGTGCTACTTGTGGTTATAGTTGGTTTGGCTGTAGAGGGTATGGTTCCAGCTGGAATTATAAATTTTCTACCGCAAAATGATAGTGTTGGATTACAAGGTTCTGGCTGGAAAATTATATAAAACACAATGATGCATAATGCATCGTGCTTCTTATGCCAAAGTTAGTTTGGTTCCGGCTGATATGGTTTTGGCTGGCGCGACGGACACTCTATTTGATCTGATTTAATTTATTGAACATATTGAACATCTTGAGTTTATTTACAGTCAGTAACGGAAATCATACACACTGAATTTTGAGAAAATTTACAAAATATAAGGATTATAAAACTTATTTTGTAGTTTTTTATTAGATTAATTTATTTTACAAATTAACAAATCCAAAAATACAAAATAAAAATTTTTTATCGTTTATAATAAAAAAAACATCAACAATTTTTTACAATGAAAATGATCATATATGCCCCTTGATTTTGCTTAAATCATTTACATAAATTATGTTTCATAATTATTTTAATACCGCGTTGGCCCTACTTTATTTTTTATAACCTCTTTCAGTCTTCTAGACATTGACTCTGCTAACTTCTTGGTAACTTCCGGTGAAATTTATCTATTCTTTCATTATCGTTTCTTGCAACGTTTTTTGCTGGTATTCCTGTATTTTCAAATTTGGCGTTCCAGGTGATCCCATAAAAGTTCAATGGTGTTCAGGCCAGACGATTGGGGTAGCGAATATAACTGGTTTGGGACGTTATTCAGAATCCATTCTTGCTGGAAGATCCACGATGACACGGGCCCCAATTGTTCCACGGATGGTTTCAAATTGTCTTTTAGAGTACCTAGGTATTTCCAGCGATCCAAATTTCAATTTATAAAGACAAGTATGCCTACTCCACTCGCCGACATTGAACCCCATAGCATAACCGAAGCACCATCATGTTTAATAGTTTGGATGACGTGTTTTGGCTCCAACGCTGTAGCAGATTTTATCAAAATTTTCCCTCTCCCAACGGCTCCGAAATTGTTGAATTTACTCTTTCATCCGTAAAAACAACCGTCTTCCAGAAGTTGAAGTCTTTTGTTTTTTCCGCAAATTCAATTCATTTTTTGGAATTCTTGTGGGGCACACGGCCCTGATATCCATGTTTCCACAAAACCCTTCTAATATTTTGCGGGTGGGTAGCTTTATTAAGTTCACTTCTGAAGCTAGTTTTAGAGCGCTTATTTTCGAAAACATGGAAAATGTTGCTTTTCGCCCTGTTCACTGCCCATTTTAAGCCGATTGTGTGACGTCGAATCTGAATATTGTTTGGGCCACTGTATAATGACTTTGGCCAACTAGTTTTCCAATTTCGTGCACAGATTTTCTAGTACGTTTCATATTAATTACTATTTGGCGTTCTTCGTTGGTAGTTTCCTTTCTAACACCGACCGAACGCCTCGCAATCGCTACATTTTAGTTTGTATACGCCTGTATTCAATATGAAAGAGGTTAGAAATATAAAGGAGGACCAACTCGATTTTAAAATAATTATGAAACATAATTTATGTAAAGCATTTAAACACTATAAGTGTATGATCATTTTCGTTGCAAAAAATTATTCATTTTTATTTTTTTTTGTTGTAAACCGCAAATGAATTTTATTTTGAATTTTTGGTTTTGTTAATTTAAGTTCTATAAGTTCTATAATCCTTATATTTTGTAAATTTTTCTCAAAAATCAGTGTGTATGATCATTTTCTTTGCTGACTGTATATGTATTATAATTTCGTGTTGAACAAGTCAAATGCTTTTGTGAGATCACCAAAGCCTTTATATCTCTCATTTGCTGCAAGAGCGACACAATCCAAAAATTTTCATTTTTCAGTACGACATCGGTTTGAAAATATCACTCAAAATTGTTTGTAAACACTGCGTTTTCAAAAGTAAATAAAAATACATTTTGATTAATCAAATAATTTTTTTCTATTCTCACATCTTCAATCGAATTTAAATTTTTATAATTCTCTAATATTTTGCAGAATATATGTTTTGACACAAAATAATAAAAATATGAATTATTGTGAATCGTTTGTTTCACTGTTGCAGAAAATGAGCGATATGTTAAAAAAAATATATCTTGTCAATATGATCTCAAAGAGTTTAGAAATTGATGATTAAATAGAGATTTGGCATCACTTGCCTTATAGATTGGAGTAATTGAAGATATTTTCCATCTCTATTGAAAAATATGTTCAAGTCAATGTATATCAAAGTTGATACTTTAACAATTTCAAAATATAGGAGGAAATTCCGTTTTTGAGATTCGGTCACATTTGGATCATAAAATTGAATCATACACATCAAATTAAAGAGTCAACAGCCAGTTCGGAAGTCCTCATCTTATTGTCAGTCCGCACCGTATCACATTTACACATTAGATTGCACTTAAATGCAGTAAATATTGAATATATTTCTAAACTAGTTCAAGCAACAAAATTTGAGAGAAAAAACTCGCCACTATTAATGGTTGATTGATGGTACTAAGTTTCCGTAATTGTCTAAATATCATATTCCGTACTAATAACGTAATTATAAAAACAAGCTGACTTCGATGACATTCCACCAACATATTGATAAAATATAGTTAGATTTTTATCATGCTGAAGTCAACTTGGCATTTATAGTTATTCTCTTTAACGAGAATCTTTTGTGACCAGTATGATGGTGACAGTAAATTCTTCAATTTCGATGCATCAACGACGATTTAATATGAAATGTGATCTCTGACAAAACGATCATTAGGTCTTGGTCAATTACGTGGTCATCAGTAGTAGACGTGGATATTCTGGGTATAAATGACCATTTCTTTGGAATCACAGCGGATATAATTTTGCTAGAATCGGAATCGATAGAAGCAGTCCCAATAACAATATTGTTTCTAATGGGCTGTGTTGTTTGTTCTCTTGAGAGATCTGGTTGATAGTCAATTTTAATTCGTTTAAAATTGCTTAAACGCACAAATTTATTCAGAAGATTTATAAAAGCTTTCAAACAGTCTACAAATTGTAATACAGAAAACGACACAAATATTCAAATAATTGTATGAAGCTTGTAAGAATCCTATTATACACGTGGCCACCATTTTGCATTCTACTCGTTTGCTTAAGAAGTGGATGTTAAGCTTGGGTATTGAAATTCGATACAGTACTCGAATTTATTTTATAGCCGCGATGAAGCTGATGTGTAACGACTCCTACTAGAATTGATATTTCTAATTTCATTAATGCAGCGCTGGTTGCAAACAAATTCTTTGAACATGCTCCTATTTTCTGGGTTCCTTCACTGTTTATTTGAAGTGGATTTCAGGGACGACTGTGTAATATCGATAATACAAAATAACGTATCAAGACATGATACAGGATCGTATTAAATACCTGAGATTAAGATTAAGGAAGCTACCGGTGTACACTTATTTACCGATATACAACTCACGCGAGTTGTTGATTTTACGGTGAACGCTAATTTACTGAGTGACACTGAAAAGTGGTAAAATTTACATTTTATTTTCAATAATATGTGGCAAATAAAAAATTTGAAAATGAATTATAATATCTCAAATTATTTTAAACATATTGTCATAAAGATATGAGCCTATTGCGCTAATCTCAACATATAACAGTTTCTCTTACAAGTTTACCATAGATATTTGATGAAAAACACTTTTCAACAATTGTTTCATATTTTGTAATATTTCAAATTTCATGCCCTGTTTTTTTAAATTCTGGGATGGCATATAATAAGTATTGCCTGAACGATATATTTCATTGCACAAACAAACTGAAATCGATCTATCTAAAATTAATATCTTGACACTTGTTTTCAAGTGTCTCCCATAAATTCTATTTCACCCCTGTAACATTATAGCAATCCATTTACCCACTAACTACTCTGGTTAATGTTATTAGGCTGCCAGGTAGTGAAATCTACGGAACGGACAGAAAAGTTACTAACAAGTATTTATCCTGGGGCGATATGTTGTACCAACACTTTGAATCAAAATTCGAAAAAAGTTGAATATGTCGGTATGTTATATCATTTTCGAATCGCGATAAATGATAAAGTTTCATCATTTAAAACCAAAGTAAAATGTATAGCTGACATTTCATTCTAGAAAAAGTGTTGCAAGATTAAACAACGATAAAAGTCGAAAATGATACAACATGCCGACTATCGATTCGACTTTTTTCGAATTTCGATACGAAGTGATGGTACAACATACCGCCCCTGTTCAGCATCTAACTAAAATTTAAAATAAATCATTCTCTTTCTCGCTTATACATAAAAAATTAAATAAATAAACAATTTTTTATTATTTCTTTAAACTAAACTAATTTATTGTTGTTTTTATAAATACATACATAATTTATAGCAATTTCTATTTTTGTTTCTATATAATTTATTTATTTGTAAATGTATTATTATTGTAAAAATTGAAATGCTTTAAAGCATTTCGATAATAAAATTATTGTATGGACTTACAGGGTTTTCTTTTACGTTCTTAAAAATTGATTTTAGCTTAAAAGAAGTAAAACAAACATTTTGTTAAAAAAAAACTATTAATTATAAATAAATAAACGTAATTAATTTAATTTAGCTAAAAAAAATATTTACATTTTATAAATTAAAATCTATGTATCTCTCTCTCTCTCTCTCTCTCTCAATTTTATTCTATACGTAACTCATATACATAACTCTAATTATATTCAAACTTCAAAAGCATAAAAATTTACATAAATTTCATAATATTATATATACATAACATAAACTATATACATACACAAATTACCAGAGAGATATTTACATAAAATGCGCGCAGCATCATGAACATATTGTATTCATAAAACGCAGCATTTAATTGCTGATTATTATTAATTAATTATTTATAACGATTTTATTATTTTTTATTATTAAATTACATTCCTAAAACGCAAAAAAAAATGATAAATGTTGATAAAATATAATTAATTAATTAAATAATAAAATTAATGATAAATAAAAAATTTATATATGTTTTTAGTGTTGTTATAATAAAAAATAAAAAATCAATTAAAACAAAAACAAAACAAAAATCGGATTGATAAAAATTATTATGATTATTAAATGAAATGATTTTGTATACAAAAAAAGGCATTTTTTATTTCAATATGTATTGAGTCAATTAATTGAATGTCCTGCTTGCACCGATGCCTTTCTGAATTGTGTCGCTTCTACTAGCAACGATCGTTTCCATGTTACAGCTGGTGCTCCCTTTCTTCTTCCCGCGTGGGTTCCATTCATAGAGAATCTTTTTGTTATGCCATTTGGGGACTTCCTCAGCGTGTGACAAATCTATCTTCACTTGCGCTTTCTTATTTCGGTCCCATATTGACTGCTTGATTCGTTTGTCTAAGGAGCTCAAAATTTTTTGTTTTGTTTCGAAACCGTACTGCAATACAGATTTCACACATGAATTGAATGTTCTTACCTTGGTCTTTATACAAGATATGTTCCAGACTTTGTGTAACATGTTGAATGTACCGGTGTGAAGTTTTCAACATTTATCAAAAGTGTAGCTACACAAATTAACAAAAAACAAAAATGTAGATACACAATTCAGCAAAAAGTGTAGAACTACATAAAAAAATTATTGCAGGGTTGAATTTTTATTTATCTCACTAGAACTTTCACAAGAAAATTGTAAAATCGCTAGAGATAAATTTCAAATAAGCAAAATATTACAGAATTATTGGTGTCGATTCCGTGTGCAAGTTCGTTTTTTCTTACCGTCTATTCTTCTACAATTTGCTAGGCAACTTGATGTTCAATTCCAATGTTGAACCTGAATATATAATTTGTTCGTGTATTATGCACCGGGTTTTCATAGTAGAAACGGCAGAATTGAAAAGATAAATATAAGATTTTCACTGTTTCACCAAAATTATTAATTCATAGTCAGCGTTTACCACAATGATTTCAGGTTCAAGATCCTGGTTTTGCTGTATGTGCAGAGCATATCCTTTCAACCATTATAAGAACAACATTAAATATATTAAAGTATACTTGAGCTTGATGATTTCCGGAAAATTAATGCGACCTTCCGGTAACCTTCTACAGAATCTGTGAAAATTTAAAAAGTAAAAATGCACATGTAGAAACTGAAAACCGGGTCTTACGGATGCTTAAGGGCCATCAACACGTAATTCTAGAGATGATAGCACAAGTCTGAGTACACTGGCATTTCGGGGACAGTTTCGAAAATTTTTAGTGATAAGCGGCATATCACTGCGATCTTCGGGGAATTTTTTTGATTTAATGTATATGAAAATAATAATTAAAAAGTGTAGACCGGGTCTTGTGGATGCTTAAGGGCTATCAACACTTAATTCTAGAGATGATAGCACCTGCACAAGTCTGAGTACACTGGCATTTCGGGGACAGTTTCGAAAATTTTTAGTGATAAGCGGCATATCACTGCGATCTTCGGGGAATTTTTTTGATTTAATGTATATGAAAATAATAATTAAAAAGTGTAGACCGGGTCTTGTGGATGCTTAAGGGCTATCAACACTTAATTCTAGAGATGATAGCACCTGCACAAGTCTGAGTACACTGGCATTTCGGGGACAGTTTTGAGAATTTTTAGTGATAAGCGGCATATCACTGCGATCTTCGGGGAAACTGTCCCCGAAATGCCAGTGTACTCAGACTTGTGCTATCATCTCTAGAATTACGTGTTGATGGCCCTTAAGCATCCGTAAGACCTGGTTTTCAGTTTCTACATGTGCATTTTTACTTTTTAAATTTTCACAGATTCTGTAGAAGGTTACCGGAAGGTCGCATTAATTTTCCGGAAATCATCAAGCTCAAGTATACTTTAATATATTTAATGTTGTTCTTATAATGGTTGAAAGGATATGCTCTGCACATACAGCAAAACCAGGATCTTGAACCTGAAATCATTGTGGTAAACGCTGACTATGAATTAATAATTTTGGTGAAACAGTAAAAATCTTATATTTATCTTTTCAATTCTGCCGTTTCTACTATGAAAACCCGGTGCATAATACACGAACAAATTATATATTCAGGTTCAACATTGGAATTGAACATCAAGTTGCCTAGCAAATTGTAGAAGAATAGACGGTAAGAAAAAACGAACTTGCACACGGAATCGACACCAATAATTCTGTAATATTTTGCTTATTTGAAATTTATCTCTAGCGATTTTACAATTTTCTTGTGAAAGTTCTAGTGAGATAAATAAAAATTTAACCCTGCAATAATTTTTTTATGTAGTTCTACACTTTTTGCTGAATTGTGTATCTACATTTTTGTTTTTTGTTAATTTGTGTAGCTACACTTTTGATAAATGTTGAAAACTTCACACCGGTGTTGAATGTTGTTTTGGGTTATTGATTATTCATTTTGTTACTTTTAAGATCTCTTCATTAATTCGAAATGTCCATAAAAAACTGTAACGGTAAATTTTTTTTATTTTAAACGAAAAATTTGGTTTTTGAAAAATAATCCTAATATTATGTGGTTACAGAGCCCACAACGGTAATGCAGCAGGTGTCACCTTACGTAGGGATTATTTAGAAAAAAATGTATAGTTTATTAAATGATGATACGACGAACATACAAGTGCCCAAAAATAATACAACGCCTATACAAACTCATATTAATAAAATGGTAAAAGAATAACATGATTCTGGAAATATTGATATTTATACAAAGAATAAATTAACGAACAAAAGTTCACAAACCAATTTTGAAATATCGACCTATTATAAGTTCTATAGATGGGCCTACATATGCATATCATCTTATTTAGGAAATATTTTTAAACATAGTGTCGAAAAATCATATTCGTATATTCAAAATTCAGAAGATTTTAAACAAAAAAATATTTACATTGTAATTCCACCATTTGGTGATCTTTTGATTTCTCTTGACGTAGTGTCAATATTCACAAATGTGGATAACAAAATGGTAAAAAATATTAAAAGCAACAATTGGAGAAATATAAAGAAAAATTCTTAAAAACATTACAATTTTTAACCGCTTTAGATATTGTTTTATATAATTCAGAATTTTCATTTGATAATAAAGTTTTTAGGCAAATTTTTGGTTCACCTATGGGTTCCCCAATAAGCCCCATAATTGCAAATTTAGTCATGGGAAATTTGGAAAATTCGGTGCTAAATTGGTTAAATTTTCGACCAGGGGTGGGATGTTGTAACATCACTTTTTGATGTGTAAACATCTTTACGCGCGTATGCCAAAAATTTTTGTATTGTAGTAAACTTTCAAACGAAACGAACGGAAATGACGTACTACTACGTTTAAATATCTTCATTGAAAAAAGAAACAAAATATAAAATAATAAAAAAAGAACAAAAACAACAAAATACATAGATAAATTTTGTACTATACACTGACATAGTCTGAGTGTATGTGTATATCGATACGTCCAACGAATATGTTGATAACTCGAAAATCACAAGTTTTCAGGAGAGCATTTTGAATGTTCAAATAGTTGTAGAAAAATACCTATTGTAGATAAGTATTTGATTAAAAATAAATGGCATATTGTAGCATTATAAATTTTTTTTTGTATACCATTTCCAATTTTCTCGATAATAATCCTAATTACTTGATTTTCATAAAATTACACTTTTAATCTGGAGAAAATTCTGGATTTCAAGGTTGCAAATTGAGTTACAAAGTTTTTGTTCGTTTTTTCTTTATTTTAAAAGTTTTATGTTCAGTTACACATTTTTTGCACGGATTAGTTTTAGTTAATAAGTTTTGAAAATTTATATGCAAACATACTACATGAAAATTAAAAACATTTATGGGTAGTAATTAATTAATTAATACAGCAAAAATAAATTTGTTTCTGTTATATGTTGACAACTGTTCTTACAACCACAATATTATTTACGAAAATTGTTTAAAACATTGCAAACAGTTTTACAAATCAAACGGAATAAAAAAAACTCCGTGCAAATAGTTTATAAATCAAAATTGAAATAGTTTTTAAAAATTTACTCCATACAATAACTTTGCAAAATGAGTTTCCTAGTTTTTTCATGTTCCTAAATCAAAAATGACGAAAAGTTGTAACTCTTTAAAAGGTTGCCATTTGGTTAGGAGGAACAATACAGAAATAAAAAATTTATGGTACATGCAAGTTGGTATGCTGAATCCAAAAAACGAATCATGCAATAAGTTTGTAACTCGATATTTCAACATATTCGTTGGACGTATCGATATATAAATAGTATGGAAAGAAAACAAAGAAACATTTATAAAATTAAATAGAAATGACGAATCGACGAATCGACATTTTCAGCGAACAGAAAAAATAAAAAAATTTAAAATAGCGTGTGCCACCACAATTTACGCACTATAGAGAGTAGTACCTATAACGAGATAGTATACTCTTACCGTAAAAAACACAGTGAACAAGTGTATGTGGCTTTACACGATGTCGTAGAGCAGTTCATCAGGTCGGCTAACAATGATTATGTCTTCTACCATGAACGTAAAAATGCAACCTCAATTGATGCTCTTCAAAATGAGTTAACGCGTCTCACCACAAAACTGCTAAGTATAGCTCAGGATGTAATGGCGAATTTTGTACGAGATAATAATGACGTCTGGTTTTTAACATTAAACTGCCAGAATCTCAGCTCGCTTCACCTCGACCTAACTGATATAGTCTCAATTCTTTTGCTATCCTAGAAATGACCTGCATGTTCAATTTTCCTAATTTTCAATGCTGCGTTCAGTTCAAGAGAAACAGTCAGCGGGCGGTTGGAGTAGCAGTATATAAAAATTCAAGTAGAACTCATACAGTCACCTCGCATAAGGAAATCATCGTTGGACAAGCAACTGGTATGAGCGTAACAACACTACCCATTGGCGATATAAGATGCTTTTGGTAGTTGTATACACCTCGTCGAATAAAGCTGTCGAAGACATAATCAAATACATACATTTCGTCCTTGCTCCATATTCTGAAAGAATTTCAAAAATTCTTCAAGGAGACTAACATCTTTTGCCGATGATTATGAGCAGGGATTTCATTTTGCTGCTCCCTTAGATCAGTGTTGAATCACTTATAAACTTCCTGCGATACGAATTCGATTTGCACAAGAACTCAAATCGAAATATATCTTCTACGAGATATGTGAGAAATATAAGATATACATATGTACTATACGAGATATGGGACCACGTCTTTGATGCTTGCAGCTACCATAGGCCAATTGCGTTGATTATACCGAAAGAGTGGTAGAAAAATTTGACGATAATAAAATGATTAAATCTGGTTAATAATATTTCATTTCTTCTTCCTTCAAAGTAAACCGTACACACGCACTATACACAAGCCAAGTTTACACATCTCCTTGAGAGTATGGACTCACTCTTTTTTCCCGATATTTATCGAATATTATATCCCTTTTTCCTAAAACAAAATTGCTTGTCGTTTCACTTTTCAATCTTGCTTTCTATATTGCGATCGCCCACTACTAGAATAAATTGTTTATTTATCTCTTTTTTGTTTTTCGATAAAATATCACTCTTAAAATAAGTAAGTGATACAATAAGAGTAGAACGACATTATGTTTTATTCGAATAGGTAGAGATCGCAATAGAAGCAATGTAATTGAAAAATGGAAAAACGATAAATTTAATTTGTGATGAAAGAGATGTAATTTTCGGTAGTATCGAAAAAAGTGATATTACAACATCCCACCCCGGTATTTTATTATAGATACGTAAACGATATTATAACGGTCATTCTAGAAGACAAAATTAACACATTTTTAGATGCCATTTTATAAAAGTAATAGAATTAAATTTACTCTAGAAAAAAATCAGAGAACAAAATTTCATTTTCAGATAGTCTTTTGATACATGAACCTGATGGAAAAATTTCTTGTGGTTGGTACCACAAAAATACTTGGTCTGGTACCGAACAGATTTAATTTTAAGTCATGGCTTCCCATCTCATACAAAATTAACACCGTAACAATTCTAAGTCAAAAAATTTTAAAACTCTCGGACAGTAAATTTCATCATAAAAATTTTAAAATATTAAATGATACTTTACTTCAAAATTATTATCCCAAAAAACTAATAAATACTCGTAATATTGTTTATAAAAAAATTTATTTTAGTATAAATTCTCACTCTCGGCCACAAAATGAAACTAATGAAATGAACTTCAAATTATTTGTCAATTCCTTACATTAAAAATTTATTCGAAAAAATTAAACATTTATTCAAAAATTAAAATTTTAAACTTATTTTCTACCATACGTTCAGCGACAAATTTAAACAGTAATATTTTTTCGAAACTAAAAGATTTGGTTCCTTTAAAGCATCAATCCAATGTTGTTTATCAAGTTTAATGCGATTGTAACGTAACGTATGTTGGCCAAACCAAAAAACAAATGATGGAAAAGAGGTTGTACCAACATAAAAATGTAAATAATCTTAGCCAAAATTTTCCTACGATTGATTCCTACGATTGATTTTGTTTAGAAACACCATAAAATTTTAAGTATGCTCTACTGAAAAATTGAAGAAATGAGTTATTACCTTTTATATCTTCACCACAGGTTTATCTACGTCACAACCTGTTCCACCCGTTTTCCTAGTATACAACCACGGCATACAAATTCATCGACCTTTTCTATTTCTTCTTGGTTCACATATATCGGCCATCATGGTCTTGGTCTTTCTGATATTTATTTTGAGGCCAACCTCGATTGCTATAGTTTCTGTGCTTTCTATGTTGTATGAAGGCGTGTTTGTGTGCTAGCAGGCATATCTGCGTAATCCAGATTATTTAGATACTCCGTTAATCCTCGTTGTATGCCGTAGCGGGACACGGTACCTAATTTTCTCATGTCACTCTCTAATTCTACTAGAGGGACAAAAATGGCGAGCCGCGAGAGTACGCATTCTCCATGGCTGTTACAGTATATGATTCACTTTTCTTACCTTTCTATTGAACTCGATTACTTGCATTCCTATATACATATGATGTATGAGTTCGATTAATTTTCTTGGGATACTCATTACACAAAATGCCTCCCATATTTCGTTCCTGGGTATTGTGCCGAATGCACGTTCGATTTCCACGTATTGGTGATTTTTATTCGTTAGACTGCTCAATGGTGATGAGGATTGGGTGTTGTGTTGATATGATCGGTATGACTTCGTCCTGGTCTGGCCAGCTTGTTTTTTTCTTAGTTTCAATCGTTAATATTCGTATGCTGGTGTTGAGGAGGGACATACCCCACTAATTTGTGCATTCTTTTAGCTCATTTTTCTTGGGGATCGTTATAGTCAAAACATCTACTGGTGTTAGAGCTCTTGCGGTCTGGATATGGCTTCTTTCAATATTTCAGCAGATATATTATCTATTCCAGAAGCCTTGTTATTCTGCATTTTATCAATGACACCGCTGATTTCCCATATAGTTTCGTTATTAGCGCCAACTGCTAATTCGGCTGGTGAGTTCTCTGAAAAATATTCCTTCCTTCACTTTAATTGTGCTTGATCTGTTGCTAAGATTTGACCAGATGCATCTTTTACAGATGGTAAACTATGCATCTGGTCAAATCTTAGCAACAGATGAAGCACAATTCACAACTGGTGAATTTTCCAGCTGCCTGTCGTTGCAGCCTGTTCTGTTGCCTTGAGAATATTTTCAGTGTATTGCCTAGATCAGTCGAGAAGACAAATTTCTTGTTGATCAGTGATGTTCATGTGTATTTGTGGATATTTTTTCTTATTATTACTGCCTTCTATATGAATAGCTCGTTATTGTGGCGCAGAAGTCGATGAGTTGTACTCCATTATACGCATAAAGTTTAATGCTTGTTAGTACCCATGATGATTGTCAAGTTGGTGTTATCAGTTCTAATTATTAATATGCCCAGACTTTTTCATGTTATCTTGTCTAAAGAATAACAGGTAATTCCTTCGGTTGTGTTTACTTCACCATTGTTTGTCCATCTCACTTCACCGAGGCCAATAATTTCGATTGTGTAACGCTTGATTTCATTCTCCAATTGTGCTAGCTTTTCCGGATCAAAACTTGTCGAGGAACCAGAATGAAGCAAATTTTGGATCAACACCAAGCAAGACAGTAGTCATCACTAATCAATAGGTGTCTGAATCCATTGATTTATAAATTCAAAGAAAAATGTATTGATTATGAAACATCCATGCCTGTATAGTTGTATAGTATTAAGTGATATTTGAAGACCAGTTTGATTTAATGTGAGTGAAACGTTAAAATTGAAATGAAACAGAAATTATATTTTGTTAATAATTGTCAAAAAATCCCTCGAGGGGAAATCACAAAAACGTAAATAGAATTCAAAACCACCAAAAGGAATTTGATTAGGTGTTGTTCAAGTTGATGTACGAAAGTTGCTGTAGTGCAGCGAAATAAATTTGATTGTGTAGCTGTTGCGCCTAGTTATATAAACAAAAGAGCGTT
The DNA here is from genome assembly GCA_932526605.1 of Nephrotoma flavescens. Classification (NCBI taxonomy): domain Eukaryota; kingdom Metazoa; phylum Arthropoda; class Insecta; order Diptera; family Tipulidae; genus Nephrotoma; species Nephrotoma flavescens. The sequence continues at coordinate 269,277,985 of OW052222.1, read as the reverse complement.
ATAATCCCCCACGTTTTGGTCCTTCGGCCCGGCTAGGGACCACAGTCAGAAGATCAGAGATAAAATTTGTAAATTTAATAAAAATTTCGTCAAATATACAAAATATTAACAATAAAATTGAAAGGGCCGTTGTTAAATTTACAAATTATTTTGTGTGCTGTATATTTACAAAAATTTTGTAAATTTTTTTTTGAGTGTACATTCGGATTGTACCGTTAGTCGAAACGAGTATAGTTATAATCGAAATAATGAATTTAATAGTGCTGTCAAATAATATTACTGATGGTTTAACCACTTGAGTTATTTGCCCGAGCGTGACTCGGGCACGTAGTTCGATCGTTTTTTGATTTCTCGGGCAAAGCTTGTTTTGTGACTTGGTTGTTGGTAATTTCCCCGAGCAAAATATATTCATGTATATTATAAGATATATTGTTTTAAGATATATTTATACAACAAAAAAATATTGAATAAATTGTTAAAAATTGAAAAAAAAACATTAAAAAAAGCCATCACTTAAGTGGTTAAAAATACAATGGTATATGCTTGCAAAGCTAACATTCAAATCTTCTGCGTTTACTACATCAGCCAATCCAGTCGACTCAAAATTGAAGTCCTATTCAATGCGTACGAAGTAAGCTCACTTCATGCCATGGAAGCTAAAGAACATCAAAAACACATTCGCTCAGGGGTACAATGTTTCTGTGAATACAGAAGATTCCTTCATTATATGTAACGGCATCAGTCACCGTATACTCCTAAGAATACTAAGAAGAGCTGTAAACTCATTTTGATGTTTGTGTAATAATGATGGTTGGTGATTTTTTAACCTTTTAATGCACGATATCTCATTTTACTGAACAAAAAATTATTTGGATATGTATTTTTAGGGTGTGTAACGAAATCCCGGTTTGTCAAAATCCCGGCTTTCAAAATGTCGGTTTACAAAATCCCGGTTTTCAAAATCCCGGTTTTGTATAAAAAAAATTTCTGATTTTTACAAAATTCCGGTTTGAATTTTTAAAACTTGAAATGTAAGAAAATGGGACTTAAATGATTTTTCTCCCGTATTTTTAATTACTGATAACGAGAATCACCGTTAAAAATGGAGGAAAAATTTATTTTTCATGAAAATCACGGTGTTTCATATATGTATTACATATGATATTTCACGCAGTACGGACAGAAAAAATATTTATGTCGCGGCAATAAATAAAAATAGCTAACACAGTAAGTAAATCAATTTATTTCAAAATAATTCAATAAAACTTAAAATATAAATAAATAAAATAATATAATGTTATATATAATAAAATAAATAATTGAATTATTTAAAAAAGGAAATATGTAATTTATAATTCAAAATCACAAAATTGCAAAATTTTTCAGTCTTTAGGTTATCGTATTTTCTTTAAGAATGGAAGATTGCGTAGCAATTTCAGGCAAGTGAGAGAATTTTATCCAACCGAATTTCTTTTAGAGGTAGCTAAGCTTCTGAAGCTTTTTTTCTTTTAAAGTCTGTTTGGTCCATAATATCACGAGATGGTCTTCCAACTCTTACTTTATCTGCATATTTCATTAAAGTTTCCGAAATTTCTGTTTTAAAATCTGCCAGACCTATCTAACAGTTTCTTCTCGGGCCTGCCACGTTGTTTTTCTACTCGTTTGTAAAGTATCCAAGCATTTGCTACTGTGAGATCAAGCATATAGTAGAAAACTCTCATATACCATTTTTTGATCTTGTTATTATTTTAATTTTATAACGTCCAAAATTGGCATCCAGCAGGTCCACAAACCCCTAAAATTTATTATATTCCAACACTATTGACGGACAGTCAACATTGATAGTGCCAAAATTTTCCTCCCATCTCGTCGACAAATGCAGTGGAATTCTACCAACAAATGTAGATATTAGAGTGGTAATCTTTGTATCTTTCCACTGAACTATACAGTTATATGGTTTCCTTGATATTAGACACCATCTGAAACAAAGAGCCTCTTTGTTGCTTTTTCCAATATGGATCATCCTACAGTTTGGAATTCGGAATACGCTTTTTTGAGCTGTTCCTAAGCTATATATTTTCAGTTTTAGCAATTCGGTTAGTAGTGGAATAGACGCATAATAGTTATGAAAATATAATTTATAATTCATGTCTGATAAGGAATTATTAGTGCAAGACGAATTACAATATTGGAAGTCGCTCCCCAATTTAACTAAGACCCATGGTCGTTTTTCATAATCATTTTCTTGACCATAGTAGGAAATTCCACATAAATCGAAAATTTTAAAACCCCATTTATGAGGTTTAGCAGACATATACTGCTTCAAGAATGATCGAGTTTTTGTTGAACAATTTTTTTCATCTACCGATAAACATTCTGCCATAGGCACTTTTTGAAAATTTTGAATTAACTTGTTGAGCAGTGGCCTTATTTTGTACAATCGTGGTCTGGGTGAGTTCTAGGAAGCATTATTTCATTATTATTAAAATGAATGTTTTGCCTAATTGCCTCAAATTGTCTTAATGGCAACGTTTCTTGGGCCATGGCATTACCCAATTTCGGATGTCAATTTGTGTGGAACTGAAGTGAACAGACATATCCCGATAAAATTGTTCACATCTTTGGTGGTAAATGATTTGGTATTATTTGGACTTTTCTGAAATCCGTATAAATTGATCTCTTCAACAATATTTGCCACTATACTATCGTGTACTTAAATTTATTTGATCTCCCATAAGATCGGATACTTCTAAAAGTTTATGTTGCTCAGAAGATATTTCAAAATCCTTTTTCTTCCACAAAATTCGTGAACATTTATCTTTTAATTCCTTTAGTTCGTTCAAAGCAGTCATTGTATTGCTAAATGCAGGGAAACTTTTGGCAACGATTTCCATATTTGCAATATCAAAAGCCTCATTTACATCATTAGACACAATTTCATGTTCCATATCTTCATGTATGATAAGTCCTTTGCAATTTTTTCCACAACCACTTCATCGAATATATCGTCTTCTTCTTCACCATCTTGATCAAATCCATCTTTCGAATCTGACCAGGTATTAAAAATTAATTCGGTGGCCTCCTCTACAGTATATATAATAACGACGTCTTGAACTCAGTATGTTTCTATAAAAATGAAATAAAATACCCCTAAAAATTATTTCAATTTTTAAAAATAGGTACCTCCTGCATCATATATGATATAGTTTTCTATTATTTATAATTTCTATAAAAATAATTTGATTTCACTTTCCAGACTATTAAATTGGGTTCGTAAAATATATGTAATGTTTACTTAATTCAATATTGAATATATCACATTTATAGAATTAAAGGTTCCCGCCAATTTTTGTGATAACTGTTTTTCACTAAAAACAGAGTTTTCATAAAGTAATACTGTAATCGAAAAATTAATGTTTGCAAGTTGCTTTTTAAAGCCAGTTGGCCACGGTTTAAAGTGGTTCATTCGGCCATTTTCAAAATTGTCTAAATCACATGTAGGTAATAAAAATATGCAATTCTACCGACCTTAATTCAATCAATTCTAAACTCATGAAAAGTTTTAAATCTTTAACGAAAATTAAGACCAACCCTGTTGTAACAATTTATTTTACAATATTGTTTTAATTATATTTATTAGTTTATTTAAGTGTTAACTGCTTAAAATATGTTATCAAAGCAAGCAAATAAATCGGCTAAATTCTCCATTTTGAAAATAACTCAAGGTAATTTCACCATACCATTTATGTTACCAGTGGTGTCATCAGACAGCACATAGCAGAATTATGTTTCAATAGTGACATCTAAGTATCAGGATGGGAAATAAAAATTAAGAATTCACTTCTTTGTGATATCAGTGCGCGTAGTGGAGATTTACGCAATTTGTTCGGTGAATTGAAAAATACGATAATTTACGAATGTAAACGAATTTCCCATTAATCTTTAGATTTTTTATTTTAAAATTCAAGGTAAAATAATGTTTATAATTGTAGAAAAACAAAATAAATTTTAACATATATAACAAATAAATTTATAAAATTTATTGATAACGTTATTATCGAAACTGAACATATGTCACTCAACATCAGCATTCAGCATCATCAATTCTAAAAATAAATCGAATAAAAAGCTTTTAGAATACTCGAGTTACGAACGGAAAAATAAAACAAAAAATAACGTCCCCTCCCTCTTCCAGAAATCAAAGAAAATCGACGAACGCCAAAACTCATTCCAAACATACGATCAAAACCGACCAATAATATTTTTAGAAAATTTTTGTACCTTTCTAATTGGTTATTTTTCATCCAATCATATTGCGAGAAAAGAAATTATTTTGGCAACGCCCAACACAAGTATGAACAAGTATTCCCTAAAACGTAATAAATTTATTTTACGTTTTTTAATTAATATTTAACAAATTACTAAACATTTTATACAAAATAATTAATATTTAATTATAATAATCATGTTACTCTAAAAATAAAACAAATTATTAAGATTTATATAAAAATTGTGTGACATAAAACCCATAAGTATGACTAAGTATTTACAATGTTGACATTTGAGAAAGCTCAATATAGTAACGTGGCAAAGTTTAATTAAATCTGGTGTAAAATTAATATTCAAGTACGCTCTTAATTAAATTTGGAGAAATAATCTTAATTCATACAAAATATCGAGAAAAATTTAAAAATAATTAAAATAATTAGTAATAGTTTTATTGTGATGTTAATTTTAAAAAAAAATGTTTCAGAAAATAGCAAACTGATTAAATTAATTGTTTGTTTAATAAATTAATTAATGGAAATGTTCTTAAACGTATGTTTATTACAATAATTAACAAAATAACGGTTTAACCAGAAAGTACGAGAACCATGATTCGCTTCGGATTTACTTAGCCATACGTCAAGTATATATATATATAGTTTTAATTATTTAAAAGCACAAAAATATTAATTTATTCCGCCAGAGTAGTATATAACATTACTCAAACAATGTCACTGCATAATTTATTTTAATGTTTAACGATTTTCTAATAATTATTTAAAAATTGGATATAAAAGCGAAGACTTAGCCGTACTTGAAAACCAACAGAAAAATTTTCACAACCGAACACAAGCATATTATTTATGCCGATGTATTTGTATTGGTTAAATAGATTTTGAAAATGATTTTGTGTGCGCAGTATGCTTTGAATGTGTTGGTAAGTTGGTTTTATATAAAATAAAATAAAAGAAGGCTATATTTGTATATAATAACGGCATGGAAAAAAACTAAAAAAAAATGTAAGCGTCGTCGCACGATTTTTTTTATGATTTCTCTTCTTTATGTACATAAAAATGTATTAAGAAAAATGCTGATGAGTGTTTTTTTTTTAAAACAGCGTTGGCTTTTTATTTTTGTGTGGGCCTAATTCTATTTACGTATTTTTTTTCACTCAGCCACTCTATAATACAGATTAATGTCCATAGACGATAGTGTTACATAATTTAAAATAAAGCATATTGTGAATTTAATTCTGTAAATATTAAGCTTGTGAATAATGAGGTAAACGAGGTACAAACAAAAAGTCACGCTGTTTTAGGCTTTCAACTAAATTATATTTTGGGAAAAGAGAAAATTTGGAATCGATTAATTTATGGCATGCGTGCGTCAAATCCAGAATTTTAATAATAAACACGTATAGGTATGATTTATGAATGTGTGCGTCAAATCTGCTTTTATTTATAGCAAACATTACACTCTTCTTATTTATAATCAGTGCTGCCAGATCGTAAGATTTATCTTTTTTTGAAAGATTTTGTGTCAACAAAAAAGATAAAAAGATTATTTCCAAAATAAAAAGATTTTCTTTAAAATGTTCATCTTTGTAAAATTCTAAAATGAACCGTGACAGAAATTTTTATTTTTTAAATGTGACAAATGACAATAAAAGACTGAACTATGTGTATATTGATTGGTTTAATTTCTTTTACGATAGCTGCGTTGCTTTCTCAAGTCCCGCTAGGCTTTAATATTAGAGGGCAATTTTGGTTTCAGCAATATTTGTTTCTGAGTTTCCAGTAACGGAAAATAATTGTTCATCATAGTTGGCTTTTATGTCAGTAGTAATTGTAATATGAATCGGTTTTATGAAAATCTTTTTTTTTAGTTTTATTTAAAGCCAACTTTAATTACGATTGATAAATACGCGAACTATGATGAAAAATTATTTTCGTTACTAAATTGGCCTTTAATGTTAAAGCTGGGCGGGATTTGTGAAGGCAACGCAGCTAACGATCTATGGGGGTACGGTCATTAAAGACCATTAGGCCCGTTGCACGCTTGAGTTATGTTTTTTGGCAAAGTGAGCTATGTTTTAAAATCACAGCTCCTCGGTTTATTTTGCAATGTCTAAATAAGTGAAACCGAATTCGTGAAGCTTAGCTCAATCCACTCGTACGCCCCAATTTATTTAATTTCTTTATTTAAACCTGAGGGTTAGGAACATACAGCTCACATCGCTCATCATCTGGGCAATGTGAGCTAATTAATTATCCACAAGGCGAAAGTAAAATAAAACGGGAAGCTGTAAAATGAAAACAGCTCACATCAGTCAGGAAACATGGCACAAGTGTGCAACGGGCCATAATCCTAAACAAATATTAAATAAAACGTTAAAAAAGATTTTTTGGTCGAAAAAAAGATATTTTTTGTCAAATTAAAAGATTTTATAAAAAATAATCTGGCAGCACTGTTTATAATACAGATCCCCGAATATATTCAGGAATTCGTATTTCGTAATTTTTCACGAAGTTTCTAATATAAAAACAGGATTCCGGTTCCAAATAATAATTTAGGGTTAAATCGCAGTGCCTTATACTAATTTTTTGATTTTCTTCGAATTTATTCTGGATTTAATTGCGTCTGAATTAATTTTAATATGAGTAGTTTTATTTTGAGTATGATATTCTCTATGTTTTCCACGCATATTAGTGTAATTCGCGTTATCATCACTAAGGGGAAATAATTAATTTTGTTGGCGTCTCTTGTTGATGTTGATTATGCATAACATTGTGAAATTTTAACCGGACACAGTTCATTGATAAATAACTACAAGCAAATCGCGGAACAGTTAAAACATTGCACAATATTGTGAAACCTAACTAAACCGCACATAATTGATTTTAACGCACGTAACAGAAAGTACCATCATCATTAATCATTCTGCGATAAGAAAAAATAATTCTTTATAGAAAACATAAGATATTGTATATTCTGCTAGTAAGAAACTAATTATGGTGTGCATTATTCTGTTAAGTTGAGCTGAGCTTAACGACACATTTTAATACTACATATGTATATGGTAAAATATTTTTGTGTTTGAGTAATGCATTTGGAATGTTAGTTATTAGAATAGCACTTGCAGCTTAAAATAATGTAATATGGTATTAGTTTTAAATACTTGGCGTCGCGTCAATGTAGCAATGAGTAATACAATAAACTCAAATAAATTAATTTACAGTAGAAAGATAGTATGCTGCACTGGTCCTCGCGTCAGAAGTGTCTGCGGTAAGACAGAATCTCTCAAAACGTCTGTTCGAAATATGTAAACTTTTATTTTCAAAATCGGCTTGGAAAAGCATTTTTTAGAAATCTATTTCCCCATTAAACAATTATACTTTTACTAGATATGTGTAACAGCCGAAACTGTGGTAGGGGGACTGGGGCAAGTTGAAACACTTTTTTCGTTGTTCATTGTATGAGCTAACCTGAAGAGATTTGAATGAAAATATTGATTGCATTATAGGTACTGTGATATTTTACGACGATATTTTTTTGTAATCCGGCAATATAGGTCTTTTGGTTATAGACAAAAACATCCTTTATAGTATCAGTGCTATCATTGTTTCAACTTACCGCCTAACTTATGCAACTCACGTTGGCGTAAGTTGAACCACATATTTTTATATACAAAAAATTGTAAAAAAATACTTCATGGTACTTCATTTTTAAATAAAAACATAAAACCATGCGCTCTATAAAGACATTTTAATTATCCACAACTTTCACATATTTTTATACCAGTGGCTATTTCGGTATTCCCCGGGAATAGGGAATTGGGAATTAGTGATGTTTTTCTAGCAGTTGGGAATTTTTCATTCTCCAAAGTGTGTTCTGGCGTTTGGGATTTTTTTTATTGGGAAAAAATAATTCAATTTTATAGCAGTTTTGACGTTAATTTTTCCCCATTATTTTTTTTGGGGGAATTGTAATTTGTACCTTTTTGAATTTCGAAAAATTATTTTTGCTAATAAATATATATTTAAAAATAAATTAAACTTGTAATAAGGTCGCAATACGTGTTTTAGCTTATAAATATTTACATAAAATAAAATTCCCAAAAAGATTATTCCCTGCCTGCCACAATACACATTTAGGAATGGGAAATAATAACGGGAGCTATTTGTAATTACAGCAAAATATTTTCCCAATTCCCCAGGAAAACCAGAATTGAGCCACTGGAATGCATTTTTCATGAGCACACTGGTCAGATTTGTGGCACTTAACCCCATACTCTTCAACATTGCTCTCTGAATATGCATCGGAGCAAACAAATCAGAACCACTGCTTTTCATCACATTTGTCTTTTGCTTATTTTTATTTATTTTTTTTGCTCTTCTTCCAGTGCCGCTTTCTGTGGAGTACTTTAATCACACCTTTTCTTTTCAACTTCTGTGGTATGGATATTCCAGGTTGAACTATTGTAGAAGATGAAGATGCACCTGATAGTCACTCAGCTGATTCATTTGAGCTGATGCCTGTTTCCGGTGAAATTATACCTCAGTAATATAAAAAAAAATACATGGGAAGAAGATTTACCTATTGTATAATAACTTTACCTTGCGCATGTGGATCCAGGATTTCAACAGTTTTTTCACACTCATTTAGAATTGCATCAGGCTATCCATGTCCAATGAGATAACAAAACAATTATTGATTAAATATTAAAATTACAATGCATAATGTTTGAGTTCCTGCTTATAAATTGCTATCATCAAGCGGTACCTATGGTGTAATACTTTCAGAAAAGACGAAATCTAAAATTATTGGCTGCGGTTCCATATAGCTTGTTGGAATATGTCAACATGTTCTTCATTACTCAAAAATGTTGTATTTGGCAATGGCAATATATTTTCCTAGGCTTAGTCTCCTGTATAGTTGAAAAAAAATATGCAATCCCGCTAACGCAAATGGTTGTTCGTTTTCTTGAATTCGTATCGGTTACTCTGTTACTGACGTATAGGCAAAAGTTCATTTTCCATGAAAACCTAACTATTAAATGGATAAATACCAGTTACTTAGAACCCATTTGTTATATTATTTGGCGTTAATGCCTTTGGTAAGGAGTTTTCTACTTTTGTGGTGGAAATATTGTGAGTAAATGGCCTCTTTATTTTCTGCGACTAAAAAAGTCGTAAACATTGTTTGAGTGCCATTAAAAGTAATATTTTGTCCGAAAAGTCGAAAACAATCTTGTCAACTGTTTGTTTGTTGTCAACTGTTTTACAAGTGACTAAAATTTTAATCAAAGAACTATTTATTACTTTATAGGTTTAATTAAAGAAAAAATCAAAAACTAACGGGTTATGCAACATCGAACGCTTATATATTACGTATTTCATGTTGTCCCAAGCATTCATTCATCTTTAAAAATGTACAAGTATGGGGAGGTAGAGGACCCCATTTCCAACCAAAATAGCCAAACAAAGTTTTATAGAACTGTTTATGGTTCAAAAGGAATGCCACTTTTATTTTATGCCGTATTTTTTTGGTGAAATCGCAGTACACCCACCAAAAAAAGTTATTTTGTTTATTTTTCTTTTTTAATTTTCGTAATGATCTCGGAGAATGTTCCTTTCCAATAAAATCGTTTTTGAAGAACCTATTTTCTGCCGTCAAATAAAAACAATGGTTTTGTATAGTCTTTATGGTTTCCAAAAATTTTAGTTAATTTTAACTGATGCTGAACTTGATCGATTATCGGGAACATACGCAACACGAAAAGGTATCATGCATCGGGGTATTGAAAACAGGAATCAAATTTTTTACATCGTAAGTTGTGTTTATTAATAAAATGGAGGGGTGAAGATAGATTATCAAATACACCACTCTCGATTTCTAAAATGGGAAATTAAACTTACCGGAATTTTGGTAAAACTGTATAATCAAAAAACAATACCCCTGTACCTTTTCCGTTTTTAAATACTAATAAATCTTCTTGTAGAAGCCGGAGAGGGGTAAAGTTTTGTGAAATCTCTACATTTTTTTGCTGGACCATTCAGATCTTATTTTAGAAAAATATTCCCAGCTTCTTCAGATATATAGGGGATCGAGTAGATTTTAGCGTTGTAAAATACTTTTAGCGTTGTAAAATTATGCCACCGGACGAAGGTTAAAAAAACCAACAATTCTTCAACATCATTGCAAAAATTGAAAAAGCTCTCGATGCTGCCATTTCCGGTACACAGATTTCCACCAAATTTCGCAATGATCTCCCAATTAATGGAAAAAGGTTAAGTATGAAGTTTTATTTCTAATAGTCAATCCGCCTTGACTGTAGAGATGTCGAATTTTGGTGAAGTAATTTTTGTTTTTCTCAAAACTCATCATTTCCGGTAAAATTTAATTTACAATATTTTGGTTTTTAATTGAATTTTCATAAATGCTATATTCTTTTCAAAACATTTGCAAAAAAAAAAGAAGAAAAATCTCCACGGAAGATGCCACTTCCGGTGAATCGATATCAGCCAAAAACCACTGCTTCTCTCTAGCTTTCACATCCCCTGAAGCCATTTTGCCGCCCGCTCTATGGTCCTCCAACCGTCTCAATCCATTGCACTCGTCCTCCAATTTCTACATCCTAATATGCGTAGATCTCTTTCGTCGTCGTCCCGCCAGCACAGTCGGGGTCTTCCTCTACCACGCACACCGCGTCTGTTTGTTGATGGAACACTTTATTAATCATTCGATGCGGTGAAGACCTTGCAACGTGGCCGATATTCGTTGTTCGCGAGTTTAATTGGAATAAAGTTTTAACGAATGAGCTTCCTTTGGAAGGTAGATAACAATCTACAATCGTTAGAGGTCATGGTCCACTGACCCGAGGTATTTAAAGTTTTCAACGCTATCAAAATTATGGTCGCCACTTTTGTACTCAAGCACCAAATTGACAGTACAGGCGCGAGTGCATCTCCCTGTCAAACACCAGTGGCACTATTCTGGTAATTCCCTGGAAATAGGGAATTGGGGAAAGATTTTATATGTAATTTCAGTTCAAATATTTTTTTTCCAGCCTACTGAGGAGAAAAGTTTGATGTAAATATTTATAAATTGGGAATAATTTTTCCATATCTAAATTGGTAGGGAAAGTTATTCCCAATTTTATTTTGTTTTCAAAAAAATTACCACTAGCTTTTTACCTCAGTATGCCAGAACGAAAAATTTTAAATAGAAATTACATATAAAATCTTTCCCCAATTCCCTATTCTCAGGGAATTACCAGAATAGTGCCACAGGGGGGCTATTTGGGAATTCGATTCGATAACGAGAGTACTAGATTCATATTTAATTTTAAATAAGAATTGTTCACCAAATTCAAATCAATGATATCCGCAGATATCATTTCAAAGGAGTCTTATACAGTTCCTTCAATTACAATTCTACATACTAATCCAGACGTTGTTAATTTATACAGGTAAACGAGATTCTCTGGAATCTCTAGGCAAATGAGCGTGACACAAAGGTTATCGCGGTTTATACTGTCATATGCCTGTCGGAAGTCTATATATATATTTGATATATGGTTATGTTGTACTCCCAACATTTTTCCAGGATCATCCTCATGGTGAAACTCTGGTCAGTGGTCGATCGGTTGGTACGAAAGCCACATTAATAGTCGCTAATTATGTTTTCAGCGAAAGGGACTCATCCCAAGTACAACATTAGCCAACTCTTTGTAAGCAGTCTTCAATAGAGCAATTCCTCGACAGTTTTCACATTTAAGACGGTCACCTTTTTGTGCAACGGACATATGAGTGCGGTCTTCCAATTCTCCAGCAGCTCTTCTTGGTCCCAAATAGAGACGAAGAGATCATATAGATTTGATCACAAGAGTAGCGCCTCCGAGTTTAATCAATTCTGCGTGGATTTCATTGCGGGACCGGGTGCCTTTCCATTTTTCAATCTACTAATAGTTGCGTCTACTTCGTCCACTGTGGGATATTCGACAAAGACCTCTTCACCTGGAGGAGCTATTGCTCTAATGGAGGCCACTTCGTCATTCCGATTAAGCAGATTTTGAAAGTAGGTTTGCCATACTGAGAGAACATCAGCTACGTTTGTTTTCAACGCTCCATTCTCGTCTTTGATGGCTGTACTTCTTGGGTGGAAGTCTTTTGTGAGATTCCAGGCGTTAGCAAAACAGTTCCTTGAATTTCCTACTTCCGCTTGGAAGCCGATGTTTTCAATGCATGATCTTATATGATCACGTTTTTTTTGTCGAAGGTATTTAATCGTAAATTTAGCTACAAGACAATATTTAGCTCTCGATTTTGCAGATGCGGTACGCAGCTAACGTGAAAAGTTTGTAGTTATCTCATTCATATATAGACTGCGCTAGTGAAAACTCTACAAAAGTTTTTGCAGCGATTTATCTGCCTAGAACAATAAAATTTAGAAAAATTATGAAAGCAAAACGTGAAAATTTATTTTTATTTTAAATGGATAAACAAAATAATAATCTAGACTTTGAAAATAGTTTTGAACTATATTTTTATTTGTTGTAGGACAAATAAAACAAACGTCAAAATTTATCTGTATGTAGTGGAGACTTATGGAGGCCGTGTTAAAATTTATATTAGCGCGACCTGGATACTTATAGCTTTACAGGAGAATATTTTTTGTTGAAAAACAGATTTTTGTTGAAAAACAGAAAAATCGTAATTTCTGAATTAATTTTGGAAAACATTTATCGGCCGTTATTGTTTCAAAATTAATTGACAATCTTTTAGTGCATATAGTAGTTTTTCTCGAAAATTATATACTTTTTAAAATATTTATAAAAAACGAAAAAGCTCCTATGGAAGGTTTCACAAACGGACACACATACAGAGATTTATAAAAACCACTTTTTTTACTTAGGCGATATAGCGAATGGTCGAATCTGCAAAATCTCAAGGTTAGCATATTCCATGATTACTATTCTTTAAAGAAGGTAAAATGCACTTAACAATATTTGGAGTGCTAAAACAGATGATTTATCAGAAATAAAACAAAATGATTAAAAAAACAATTTTTTTTGTAATTATAAATATTATAACAAGTGTTCAAAGTATCCCCATTTGATTCTTTTAATAATATTTGTTGCTTTGATTAATCGTTGCCACACCGCTTTAAAATAAACTCACAGAAAAAAGTCTAAAGGATATAGATTACAAGACCCCGGGGCTCTTGGAAAAGTCCCTGCGTTGATTCGACAAGGTAGTTCAAATGGGCCTATCAATTTTTCACCGAGTGTATTCTAGACCACATTATCGCCCACCCGCATCATAATAAAGGGGTAACTATAATAAAATTTATAAAAATGAAACGTAACTTTAAAAAAAATTATGGTTGCGATAAATGTCATTTCTACCAATATGCTTTCGCCCTTGGAAAAATTAATTATTTAACGAACTTTCGTTAAATAAGAACTGTCACTTAATAACAATTATTGGAGCGAAATTTTGCGTCCAAACTTAAAAAAAATTTTATTATGTATCGTGATATCTAAAAAACAACAAAAAATAAATAGCTGCTATTATAACAAATAGATGTCATTCAATATTCAACAATATTTATGGCATTCTCGTTACGACTACAATGGCTGGAATGTCAGTAAAAATTAGTGTCATTTTTTTTTATAATTCGTTTATGGTTGACCGTAAGTGTCGGAAATAACTACGCCGCATAACTTCTGGATTTACACGAGATCAATAATGCAAATAAGGAATATTGAATACCCTCCTTTTTAAAGCATGTTTCGTCATTCGTTAAAATGTAGTTTAAAAAGTGCACACTTGTTTTGGTGCATCATTTCTAAACAAAACTGATAAAGACTCTGTAATTGGGTACGCCCTCCCGATTAGGTTATCGACTCTGGTATTCTCTTGCTGCAGCTTGGGCATGCCATTACAAACACCATAAATAAACTGCATTTCTGCATATTCGCAATGAGAACAAGCCAGAAGGCTTATTAACAGTTTGAAATATAATTGAGAATGTGCGTATGTCACACGAGACTAATATGAATTGTTACAATTTCCTTTCTTTTAATTTTAAATGGCTTGGTGTTGATTGAGTTCGCGTCCCACATCAGCTCTAAAACTGAGTTCTTAGAATTTGGAAATTTCAACTCCCTGGCTTTTAATTTTTTTTTAAATTGTTCTCTGAATAGTAGCTCCTTGTTTCTATGGCTGGGTTTTTAACAATGCAATGGTTATTGCAATCGATGGCTCGGAGGTGAACTGGGGAAGTTTTCAGTTCTTTTCAGTAATACTTTTTACACCGTAGGCACTTGGCGAAACACACACACACACACACTAAATAAACACATTTTATTAAACACCTGGTTTTATTTAACAAAAATTTGATTTTTGAATATTTTAATTAAAAAAATTTTGATCAAACTGTTTAAAAAATCACTCGATCGATTTCGCCTTGTTGGGTCATCATCAGAGTGTATTTAATATACACTGTCTGTATATGTTAATGGTCGGCATTTGTTTGTCATCGAGGAAAGACGTGTTTTTGTCTCTCCTCGAAATAAATAAATAATTTAATTTAAATGTGTTGTAATAATTAATTAACTAATAAATAAAGTGATGTAGTTGATGGTTAAATAAATAAATAAAAAAATAATAATAATAAATTGTGTAATTTAATATGTAAAGTGAAAAGTTTAAAATATTGTATATTTGTATTAATTTGCGTGTGGTGCGCTTGCAATAGTATAGAATATGTACATAACAATTTTCGTTTGTATGTATTTTGACACCGTTGCTTTAACGCTTCATACGCATTGTATGCAAACCTTCAATATGTAGGACTATTTTGATTCCAGATGATGTATAAGCTAAGTGTTTTTTCATTTTTTCATTGTCTTAACACATATTTTACTATACATATTAATTATTAATACATATTTTTCCAAATAAATTTTAATGTATATAAACTTTTTAACTGTATTTTGTAACACATAAAGGTGTAGAGTACTAGTATTTTCATGTCGATAGTATTTTTCGAGTATTGTTTGCGCGAGAAAGTGTTCTTCAACTCTGTTCTGTTTTGTTACACTCGCTAACAATTTTTGTTCTTGTTTTGCGACGATTATTTTTCTGCTATTGCCATGGTAATTTTGAATCCTGTCTTTTGTTTTCTATATATATATTCGTACGACGTATGTACGTACATTATATTTTGCATGGAGATTAGTATTGGAGGTGTATAGCGGGATATACATACATTTCAATAATCAGCGAAAATGTGGTTTTGCGATGTATATAAATAGTTGTTATATGCTTTTGGTTGTGTCTACTATGATTGGGTATGTATGTATTGATTACGAACAAAGTACAAGATCAGGGCAGTTTTTGTTTTCATTTTGTTTTATTTATATCATTACATAATTGTGATATATTTACTATTTGTGCTTGTGTGTGTAAATGTTTATAAATGAAAAAAACGATTGAAACAAGGATTTTTGTTGTTGTTTGCTACCGAATGCACTATTCAAATACGCATTTTTGACTTTTTCCTTGATGTCATTTTGTGTGATCAATTTGCGCAGGGGCGGCCAGGATATGGTGGACCTGTGTTGCAATAAATTCTCTTTGTTATTTATGGAGGAGTGCTTTGAATTGGTTTCGTTCATAATGAACATTGTGTTTCTTAACTTACGGAAGGTTGTATTCATGTGATGTGCTCTGTTGTAGCCTGTATTTGTAGGCTATTTTTGGCTATTTTAAATTGTTTTGTTTGTTTGGGAGTTGATGAGGTTATCGATCGTTGCTATAGGAAAGCAAATTTGCAGTTTTACATAGAACCCTTGTCTGATTTTTAGATTTGTATGTTCAAATTAGTCTCCGCTAAATATTATAGATGTTTTTGTTGAGGTTTGCCATCAAATTCGCGGGAGTGGCATCATTTTTGAAATTTTAGGATGATCAGTCGTACGATGAAATTTTGAGCTATATGATTACCACGATACGTTTATATTCTGTCATGGAATCATCACGACTTTGTAAAGCATAAATGTTGTTGATTAGTGATGTTAGCGGGAGATCGCATGGTTACCGTGTATTTGGATTCGAAAATGACTTTAAGGTTGGCGTATGTTTGGTTTTCATTTGAGAAAAGCGGGTATCGAGCACTCCTTTATAAACGTTACATATTTTTCTTGGTACATTTTACTATGATTATTTATAAAAATGATTCTTTCAACAATTTGATTTCAGAGAATGACTAATTTTACTAATACTCTTTCATCTAATTTTATTCAACGTTTGAGTATTAAATTATTATATTTATTTGTCTTGATTGCAATTTAGAGTTATCGAGGTTTATCAAATGTTTATTATTAATACTATTATTCATTGCAGTTCCTGATTAAGCTTACATATTTGGTTCTAATGAACATTTTTGATTACTACATTTTAGACAGTTTTTCAGGGATCATGCATTTCTTTAATTAAATGGTTTTCTAGGTTGTTTCGGGAGACTGTAAATTGGTGAAGGTTTTGCTTATATTGTTCTGGGTTGGAAAAATAATTATCGCTGGTTGTTGTTTTTATGATTTATTTAATACGATTAGGTGATAAGATACGATGAAAGATCCTATACAGTTGTGTTAGCTAATTACTCGTATTATTAATTCTATCATCCATCTTACAGATTCGTGATTGCTTTTAAACCCACCAATACTGGTGAGTTCTCCAAATACTCCTCGATCATTTCTTCGTCCTAAAAATAAGAAAGCCATAGCTATAATACATTTGAAGTAACAAATAAATTTGTACATACCAAAAACAAATTGTCTGAAAAATCTATACTTGGCAGTGGACAAACCAACACTGAGAAAAAAAATTGTAAATTTGTTAACAAACCATTTTAATTCAAAAATTTTCAAATATGAAAATGCGCTATTAGCGATTCTTATTAAATTATGTTTAAAAATAGTAATGCATTGTAAAATAAATCGTAGCTAATTTAACAGTTTTTGTTGTTAAATCATAAGAATTACAATGTTATTAGTTTATTAGTTTGTATAGTAAATTCATTGATGAGCCGTTGTTAATTCAACAATTTATATATTTAAATCATAAATGAAACGTTGTTAATCTATCAGCGGGCATAGTAAATTCATCGATGTTTCGTTGTTAACTCTACAATTTGTAGAACAAAAATTGTACAAAATTGTCACTTGGGGTGGGTGGGGTATTATAGAAGTTTATGTTTCTCTTTCTATATTAATGCGTCATCATTTTATGCTTGCTGTAAATTACAGCCTGTAATCATTAATATTCGGAATTTATTTTCTCCGCCTGCGTGAGCTGAGCACCGAAAGTTTGGTTTTTCACTATCATCTCAACTCAAACTTTTATTAACATTTCTTATAAAATATTTGGTAATCGCATAATTACTGCAGCTATGAAGCTACAACCTACAATGTAAAAGGTGGATATTTAGTGTTTACATACAAATTAATCACTCATTAAGATAGCGAATTTATCATAAATAAACCAAAAATTATTATCAGTAAAAATCACACAATAAGCATAGTAAATTCATCGCTGCTCCATTGTTAACTCTACAATTTGTATAGTTAGGAGTTCAACAATTTTAAATTTAATTTAACACTATTTTTTTTTTGCTTAACACCGTTTCATGATAAATTCATCAACAAACATGATTTATTTTTTGAACCAGAAACAATATTGAATTAATAATTTTCGCCTATAATTTTACTACTCAACATTTTTCTCAGTGAAAGCTTCTATACAAATGGTGGATCCTATTCTGTTACGTACTAGCCTTCAACTCGTAGACACACTGCACTTTGATTTAATTCTTTGTAAATATATTTTTATTACATTCGAATCCTACAATAAAATTAATAATTTTGTATTTATATTATGTGAAATGTTTTGATTTATTTACCTACTAATTGTTGGTATACTAAAGAATAATTACTTTCTTCACCTTTTTCTAAAACTGTTATAGAAACTTTTAAGTTCTAGAATCATAATAGAATTGTTATTTCTGCTGTTGATCAAATTGCGGTTTAAGCAACCTTAACTACTTTTCAATTTTTTACGACTGTAATAGCTGTCGTTGGATAAAGATGAATAATCCAATGGATAGTTAATCTTAATATTCATGTCGAATGATGAAATTAAAACACAGCGGGTGTGAACTGTTAACGTCAAGATACAAAATGTTCAGTGACTCTATAAGTCAAATCTGCAACTATTTAGAAGGGGTTTTTATAATTGAAACTAATTTAACTTTAATTATAAACCCGCATCTTATTTAATCCATTACAATTGTACATTATTTTACATGATATAAGCATTTAATTTTGTCTGTATGTGATGTGTAATGCTGGTAAGTATAACTGTGTATTGTTATCATGAAATACCTCCTCTGAAAATGCTACATATAAAGTATATAAAAGTTACATACTTTCGTTCTTTATATAACTCAGTTGAACTTTGCTATCTAAAATTTCGATATTTCGATATCATTTGTACTTTTAAATTAGGCGTTTTCGGCTATACCCTATATAGTGTTTCTATTTCACACGTTTTACTCGTGCGAAATAAAATCACATTTCACAAAGTATGCACATTTTCCTTCAATAATTTTCCACAGTCAAAATGTTTTCACATCCTCACAACATACGGTTAAGTTGAGGTATAAAATATTATTCCTAAACCCTTGTTTTTTAATCAAAAAGCCTAATTTGTAAACCCTAAATTCCCGTTATTTTCTATACATCTACTACATTCTGCATAACCCCAGTATTATTTAATTCAAATAATTACAAATAATAATCTTTTACTCACATTTATATATAGCTTAGTATTTAGTTTTCAATGATTTTCGTATACGTATATAAAAAATTTACTACCACATTCAAGGCAACAGCAATTTTAGAATAAAAATTCAACCAACCAATTCAAATCAATTTATCTTTCTACAACAACAATTCTATAACATTTTTATCAAACAACAAAATAATTGAATATGACACACATATACCAGTACAATATTTTTTATCACATGCTGAACACATGATGCTCGCTTGCTTGATTTTCTATACCGTTTTTTTGAGTTGTTCGTTAATTTTTTTTTTGTTATTCGGTTATTTTTGGATCGTGTATTGCATTCCCGAGTAGTATATCGCAGTGGCCTTGTTACATTGTAGTGGTGTCTCTATTCTATATTATTATATTTTCAATTTCCTTTTGTTTAGTTTTTCATTGAAAAACAAAAAATAAATGATATATTTTTTTGGAAAACGATGTATGTATGAGTATATATTTCTATACATAAAAACTGTATTTCCGTTTCTAATATATAATAATACGTGTATGTGTATTACATATATTAATATTCAATTCCGAAGTACTCAAAACTCAACTTACCATAAATTACAATTGATCTAAAATACGAGATAAGAAAATGTACAACGTGTACAAGTTATATTTGTTGTTGTTGCTTAAAAATTTTCCTTTTATAAATAAATTTAATTCAATTTGATTGGATATGGTTTTAGTGTATAGCATTGTGTACGAGATTATCTGTTTTTTCTTTTGTTTTGTTAATTATTTTTAATTATACATTTTATGTTTATTACACTGTTATTTATATTATTCTCAAAACGTATCGTTTTTATGTATGTATGTATATGGTAATTTGTGGTTGGAAGATAAATAAATAAAATTATTTTTTAGTTTTAGTTTCGTTTGGATAAATAAAAACTTATAAAGAAAGATAAAAAAAACGAAATGCTGTTTGCTTTGACCTTTTTCTGTAAAGTAATGAAAATATCGAACAGTAAAAAGTTGATATAAATTAATCTTGATTGACGTGTTATCAATGATTTTTATTGTGTACATCATGCGTTATATACGAGTTACAAACACTGCTATTAACAAGGCAACTTTTTTAAAAAGGAAAAGGTATTGAGGTAAAGCGTACTAATATAAAACATAAAACACATTTGTAAATATTCCTCTACCCTTCCTTCCTTCCTTAACATATAATGTAAAATACCTGATTTTATCTTTCATTCCAGTCAACGAAACTCTACACTATACATAAAATATAAATGTCCTAGTTATGTGTATTAAAATTAAGTTAATTAATTTCGTTGGACTGTGTGTGGTTTTTAAATGTGAACCCCGAATATGCATATGTGCATGATCAATAAATTTATGGTTAGCTATAATTTTCTAACTACCGGGTTTATAATATGCATCCAGTGGTATTAAAATTCGTTAACACCTTAATTATATGGATTCTTCAACCCAAAACTTTTGTTACAACGAAACTGCCATATGGTCGGACAACAAATAGTAATATGATGTTTTATTTTAAATAATATCATTATTTAGCTAAATGATTGACAGCAACATTATATTCATATTACGTAACTAATTCTTTATTGAAAATATTCAATTTTCAAACAGTAGTCTTCCATATCTAAAGAATAATTATGTTGTCTGTATAAGAAAAGAACAAGTTTTTGTACTTTATTGAAATTGTAACGAATCGCAATATTACGCGTAATAAGCGGACATCTCTTCGGATAAATTTAATTTCACATGCTTTAAAGTTCTAGAACAGACAACGAGAATCGATAAGAACAATTGAAAATATATAAAAAAAATGTTTCGTGCTTGTTTTGAATAAACCTGCCGTAGATAGTGAAGAAACGTGAAGTTTATATATATATCAAAATGTGTCTGTACAAATAAAATATGAATGAGCCTGCTAGGATTAAACACTCAAGCAATATACAGTGTGGCGCAAAAAGACGGCTCTAGTATGAATCCGCCAGTTTACACGAGTTGTGATTCAACCAAAATTTTCTTCTCTTCTTTTCCCCCTTGCCTATAAACAAAATTTAGTTTATAAGCAGGGGGGAAAGAAGAGAAGAAATTTTTGATTGAATCACAACTCGTGTAAACTGGCGGAATGTTTATAATATTTTTTTATCATTTTTCTTTTCAGAAGTTTTTAAACAAGATTTGGGAAATTTATAATGGAACCATACAACGAATTAAAATAATATAATTTTATTATGAAAAATAGACGGTATTTTAGTGTGCGTTTGAAATGCCAACAAGGAGACGTTCAACACAACTGGAACTACCACAAACGTCCGTACAGAGAATTTTGGCCACATTAAGAAAGTTCCTCTACAAAATTCGGCTTGTGCAAGAATTAAGATCGGCAGACTATAAAGAACGGCTTGATTATGCCATTTCGATACGAGAAAAAGTTGAAAAAAATCACAATTTCATTCACTATTTAATCATGAGGAAAACTGTAGGTTTTGGGCAATGGAAAAAACAAGATCAATTCATTAGCGACCATTACACCCACGTAAATGTACTGTAGAGGGGTTGTGCGGAGTATTGTGTGAAGAGATATATGGCCCATATTTATTCGAAAATGAAGTGCTCAATATCGGACAATGTTGGAAATTTTTAAGGCGAGTTTGAGCAGAATTGTCCAGAGAATTGAACGAATTCGTACTCAAAAATACCAACCATTCGAATTCGTAAAGTTTTTGTTCGTATTCGTATTCAGAAATCGTATTACACCTTATGACATGGTAAAAGGTCGATTTTTGTATGTATCGGTCGTAAATAACTTGTTTGTTTTTATTCCATTGGGAGTAAACGATAGATGGCGGAACGACAGAGCCCATATATTGTGCATTGCCATGGAGAGTGTATCGGCGCCCAACATGCCTGGCTGAAAGGATTTACCACAAAAGATCACGCGAGCAAACGATTCAAAGAACATTCAATTCCAACAGTTCACTATGACGTAATCATGTTCGTCATATGATTAAATTTAAATTCATAAAGGTGAGAATCATAACAATAATCCTGTCGATTTTTTATTGATGTAAAATTTGTCAGGACGTGTCGGTTTTTGGTTGTACAAGGAGTGAAACAATAAATAGTACTAAAACTTGTGCAATGAGCACTACAGCAGATGACAGCTAAATGAAATGCTAGAGTAAAGATGGCATTGGACTAAGTCTTTTCGTATTGATAAAAAATAAAAAAAAGCAGAAAAAATAGAATGGTGTTTGTGGAGAGAAGTTGATTTTCCCGGTATTCAAGTTTTGTTGGTTGAAACTACAAGATCCGAAAACAAGGATCGGGTTCAATTTGCTGAATCACAGTGGAGATCTGAAAAATTCGAACGAAGGAGAGGATTAAAAATGGATATTGGTCGGCAATGGATAAAGTTGTAATCTAAAAATAAAAACAAATTAAACAAATTTTACAAATTAAAAGAAAATAACGCTGTTTGGATTATGTGAAAAGAGAATAAAAAAACCATCGCTGTTCGGTTGAACAAAAAAAAAGTTGGAAAGTATCGCGAGGAGTTGGTGTGACAAAAAGGAATAAGCATCGCAGAATGCGTAGAAGGTAGAAACAAGAAAAATAGAATACTTGGAATGGAACGTGTTTGACGACGGAAACGAACGAGAAGGAAACGATGTCCGACGAACGGAGAAAAAAGGGAAAAACAAAAATGTAAGTACGTTCAGACCAAGAGACTCCCTTCCTCTCCACGGTCGGCAACTGGGTTCAAGATCGTGTAACGATTCCGAATGGCCTCGTTCCAAGTTTTTTTTTAGAATTTATGTAATTTATTTATTTATTTTAACTCATAAATGTTGATTATGATATTGTTTATGTCGAAAATGATTGAAGTAATCGTGAAAATTAATAATTTCGATTGATCGATAAGGTAGTTCGGTTAATTTGAGAAAAAAAAAATATCAAGTGGTTGATACCGCAGAGGTGACTTAGCAAAAATGGATATTGGTTTTTGCTCGGATTTTTCATGGCTCCTCGGATTTTTTTTGGGATGATGAAAAAAAAATGTTTTGGGAGGGAGGTTAAGTTTGCCGCCCCGGTAGCAAAGTGGTCAGCATGCTTGCTCCAGCGACCGGAGGTCCCAGGTTCGATTCCCGGTGGTGACAAGGAAAACATTTCACGGCTGGTTACGATCGAATTAATCACTCATTATCCGAAATGAAAATATGATTATGAAACCTCATTTGAGGCGTCCTTTGATGGGATGTAGTGCCAGAGAGAAAGAGAGAGCGTTAAGAATAATTTCGAAATAATATAATTTTGTTTGAGATTTTGCGGGATATAATAGGAATATAAAAATAAATTCCTGTGAAAATTTAAAGAGAATATTGTGAGAAAAAGTATAAATAAATTAAACTATTAGATTAAAAAATTAGATTTTATATATTTAAGTAAAGAGACTAAATTTTTTTTGTGCAAAGTGATAATTGACGATTTATAAAACGAAAAGAAACTTCACACGTGGACAAAATTAACGGATATTTTTTTTTCTGGTAATAAAAACAAATCCCGCTGGTCAATTTTAATACTACTAGTGTCAAATGGTAGTGCATTTATATTTTGACTAGAAACCACCTAGAATAAAGACTAGTGCAAGCCAATCAATTATTTTTTTGAAAAATCAAGAGTGCATGTTGTTTGAAATTCAACGAAACGATCGGCTTTTGTTCCATTGTATATCAATTATTTGTAAATTCTGTACCACTAGTTCTTGTAAATGTGTTCTAAAGCAAACACCTAATATAAGCTCCATTGTAATATGGCACCCTTTCATGAGCTGGAGGCGGTTGAATTCGTCACATTGTATCAGGAAGAGTATACATACTCAAGTACAAATCGTATGAAAATTAGGGATTAACCAATCTTCGGTTTCACGAATACTTAAGCGATATGAAGAGACCGGGCAATATAAAAGAAAGCCCGGACAAGGACGCACAACCGAGCATGATAACTAAAAAATGAGTTGCTTAGTGCCCGTGAAGTGAATATTAGTCGAACAATTAGACGAAGATTAAAAGAAGTCAACCTAACTCCAAAACGGCCAGTAAAAGTTCCACGGCTACTTCCCCGTCACAAATCCAGCCGTTTAGTATTTGCTCATACTCATGCAAATTGGGGAACTGATCAATGGGACACTGTTCTCTTTTCAGATGAGACCATAATTCAATTATATAAACCAGATGGATCAATTATATAAACCAGATCTTGCATACAGAAGAGTTGGAGAACGCTACGCACGATGTAACTTAGTGCTAAATGTAAGGTTTGATGTGAAGGTTCAACAATGTTTTGGTGGAATCAGTTGGGAGGGCCGTACGGAGCAGGTGGAGATTGGTTTGTGGATGAATGCAGACTGGTATGTTCGTAACATTCAAAATACCAATGAATCGAGTTCCACTGAAATTGGCCAGCGAGATTTTGTTTATAGCAAAAAAAAAAAGATTTGTGTTAATTTGGTCCACGAGTGTATGAGTGTAGTGAAAATGATCTAGATACCATAAACATTTTTTAAGGTGAATTAGACAATTTGTTTTGTGTAATTTGATTGATGGTGTGATGTGGAAAAAAGGTAGTATTTGATAATTAATATTATATGCGTGCGTCCAAGCCAAACTTAATGAAAAAAAAAAAAAAAAAATTAACTTAAATATTCATGTGTGCCGGTGGATGCTAAATGCGGGTGGATAAGCATAAATAAGCCACCGTAAAATCAAATTATTAATTGTATATTCACATAATTCAACTGATTGCTAATAATCATTTTACCTACGAGAACATGACAAGAGAATATAATTATAATCATAATTATAAAATAATATAATTTTAAAATAAAAAAAATATCGAAGCAGTTAATAATTATATTAACAGGCCTAATTTAATCGGGAACTTCATAATAATAATAATAGTAATAATGATTAATCATATGAAAGTATCCTGAAATAAAATTAATAATTCTTCAATATTTAAAATAGAGTCTCGATATAGCCGACACCATCGTTCAACACGTCAACAATTTTGGATTCTACACCTCAAGCAACACCAACATCATTCAGCAGTAAGACTTTTATTTATAATTTTTTTTTATAGTACAAAAAATTTTTTTAACGGAATTATCCGTCTTTAGTTTATTTGGTGTCGGGTAATTAAACTTTAAGTAAGGTAGTTAGGGTTTAGCTAGATAGTTTTAAGATTTATTTTAAGTTTCTCAATTAATTTTTCTCAAATTTCTTTTCTATTTATTTCGATTCCTTTATTGGTGTAATAAAATTTATGTGAGTTATTCTAAAAATTCAAATTGTATTAAATTGCAAAAATTGCGTTATTCATTAAAAAAAACATGATATATATAATTAAGTCATTGAATTATCGTAGTGAAGTTTATGCCAAAATAACAAAATATACACTGTGACGTATAAGTACTTAGAATTGAAAAAACACTCAAATATTGAACTTTCATAATATCTGTTTTTTTTTTAATAAACACAAATATTTTTACACTTTCTATAAGTAGCAAACATTTAATTTTTGTGAAAAGTTTTAAGTGAATTTGAAAAAAAAAATGAATTTATTTACAACAAAACACACTGCGAATTGCAAAGATATGATCGAAGTGGTTCTGAACTAGTATTTGATGTAAGAATCAAATCTTATTTGTTCACATGCTCGAAAATTTCTAAGATTCTTGTTATTCAAGACAGAAAATCATTATTGAGTGTAATATGAAAATTCTTAAACATTTGAAATTATTTATTTTGCCCCTACGGATTGCATAGAGATAATTGAAGTGGTTCTAGTAGTAACTAGTAATTGATGTAAGAAATAAATCTTATTTATCCACATGCTCCATGCGATCCGTACCGGCCGAGATAAACAATTTCAATTGTTTAAGAATTGTTATATTACATTCAATGATGTTCTGTTTCTAATAACAAAAATCTTTCTAATAACAAAAAATTGATCTCAGTTGACTTAAGAAAACACACACAAACAAAAATTGCGTCCAAATTGTCACCGACCACTATTCATTATCGAGAATTTATTACCGAAATCTTCTACCGGTAGAAATTTAATTCGAAAAATCGTCTAATATGTAAATCCTAAGCTACATTTTCTCATCCACTATGAATACCACCTCTCAACCTCTATGACAATTTTGATCTAAAATAATTCTGGACCACTTTTCAAAACCATCACATAGAAGACAAATAGAATCAACAAACAATAAAATCGTTGTATAGGAATTCTTATCTTAGAATTATATCATTAAAATGCTACTAAACCGTAATACTCGGCGGTCTGTAATGATATCTGATGATTCTTAGTTTGAGTGCAGTAATCTGTATAACCAATTCCACAGACTGCCAATTTAGTAAACTAAACCTTTGACTATGCTCTGAGAACTCCCAAGTATTAAATCGATGGCCACCTGATTAACGTGAAATCTCGGAGAATTTAAATGTCTTACAGAATAAAACTTGATTCTGACCGTACACCATTTCAATACTTTATTCATAGTTCCACGATCACACGAATTAATACATTTTGTATATTATATTCTGTGATCGGGAAAACCGACTTCTCAGTGCAAGCAACCACTGCTTTAAAAACGTCCCTTCGAATGTTTGTTGACATTCAAATGGTCCCATATTAATGCAAAATATAAAACATCTTCATAACCATAGGGTGGATTCTATCGTTTCCAGACGCCTTATATTTTCGGAAAATTCACATATTTGTCAATTTTATTAGATAGTCGACGTAGACTTTTTATTATATGGATGATACATTTAAACGTAAAAAAAATTATCAACACCAGAAGCAAATTTTATTGTCAATAATGTCAATTAAACTTCAAATTTTTTCCGAAAATGCAAGTGCTTTCGGAAATTTATTATAAAAAATAATTTAAAAATTTACTCTCTAAAATTATTTTCTGTAAGATTTAACCAAATTTCGTTAGATGTTAGTAGCCTTTAATTTTCCAGAATGTTAGAGCCTGTTCAAAATGAAAACACTCGGCATTTATTTTAGATCGTGGATTAAGTTGAGGTTGTGCTCGTAAATAACTAAGATTTAAAAATAATTGGAATGCTTGATCCGACAGACATCGATGATATTAAGAATAATAATTGCTTAAAAAAATTGTAGTCTCAACTGGGCTGGAACTCGCGATATTTGGGTTGATAGCACTTGGTGTGGTGGTGTGCACCTTAACTACTCAACCACCATGTGTCACAAAACGTAGTTTTAAACGATCTCAGTGTACGTGTGTGGTACCCACTAAATGTCTGTTGGTTCTCTTCAGATGGATTGGCTGATCAGAATGAAACTTCATACTTAAACTTTTCTCATAAATTGGGAGATTTCAATGATTTTTGGCTAAAATCTTTCCAACGCAAGTTGCAGTCTCCATAGGAACTTTTTTGTTTTTGCAAATATTTTGAAAAGTATGTCATTTACGAGGAAAATGATTGTGAACTAAAAGATACGAAATTCATTTTGCAACAATACCTGATCAGATTAGTTTTCCAAATTTTAAACGGAAATGGCGTTTAATGTTTATTGACAAAAATGTTTTTAACAAAACTTCAGCCCTGTACAGCCCTACAGTCTTGGCAAATTGACTATTCGGAATAAAAACTCATACTAAAACTTTTTCCATTAATTTGAAAGCGAAACTTGATGAAAATCTGTGAACTGGAAGTGGCAGCTTCAATGGGAGCTTCTTAAATTTTTGCAATGATGTTGAAAATTTCAACATGTGTACAGAAACGACAAAGAATTAAAGATTTAAATAAATTTAAAAATTAAACCAACAAGGGTTAACCTTGTTGATTTTCTGAAAAATAAGCAAGAATAATGTTTGATTATACAAAACCGTATTTAGCAAAAATCTGGTACGTTACATTTTTCGTTTTAGAAATCAAGTGTGGTGTATTTGAGATTTATGTATATACATTTGGACAATTAAATCCTATCATTAAAAAATTGCAATTTAATAATTAACGAAATAACAAAATTTACTTCTCTTAAATTGGGTGTGTCCCGTAGTCGGTAAAATGAACATATTACATCGCCTGAAAACTTTCCGGTCCGACACATAGATGGTGCCACAAACTTAAAACCCATATGATTTCTAAATTCTACCACACCTTCAAATGATACCTGTTAAAATTTCATGACATTTCGACCATTCAGTTTACAAGTTACAGTTGTTTTAGTGACACGACTTTTGTTAATTTCAAAACAATGGGAAAAAAAATTTCGTGGGTTGGTTACACACTCTTTGATGGGGAAAATACCGTTCAAGCAAAGCAGTAGCCTGAAAAGTGTTATCCGGACTCTCTCTCTCTGTCTAGCACTATATCCCATCAAGGGATTTGGCCGCCTCAAATGAGGTTTTATAATCATATTTTCATTAATTCATTGATCCTAAACGAGCCGTGAAGGTTTTTCCTTGTCACCACCGGAAATCGAACCCGGGAGATCCGGTCGCTGGAGCAAGCATGCTAACCACTTTGCCACCGGGGCGGCGTTGTCCGGACTTTGCACTATGAAAATAAACCTTACAAATTGGTGGTCGTAACCACGTGTAGTGGTTGTGGTCGTGTAGATCTCAAAACAAATCTTCAGCGCAAGAGATTTGGCTCCATTGAAGAAGTGATTGCTGAAGCTGTAACTTATTTTGAAGGCAAAGATAAATCATGCATCAAAATGACAGTCGTTGGACTGATTGTATCCCTCTAAAAGTAAATTATGGTGATAAATAAAATGTATTTTTCCAAAAAAATATGTTTTCTTTGTTAGATCGGGAACTTTTCAGGCGATGTGTTATAACAATGAAATGCAACCATTCTTACCACAAGTTTTTAATTTCGAATTTTAAATGTTGAATAACATTTTATAATTTTAAATTAAATTAGAAGAAAAACAGAAATGTAAACTAAGAAAAATTTAGAAAGGTAAATTTATTTTTTTTCACTTTCATATAATTGATCGATATAGTGACGTAATTTTTTTGAAAAATAAACTTCTCATTAAAATTAATTTGATTGTACTTTTCACGGAACAAAAGTCAGCCAGGATTGTGCTGTTTTGCTATATTTTGTATGTATTAAGTTATTATCGTTCACTTGGCCGGAAGCCCCTTGGAAATTTAACACATCATGTAAATTTACCGTGTGACTATCATTATTCCTCCTAGAGCTTCTAATGCCCCGTAATGTTCTCTAATTATATATTACACCCTTCCTCCCATTTACCATTAGTTTCCGGTTGTGTATGCTATAGAGCTAAAGACGTATAATGTTGTATTTCACTATCTACTACATTACTGATAAAAAATTTTAAGTCACACATACATATAAACATATAGCCTGTAAGTATAAAATAAAATTAATTTACATTTTAATCAAAATCAACGTCAAGAGATTTATATAGGCAAAAATAACATATTGATCATTATTATGCAAACCATGTATAATTTTTAATCTTCAACAGCAAAAAATAGTAATCCACTACCGGTATACGACGAGCAATGGCATATAACGACAATACGAACGAAAATAACGTCTATCGTCATCTCTGTTTTTCCATCGGCTCGTCAAAAAAATTTATCGATTAGAAAAGCATTGCAAAAAAGCGGCATGATACACACACAAACGGCAAACTGAGAAAATTGCTTCTTGTTGTTGTTGTTCCGGTTTTATTCGAGGAAAATGATAGAAAAGGGAGAAAAATTTGTCGAGTTTTGTGTGTTTAATACCTAAAGCAACAATTCGTAATGTACATACAACTTGGTATAACGAGAAATAGTAAAAATTCGTACTATAATACATAATATAAAATGTTACACATATATAAAGAAGGAGGATTATTAGTCACAATAAATTATCATTCTGGGCAAAAACAATCGGGTGAGGGCTATAGGGTTGGATTATTACACTACTCATACATCATAACGTAAAATTAAAGTGGTTCTGCGGCTGGTAATTGCAAAATAATCAACCGCCATGTATCATACATTTATTTATATACAGCCGTATTGTGCGGTTAAAGTCTGTCAGTTCCTTTTATAAATTTTAGCTGACAAACATAAGATTAACAATTTTTTTATTCATAAATATTTAAACCTACATGCAAATTAAACTAAATCTCTCCGTAAAAATAACTTTTATGAATAAAAGATTAAAGAAAACATAATAAATGTGAAACAATTGATAATCGTGATCAATTAATCAATCGCTTTGTTAAAATATAAACAAAATAAAAAAAAAATTATTTGCTTTTCTTCTCTAGTTCTTGTCTTGTGGGTTTATATATTTCATTCGATGGTTTATTTGTCGATCATATTGTGAAAATTGGGTCATTTATTTAAAATGCGACGTTTCAGAATAATATATGTGTGTGTGTGTATGTGTGTCTTTAAGAAAATATATAAAGAAAATTGAAAATGTCAAGAAATGTTTTTTTTTATTGAAATATTTATATATGTACGAGGTATTTTTGGTTTTTGGCATAGTTGTATACAAGTACGTTTGTACATAAACGAGTGCATTGACATTTACGAGGCGAGGTTAAAAAATAATGAAGCAAAAAAAACGAGATTTGAGATTAATTTTATAAGGAGTTGCATTTCAAAAAAATAGTAAGATCTAATCAGAAAACATATTATTCACAAATTTGTTAAGGCCGAATTCGTTATGTAATCCATTATACGAGATTAAGATCCCAGATTAAAAATACGTACATATACGAAAACAAATTGCGCGGTTTAGTCATAACATTACTGAATAACTATGATTATTGCCAAATTTTTGCCCTAAAATATAGTGTATGTTGTGCTGCAATATTTTCTGCTGCCTCATAATTAACATTGAAAATTGATTAAAGGTGTATTAAGAAATTGACTTTAAACTTCTTAAATGTAGGGACTGACTAAGCCGTTATAAAATCAAATTTATGATATGACTAAAGACTGGTTGGTTATTAAATTTGAATACGTTTTATTTCAAACTGTTTGAAGATAAAACTCGAACTTATCGCCAAAAATGTATATTTCTAAACAATAAGCCCCTCCATCTTCAAATTTTTTGAAACTTTCAGCTTCAAATCAATCAGTACCTTATTTCTCGATAATTTCATAAACCTCTAAAATCTAAACAATAAAATTTCTAAAATGAATGGTAATATACGACCGTTATTTGTATTTTATTATTAATTTTTTTTCTTTAGTCAATTTTCTGTAAGCAGAGAAAATATGATAACTTTTGCTCGTATAATATACAAAATTTTGAATGAACCGTTCCTTCAGCCGATCTGAAAAAGACCAGACATTTTTACTGTGAACCTAGCATTATAATACGCACGGCGAGATCAAATAAAGCCCCGTTAGTTAATTGTAGAAGTCATTTCAAAAGATAACAGATGAAATCGATAAGTTTCTCATTCATAGGCGTATTTTTCAGTGTATTTTTCTTTATTTCGCCCCGTTCGCTTCAATTATTTCACCAATAAAACTTAAGCTATAATGACGAAATAGCGGAATATATTTTAAAATTACCACAAACACAACAAAAATCTGTCAAACGCGAATCGTAAAGATTAGCATCATTTATACAATTCAAATCACTAAAAATGCTGCTACCCTATTCCTGATCTTATTCAGAAAGAAGAAAATGAAAATACAAAATTCTTATTTGAATTGAATCAGATTCGTACGATTCTTATTTAAAATCAAATAGGGATCTTGTACTTCCGTTTTCGTATCGTATTCAGGAACAAGGCCCCTTGAATGGAATTGTTGTATATGAGGAAACGATTTAAAGAATTGTAGCAGCTGCTAATCTTATTTTTTCTTTCCTTTTTATTATTTAATCTTTGCAATCTGTTCTGGGGCCGAAGCATTTCCAACTCTTTCGCTGTTCGCTTTTCACGCCCTTTATACTTTACGCAGTTCCCTGCCAAATTGAGGACGTACGGCTATAGGTTCGATTTTATCATCATGTGCACATTGCATGGCTTCATGACAGCCTATACCTGGATGGAAGATGGGTTGGCCCATGAGTGTTGCACTCCGGCAGGAGGTCATAGCTCTGTTTCATTTCATCAAAGATCGTAATCTCGTTTATTGCGAATTATTAAGCAATTTAGTTTAGTTCATAATTTGGTCGAAAAAATCAACCTGAGGCACACAGCATAAAGGCATTGATATAACTAAATTTAAAATCTTTGTTTTGCTTAGTCTTAGCAAGCGCAGCAAAATTAATTAGTTAGAGAACTCAGAAGCATAGGCAAGCAAAAATAGAAAGAAAACGAGAACTGAGTACTTTTATTTAAAAATTCTCATTTCGATCAAATAGAATCAGAAAGGCAAATTAGAATAATTAAATTTGTTCGTGTTGAACGTCGAAACAAATTTCTTGTTTCCAGATTTTTCGAGTGTTCGGAATGATTTCCATATAAGTATTTCGTTTAAATGATAGAAATTACCCTAGTAACAGAGGATTGATAAATTCACCGATTAACTCATCAAGAAATTTTTGCTTACCCATTCAATGAACGATATATGGGCTTGTGATGTATGATGTAAATTCACTTATTTACTTTTTATATAATCCTACCTTATAATGAACACACCGATGAACAATGTGAGAATTTCATTAGGAATGTTTGTATTACACAACCGATGCACTCATTAAGGAATATTCAAATGACTTTCATGCACTATATGAAACCAATGAATTCATAAATGATTTCATCGAGATTTTCAAAAAGAATTGCTCTATTACTAATTCGATGAGCTAATTAGGGAATATAGAAATGAATGCCTTGAAGTAAGACACCAGTGAAATTTCATTAGGAATTTCACAGAAATTAGGGTATACAGAACTTATGAACCCTTTAATGAATTCACATATACGAGCTTCATCAATGATAATGATAACGCAATAAAATTGCATATATATATATATATATATATATATCTACATGAAATTTTGGGTTATTCTGAATTGATAGCCAGATAGTATTTTTTAGGTGAGGTTATCAAGACGATGGAAGTTTCGTTTCGAACTAATGAAAACATTGAATTTTTTGTATTAAAAAATTCGGTCGTCTCATCAGACTGCAGTGACCAAACTACAAAAATATTGAACTAATCAAAGTATAATCAAAGTATAAATGCCTTAGCGAATTTTAATGATTCGCTACGCAATTGCCAACCCCTTGGTAACCTCGAATTTTATTGTATTTAAAGCTAGAAACAGAACAAGAGCGACGACGACGAGCGTCGACGAATAAATAAAAAATATCGCCGCAATATCGCTGTAGCTAACAGAACTAAAGCGTCAGCTTATGCGATAAAAAAACATCCACAAACGGCATATCCTTCTGTGTTTTGACAAATGACGTTGTGGAGTTAGCCTACTAAATTGAAAAAATTGATTAATAATATGACGGTTAAATGATACCAACTGAGATATATATAAAAAACAGTTGGCAACATTGTTTCGTCGGCGATAAAAATAGAAATAGACTCTAAATTTATTTCAACGAAAAGACGCCGTCGCCTGCGTCGATGGTTGTGTTTGTATTATATGTTTTCCACGTTTTGTAATATGACAGGCGATTTCGCTCGCCGCCTTCGCTCTTGTTCTGTTTCGAGTTTAGCGCATACATGCGATTTCAAAATGTATGTATGCGTTAAATACAATAAAATTCGAGGTTACCAAGGGGTTGCCAATTGCGTAGCGAATCATTAAAATTCGCTAAGACATTATGATTATACTTTGATTAGTTCAATATTTTTGTAGTTTGGTCACTGCAGTCTGATGAGACGACCGAATTTTTTAATACAAAATATTCAATGTTTTCATTAGTTCGAAACCAAACTTCCATCTCCTTGATAACCTCACCTTGTTGATATTCATATCAAATTCAGTACATTTTCATCGAGGTGAAGTTACCAAGATGTTAGGAGCTTATGGTTTTGAACTAATGAAAACATTGAATTTTTTGAATTAAAAAAATCGGTCGTCTGCAGACTGCAGTGACCAAACTATAAAAATAATGAAAATACTTTGAACTTATTACAATGCATTAGCGTTGAACTTATATACAATGCTTAGTATAATTACAATGCCTTAGCGAATTATTATGATTAATCGCAAAATTAAATTTGATTTTGTGATTTGATAACAGTAAAAACAAAAACAAGACAAGTGTGTTTCCTGATTATCATAATTAAAGTCATTGAGTCACACTGAGAGGCTCATCATATGTTTCCTTTATATTTTGTGGTACATACAATTTTTATTTTATAATTAATTTCATGAAAGAATCATCAGAAGTATGATCATAATATTTAATTTTTTAATATTTATAAAAACACAATCAAAGAATTAGCAATATTTTAGCAATATTGGATAATTGTATGCGTTAGGTAGATTTTTTCTAAAATAGTATTTGTGAACTGGTGAACTTTTGTTACCAGGGTAGTATAGTGATTACTTTGCGATGGAAAAGTGATTATTTGAAACAATGTCAAAATTTGCAAGAAATTATGCCAAAAGTTTAATGAACTTTTGCTGATAAGTTAATTTTAAAAATTTTTTGTGTTAGAATTTGATAAATTTTCTCTTAAATATAAAAAAAGTTAAAATTCAAGTAAACTCCAGTTTATTTGAAAATTGCAAATAATTTCAAATCAAAATTGTTCAGAAACATTACTTGCAAATTCTCGAACAAATGATAAATTCGAACAAACAAAGCAAAAATGCAAATTTTTTAATTAATGTTTTTCCGGACTGCTCAGATTCGCTCGTTCTGTTATCTGTAACCTGTAATTCGTACGACTTTCGAAAATAAACCAAATGTCAAAAAATATTCCATGTATTTCGTTTAAAGCGAAATATATTCAATTTCGACGAAAAACGAACGAAAATGAATAACAAAAATTCACTCGAACAATGGCATGCTACCATATCGCGAAATATTGATACTCCTACCATAGAATTTTGAAAGTCAGCTTCGATTATTGACCCTTTTAAAAGGTCGCTAATTAAGAAAAATTTACAAATTTTAAAATATGTAAACAGTATCAGTAAAATAAAAACGGAACTATCAAAATATTTTATCGAGTTTTTTTCACTATCCGCCATTCGTTTTGGGGCTAAGGCTCTCCCAACTCTCTCGTGATTTGCTATTTTCCTTACTTTTATGCTAGTACCAGCTAATTCGAGCATGTACGGTTATAGGCCCGACCCATAATAGTTCCGATAGGGGGTCATAGTTATGTTCATTTCCATCACCGATCGTAATCAGATGATGCAATACTTCTTTTGCATCCTACAACTATCGGGATTCGAACCCGGTACCTCCCGATCCAAACGCCAAAGCTTTAACCACTGTGCTATTTGGTCGGTATTTAATCGAGTTATCTCCTCCTATTTAAATTTAGATGTGTTTCAATTTTGAACTGAAGCGCAAGGCAGATACCCAGAATTAAGTAAACATATGATATTATGTATGCAAACAAGGTGCTGTGATGTTGAGAGGGGTTTTAGTCATTTGCGACATTTTCAATCATCTGAAAAAGCTAGAGCAAATGATGTTATATTTTAATAACAAAGTATCGAATTAAATTTAATTTTGTATTTTAATTCATTTCTACCGAAATTCGTTAATTTTTTAAATTTTCTGTATCTATATATATAAAAATGAGTCCCTATTTTCCTTGGTCACGCCATAACTTGAGAACGACTTTACCGATTTCATTCATCTTTTTATTAATGTTTCCTAATACTTTGTAGAAGGTTCTTACGGAATGAAAAATTAAGAAAACTACTCAGAAAAATAGAAAATTTCAGAAAACTTAACGACTAAATTAAAAGTACTTGCACCATTAAGGGTACAATTTAAATAGCCAGTGGTTTACAATTTATTATGTATGAAAGCGCAGCAACTGTAAAAAAACAGTCAGTTTTTTGCTTACTTCAAAAATTTTTCTTATGTTTAATTTTTTTCCTGTGAAATCATAAACTACTTAGAATCTGGCCCATCTCCGGAAACCAATGAATATAGTGGCTCTGGTGGCGGTAGCAATGGCGAAAGGTCTAAGAGTCATATCTGATGTCGGCCAAAATTATATATTGGTACTTATTAGTGAAAAAAAATTCAAAATAATTTTCTTCATTAAATCGTTGTAACACGTAGAAAAACTTTAAATGCTTAAAATATACCGTTTTATTATGGACGGAATGGAAAACTTACCATCCCAATTTAATTTTTCCTTGAGAATACGAGTATCTAATAATTTGATTTAGAGTTTTGACACTTTTTTCATTAAATAAAACCAACCAACCCAAACATTTCTTTATCAAATTGGCGTAAAAAACTTCTAATCCTTGAATGTGAATGCATCCAAATATTGTTTTGAAATATTGCGATGCGGCCGAAACAAAAAGGTTTGATTTCTATGACATCATATAATTTAAATTCATTTTTACACCATCGAGATATTGATGTTATTGATCAAATTCATATTTATTTCGACTCCCATCAAGTACGTGATGAAAATAATCAAGAAAATCCATTTTTCCAAAGTCTTCATTGGCCCATTTTTTCATTAACAAAAAATGGATGTATCGTGATGACTCAACGATTAAATTTGATAGTTCTTTCACATCTTTTATTGAATCTTTACGAATACCACTTAACTTTTACACTTTGAGTGTAATCCACACTTTACATTAACTATTTTTTAGGGGATCACTATTCTCTTCAACTATTCTTTTTGGCATTTCGGTCAAGAATGATAAAACTAAATAAAGGGTCCACCTTTTATAGAAAATATAAAATTATACCATTATATTCTATATGTTCGAAGTTAATATATAACCTACCCACACATATGTGTATAATGAACTCGAAAGGGATACCAAAATGACCAGGTTTTCATAATATTTTCAAACGGGTCGCCATGCAATTTTTTTTAAATTCGGATTTTTTTTGATATGTCCATGGGAATGAGTTTAAATAAATGATTAAATGGAATTAATTGTATGCTCGGATCCAAGGGGTCAGCCCCTTGGATCTATAGGGTCATTGTTTGTTTATGTATCTTTTTTATATAAAGCTACACGCCTTGGCCGATTTAAATCAAGCTTTGCACAAATATTATTGAATACTTAAGGAGGTCACTGAACATTTCTTATGCCTCCTCCTCCTCCTTCCTCATGGGGGGTGGGGGAAGGGCATGATAACGTTTTCCAAAGTTACTGTGGAGAATTGCCTAAAACTTTACGGAATGATGTCTGAAACATAAATCATGGTCATAGTTTGAAGCTATGATACTATGATGGTGCAGATGATGATGGTTGATTGTGGATGGTGCATGAACCTCAGTGTTTATTATTTTTATCAAACTTGGATAGTACAAATTATTGCAAAATGTATTTAACCAAATTATTTTATATTTTTGGTCCCACTTCATCCCGAAAATATATATAACCCGATAATTGCCCCCCGAATGCAAGTATTTTTATTTGCCGAAAAAGTCATACCCTAATTATAACTCATTCGACTAAAATCAATTATTTTAAGAACTATAAAGGCCCCCAAAAACAATATTAATTTTATTACTAACCTATTAAAAGTTAACTTAATAATTTATCTTACTCTGGTAATATGTAATAGAAGGACAAAATGTCCACACATACTATTTCAGAAAAAATGTCTAACTGTTTTAGTTTCTAGACAACTTTCCCCTAAATAAATATTAAAGAATTACGATTTTTCTTTTGAACAAGAATGTACATGATTAAACTATAGCTAAATAATAATTTTATGAATCATACGAGTATATAGAAATCTTCCGATATTTGATGTTACAATACATCATATAATCTTATAATATTACGGATGTCGCACACATTTTAGAACAATTCAAAATCAGTGTGATACATTTATGCATTTACCAAGAACAAATTAAAAATTGTATGGGTCTATAATGGAATACATGGGCGGGAAAAAGAGAATTTTTTACTTATAAGATTAACAAACTATCTCGTAAGTTCCACGTCGGAATATTATTATGGTCGAGTCGCGTACACTTGAAAGATTTTGTTGAAAACACAACTGAATACTTTGTTGATTTCGAACCCTTTTTTACTTCTATTAAGAATCAATTATTTTATATTATTGCTCACGTCTCTTAGTACATAAAAGAATTGTTCATTGCTGCGCCTTGTATAAGTATTTTTATACGTGTATGAACGAGTACAAAACACGAATCAGCTGGGGTCGAAAATTAAATATACCCATACAAACATATACGTAACAAAAACGTATTAAAGTAAGTAGATATTCATTATCTAAAATTTTGTGACGATTACAATTTCTTCAAAATAACATTCTTACGCGATTGAAAAGCGTTAATCTTTATTTAGTACATGCATATTATGAGTCACTCGCGTATATAAAAATCATTTGGCTTATAAGTTAAAATACCATGATTCATGCATATGATGTATGACACTACATGTGTTTAATAAATTCGATTGTTCCTGATAATTAATACAAATTCAAGTCAATTTATCTAATCTTTAAACAGGTGTTATTATCTTTGACACCCTCATCTTTATTTCGTTGTGCTGCTTATATAGACAAAACCTATATGTATTTGAGTATAAATAAAAAGTTAAAAAACAAATTTTCATTCTATTCAGCTGTCAACCAAAAAAACAACACAAAACAAAAATCAATTATTCTAAACATTTTCATTTCTACTTTTCTGAACCAGCTAAACCAATAAAAGTGTATAAGTTTTTTTCCCTGAAGGTAATTTTCATAGCTCGCAGGGAGACGACAATATATTACAACATTTTCTTTCGCTCTGTCAACAAAATCAATAAAATTTTAATTATAATAAAAAATAAATAAAATTCTTTTGTTTTATTAAATTAATAATAAAAAGTGTATTCTTAAAATCCGTTGTGAGCGTATTATTACATAAAATAAAAATGTCTATAAAAATTATTTAAGTATTTTCGTGTATACAGTAGTGGAAAACAATATTACTTCCAAACATAAACTTTAGTCCCATTTAACTATTTTCTTTTCAGATTTCCACCTCTGTACCCGTACACAATCTTACAAATTTCTGTTTTTATTACAATCTGCGTTTTATATACAGTTGCAAAGTAAATAAACATAACAGGCTCTCAGTATTTTGATTTTTCAATTTTCCAGTAAA
This sequence comes from Nephrotoma flavescens, assembly GCA_932526605.1. Lineage (NCBI taxonomy): Eukaryota > Metazoa > Arthropoda > Insecta > Diptera > Tipulidae > Nephrotoma > Nephrotoma flavescens. Next base: position 269,238,520 of record OW052222.1, on the reverse strand, counting down.
GAAAATTTCTCAGATAATTCTCTTTATGTACTCCAAGGCATTTGTTGTTGTGATGTAAAAGTTTTTTATGTTTGTTTTATGTAAAATTTATATAATGATGCTGGAAATGATGACATGGACACGTGACTTCTGGTTTATAAAAATATAATTTGGATTTTTGATACAAAGAAATCAAATTTTATTTAGATTTCCATAAATTTATTTGGTATCCATGACCAAAACGTGGTGATAAATTTTGTTTTCTAGAAATCTTGATTTCGCCATTTCTAGCCAAATCATTGTAAAGTTTCCTTTTTCAAATTGTTACCACTTTCGGTAGCCGATAATATGTACATACAGGGTGTTTCATTTCGTGGTATAGACATTTGAATTTCAATAAAAAACAGAAAAATAATTTTAATGACCTTGAATTTGTAATCTGGAGGTCAAATTTTCTTTCACTCTTCGCGGCGTTTCTGGTCGTGTTTCTGCAATAGCGCGTCGGATATTGGTTTCCAAGTGTTCAATAGTCTCAGAATTATCAGCGTAGACAAATGACTTCACATACCCCCAAAGAAAATAGTCTGGCGGTATTAAATGAAACGAATACGGTGGCCAGTTGATTTATCGTTCATCAGTAAACTAATTGCATCGCGTGCTGCATGGCATGTGGCTCCGTCTTGTTGAAACCACATATCTCTGATGTCAATACCATCCTAGGCACAAAAAAATTAGTAATCGCATGTCTCTATACCGAACCCGTTGACTTTAACGTTTTCACTAGCTGTTATGAGTGCAAACATTTTATTTAAATATATATGTTATCCGGTAAACTAGCAGTCGTTAGGGTGGGATATATTTTGCACAAAATTAAACATATAAGCATTTAACCTTCTCTGTGTATGATACAGTTGAACATTGTCTGTGTATGGGGTAAAAAATACCCCAATGTACTTATTATGCACTTCAAATTATTTTCCACGATAAAAAAATATTATTTTTACTTGCTTGTAATTTATTAAAAATACAAAAACTAAACAAAAGATACCTATAATTAATTAATTAAATTTTGATTATTAAAAAGCAAGAGTCATCAACTTCTTCATGTTGTTCAATTTTATCAACTATTTCTAAATTAATGCAATCATCACAAACGGTTTGATAAGGCCTTTTACATGCTGGTTTATCGCAGAAGTGGCAAGTTACGTTTATTTTCACGTCAGCACTCTGTGGACATAAATTGCATCTTTGTATTTTACGACTTTTGGTTTGTTGGTTTTGAGCGGTTGGTGCTAATTTCAACTCTACAACATTGTATCCTATTTGACTCAATCGGATTTTTATGCTTTTTTCAAGGCACTGGGAGTGGCAAGTCGCTTCTTGATTTATTGTACACCCGCTGCAATGTCAATTTCAGAAATTCTTTTCGTTCTAAATGAACCGATGCTGGTTTCATAATTTATGCAGATTGTACGCGGCAAAACCCGCCGCATCTAACATGTTGAAGAAGAGTACCATTGACCATCTTCCAATTTTTCACTTGCAAGTATCAGGTGTGCAACTATATTTCCGAGTTTGACACATAGATTTTAATTTAATAATAATTAATTTATCAGTACAGCACACTCAAAAATCTCGGCTACCGCTGCCAACATTCATCAGGAAAACAATATAACTTTTATTAGTTCGTCATTCCAACATGTACGACTTAACCAGAAATTTAAACTTTTGTACAATGTATTTTTGGTATAAAATTATTGATATAAATTTTCGTTTTTTTTTATTTATTCATAAAATCAAAACCCACAATTACAAAGGGGGAAAATCATAAATTTTTGCCGTTTTATTATATACACGGAAAAAAATAAACTTACTATTTTAAAGAAAACGTTTCCTTTATTTAATAAAAAATATTTTTGCTTAGTTTAAAAACCAAATTTCTATGCCCATACCAGTTTTTCTAGTTATAAAAATGGTTTTCTTTCGAAGAGAATTATTTCTTGATGAAAATTTTAACATTAAATTCCATCTTGAGAATTATTTCTCTTGTATTTATCGTTACTATAAATTCTTTATAATAAGAAAAAAAAATTAGTTTGAAGAGAAATACTTTTAATTTAATCATACATTTTCTTAAAACAAGAAATTTAATATTTTCTTAAAACAAAAACATAATTTTATTAAAATACAACATTTTAAAATTGAAAACGTTTCTTGATAATAACAAAGTAATTTCTCTTTCTGATAAACTAATGAATTCTAGAATTTCAAAAAAGTTATCTTGATTGAAGAAATAATTAATCTTTAGTCATTCTAAGTTTTCTTTAATCAAGATAAAAATTTCAAAAATTTAAAATACAATTTACTATGTTACTTCGAGAAAAGTTTTTCTTATCACAAAAAAGTAATTTTTTAAACTTAACATAATATTTCTTGGTTTAATATGTATGTCTCAAGCTGAGAAAATACTTTTAATTATAGAACAGGATTTTTCAATGTACACTCTATATTTTTTAAATAAAGAAAACGAGTGAAACATCTGAGAAATATATATAAAATAAGTAACATTCATTATCTCGTGAACAGTTTAATAGAAACAACGTGTGTTTATTTTTTGATTGTCAAATTAAATACTTTCAAGTGGTTTTGAAAAATAATTAAAGTGAAGCTGAGTAATTAAATGTAAGTTATATTTGTATTACACATATTTTTAATTTAAATTAACAAGTGATCGCTCTATTTTGTGTGTTTTGTCATTTTGTCTGAGTTGTTTGTGCATAATGATTTTATAGTTTTATTTTAATTTTTTTAGTTAGAGAAATTGCTGATGAAAATTCTAAATAAAGGCAACGATGAATTAACAGAACCAATTACTGTTGCCATTTAAACAGTAATTGGTTCTGTTAATTCATCGTTGCCTGAGTGTATCAGGAGCAGGACACATCATCAATCAGCCCCACCTTCTCCATCAAGTGGACAAATATCATCAGCAGAATTTGTTAAAACTGACCAACTAGATAAAGTAACGCTACTATAGTATTGATTTTGATTTTATGTCACAGAACTCATAGTTTCTCGCCTCAACCAAATGGTCTAAAATCTTAACCACAGCTCGACGAAAGGACCCGTAATCTACTAGTATATACAGTTGTGGATTTATTGATAGAAGACCCTGTATCGGCTGATTTATTTATAACAATTGCTAGTGATATCGAGCATTTTTTTCTTGGAGAAAGAAAGGTAACTAAGAATGAGTTATATATAAAAATGATTGCTAATTATTGTCTTATTTTCAGGAATTCAATTATAAAGGGGCTTAAAATCTAGCAGGCTTATACAACAAGCTATTTGAAAAATAATTTTAGAAATAGGAATCTTCCTGGAAAAAAATATTTAGTTTACTGCAAAACTACAGGTACGAGGACGAGTATAAACAAAAAACTAATGTTAAGTCTGAATTTTTTTTTAAAACCTACTTTGTATTTTTTTCAACCTTAATAATTTATTCAAAACTTACCGACGTTTACTTGTTAAAACTATGTCAAAATAATGAACTTTTTATTATTGTTGATCTTGATATTGTAAAGTTATAAATAGTTTTCTTAAAACCTTTAATTTTTCATAAACTTCCAAACGGAAGAAAAATATTGAAGCGAATTATGTCTTCTATTTAATTATTTTTGTATTTTCTTATTGTAATTTGTATGATATAGCTAATTAATATTAAACTGAATTTTCATATTTTTTATAATAAAATAAAACAAAAAATATATAATAAATTTGTATCGTTATTATTTTGGAAATTATATTAAATTTTGCTCCAAAAAACAGGAAAAATAGCTGCAAACAAGAAATACTACTACAGCTTTCAAGAAGTTACTCTCTGCAATCTAGAAATTCGAAAGCTTTTCCAAGAAAACCGTTTGAAGTATTAAAGCAATTATTTCTCTACAACTGATAAATGGGTTCTTCTACCAAGGAAAAAAAATGATTTCTGCCAGAAAATGCATTTTAGTTATTAGAAAATAACTCTTAACTAAAGAAATGTATAGCATACAATTATATGTAATATTTCTTAATACAAGCCTCAATTTATTACATTTTGAGATACAGGTACCTTAAAACAAAAATTTGTTATCTTTAATGAAGAAATTTATATTATAAATTAAGAAAAGCGATTTGCTCTACAAAATAATATTTTCTTACTTTAAGAAATTGAATTTCTTTCAACAATAAAAAAATTTTATTTTAAGATTTAAATAAAAACATCAAATGAAGAAATTGGAAGTTTGCATTATGAAAAAATTATCTTAGCTGAAAATCAAGTGCTCATTTTTCTTGAATCATTCAGATTTTTCTTCGTTGTAACCAATTTTTTTTTCCGTGTATTAATTTTTAAGATCCTTATATACGGAAATCAATCTTTAATTTTTTTTTATTTCACATCAAAAAAAATATTGGGTTGAGTACCTATATAATTATCACGCCCAGATATATAATTAAATGTTCACCACTATTTTATTTTAATTTCTTAAGTACGTCAACAATCAACACAACTCAATAACATGTGACTTTTATAAAAAACACAAAAAAAAAATTAATTTAAGTTTTTGTTATAACTTTCCACGCGCCTTAGATAGAAACTTTTCGAATCCCAACTTTTCGCAAACACAAATTTTTTCAAAATTTATATTCACCCAAGGCTAAAGGATACCGGAAATTATAATCCAAAACTTGACCACTGCATTTTTACTTCTTGCTACAAACGCTGTAAATTTTGCTGAGTTTTGATTTTTATAATTTAGTGGGACAATATCCATATTGTAGCACAGCAGCATTTTTAAACACATGGTCCCATAGTTTCTTCGGCCCATAATTTCCTTATATATTTCCTTATAAAGGGTGTCTCAAAATTTACACAAAGTTTGAATTAAATACGAAACACAATTTTTTTCAATTCTATTTTTTTTATTGAAACATAAATTAGATAGGATAGGGTTTATGTTTGGAATAGCACATCGGGCAAATGGCTTCCACGGCTTTGTTGGCAAATACGCACTCTTTTGTCGAAAATTGGTGACCATTTTGCATAAATGTGGTTGAATTTCGTTGATACAGCGTTGAATCTACATCAATCCACAGATGGATGTGGCCTGGTTGACATAGACAACCTTTGACTGCAAATAACCTCATAAAAAGAAATCCAATGGTGTTAAATCACAGGATCTAGAGGGCCAATTTTGATCATCAAAACGAGAGAGTACACCACCAGGAAATGTCTCATGCAATAAGTGGGTTGTTTCAAGGGCTGTATGTCGCATCGTCTTTAGGCAGAAATAACTCGGTTATTTTGTCGCGATATCGAACACCAGTAACAGTAACTGGTCATTATTCTCAAAAAAGTATGGTCCGCCTCCAGCCCAAAATAAGCACCAAACAGTGACACTTTGTGTATGCATTTGTTTTTCGACAATCACATGTGGGTTCTCTGAACCCCAAATGCGGCAACTTTTACGATTTTTACGAAGCCATCAAAACGCGTTTTTCTTTCGTGCAGTGTTGCATGTTTACTAACCCTAAAGTGTCAAACTCGTCTTTTTTGGTGGCAAACACTAAATTAATTAATTTTCTATTTAATTAAAATCTTGCGTAAATTTTGGGACGCCTTTTAGTTCTATCCGACTGTTCTGTTGATAACCCAATGTTGTTGATGCTTGCGAAACTGAAGATATGTCGCGGGTTGGTGCAATTAATATGCCGAAAGGAAGTTGATCATCAATGTTTTCGCCGTCATTCTCAGCGTATCGAAGAATCAGTTGGTTCGCAGATGATCGAACTAAGCGGCGAGTTTTGGTCAGGCCAACAAGGTACTTCACCTGTTCAATTCGATTGATGGTTTTACCTTTAGCCCAGGACATCTTATTATGATCGGATATACGATATAGCATAAAATTTATCACTAACCTCAAACTATCTTGCTCGTGCTTCATGATGTTTGTGTTGAACCGACGTTTTTGACGTGTACCTCGGTTCTGTACTGCGTTCTGGGACTGGTTTTAAAAAATTTAACTCGTTTCGAATTGCTAGTCCTAAAAACAGTTGTGCAGGTGACTTGGAGTATTGTGTTCATCAAGTAGGTGTTCAATGGTAGATATGTAGGAATTTAGTTAAATTTTCCTTGTTTGACTATTTCTTCTTTGTTTTATTGAGTGTCCTTTTTAATATATCTACTAATCGATCTGCTCGGTCGTTCGACATTGGGAGATACGTCGGAGTTTTGATGTGATTTATTCCTCGTGACTCACTATATGATTTAAATTTCTCCCGATTGTTTCTCCCAGATTTCCAAAAAACGCGAAAAGATCGCTGAACTTCTCGATACACATTCTGTTACGTAATTTATTGTTCGCCTCTCAAACCACCCTTGTTGGATATATGAAACAACCATTTGAAGAATTTTGTCGCGGTTTGTTGGTTCGCTGGAGATCATGTGCCGGCTTTGATGGCCACCCTCATCATTAATCTCCTCTTCCGTGTGAATTCAACCAATAACCACGTCCTCATTCTCGATATGAGTCAAGGCTGTGAGACGTGAGAATATGTCAGCATTTCCAAAATTTTCTGTGGACTTATATTGAACTTTGAAGTGGTAAGACAACAATGTTAGGTCCCACCGTTGTAGCCGATTGGCGGTGTACGCTTGAAATGTTTTCGAAGATATTTAACAAGGGTTTATGCTCTGTTAGCAGCGTAAAACTTCTACCAAATACGTAGTTGTGAAATTACACACACACATACACATTTATTTATACAACGAAAATGAAAGCTAAACCCTATTTCTCAACTTGGCTATAAATTTTCTCGTCCTTTGTGAGTACCAGTTATATGTGCTCGATTACTTTTTGCGTTACGTTGTCGTAAACATGGTTGGTTGACGCTACAACTTCAGAACTCTAGCGTCAGCGAAGATATATATTTTTTTATTTGTAGAGCTAGGTCGTAGTGTGTGAGAATCAATTCTGACGTGAGAATATTTATGAGCTTTTCGAATGCCAGTTGGAATTCATAAGGCAATTCCCACTGACATCCTTTCTCAAAAGACGAGCTAACGGTGAAGGCTATGCATTTGTTTGACGAATTTTCCGTAGAAATGTATCGATCCAAAATGAACGAAGCTGGTTTATGTTCTGAGAAACCGGCATCGAAGTTACTGCTGCTGTGGTGCCTTTGAACAAGCGCTTGACCTGTTGTTTGCGCGTATTCTCGACTATTGCATGTTCTAGAATATCATTGAAGTAGACCACTGTATTTTTTTTAGACTTACAATCACTGCATCCACGATCTTCTGGAAATTACCAGTGGCACTATTCTGGCAATTCCCTGGGAATAGGGAATTGGGGAAAGAATTTATAAGTAATTTCTGTTCAAATATTTTTTACCGGCCTACTGAAGAGAAAAGTTTGATGTAAATATTTATAAATTGGGAATAATGTTTGAATAACTAAATTGGTAGAAAAAATAATTCCCAATTTAATTTTGTTTTCAATCAAATTAACACTAACATTTTACCTCAGTATGCCAGAAACAAAATGTTTAAATAAAAATTACATATAAATTCTTTCTCCAGTTCCCTATTCCCGGGGAATTACAAGAATAGTGCCGCGGGCAAATAAGTGCTATTTATTTAAAGAAATCAATTCTGTGATTTACATCTATGATTTCAGATTATTTAGTTTAAAACAAATATTATATTTAAAAAAATCAAACAAAAATCTTTAAAACAAAAGAAACAAAAATTTTAAAAATAATTTTTCAGGATATTTTTGAAGTTGTCCATTACTAAATTAAAGTCAAATAGGTCGTCGAGATGTTGAATGATTTAGACAACGTGGGGTTATTTTCTCCGTAAATTGTGAAATGGTGTTCTGTAGTCCTAAAAACTCATGGTTTCGAAATGTTCTGCATTGACTTGATACCTGATAACCGATTGAATGTTAATAAAAATTATGCGAATTTATCGGTAGTATTTGCTTCGATTCATCATCGACTTCGCTACAAATACGCATCTGACAGATCTATTTTACTGAATATAGCATTGCCTGCGAGTTTGGAAAACATTTTCTCTATAGTTGGTAGTGGATAGGTGTTTGCTTCAATTCTGGCGTTGATTCGTATGCGGCCATTCGGTATTTTGACAGCTACTACGAATGCTGCCCAATTTGGGAACTCATCTAGCGTTCCTAAGTTTAGTTCCTGTAGAGGCTCCAATTGGTGCTCGACACCTTCGAGTGCGGCGAATGAGACTGGCCTCTTTAGACGGTTGATCGGACGTGCATCTGGCTTCAGATGTATATGAGCTCTATGTTAGACGGCCGGATGATTTTAGATTTTTGTTCACTCAAACAAAATAAACTTATGTAATTGTAGATAATAAAACTCAGCATCCGTACTCCACGAGATATATTTTATTAGTAACAAAAATGGTCACTTCAAGAAAAAAAAGCGCTTCTACTTTTATATAAAACAAAATGTCAAAAACATTAATAACCGCGTTTACAATCATAAGCTCCTTTTAATATCAACTCAAATTCAACTGATTCGTTAAATGTTGCATATACCAACACTCTAGTAACCTGGTCTGGTACAAGCCTGGAGTGTCGCTAAACTTTTGTAAATGTTGTTGTTGTAGTTCTGCTATATACACTTGACACGACTGTTAGCTTGGTCGCGTATAAAGTTTTTTTTTAATTATTGAAAAAAGTCTACACATTTGAATCGAAAATGCCTAGTAGGAGATTACCAATAAACGTACTTTTTAGCAATTCGCGTCTAGTTGTATGTCTTACCTGGTAAAATAGGGTGGTTGTCGCAGTGTGTTTACGTGGTATGGTATAGATCATGGTCATAAACCCATTTGTCTTGCCAAGTCAAGTAGCGTATACACTTCTTTTGAATTTTCTCAATATTCTGGATATGATCTTCGCTAACATACTTACCTACTAGACGTTTTACACATATTTAGTCCTCTAACCAGACTTAATTAAAGTAAATTTTTATGATATACTAGCGCAGACGTTGTCCTGCCACAAACCGTCTTCTTATTTGTATACCGCATTTCATGTAGACTGCCTTTTATCTGGTAGCACTGGTGCCTGATATTTTATGCATTTGACATACATTGCACATTTTATTTATTAATCATCTAACATTCAATTGTAATTATAGTAATGAATTTAAATTTAACGTAGTGCGATTTTGTGAACAATAATTTTCGTCAATCTGTCTTTTGCCAATATGAAGAGATTCGATGGTTTACCCACACATAGCATGCAACGTGTAACTGGCAATGAGAGAAACATGGATTTTCTAAGTCGAGCCCACAAACGGACATTGTTTGCCCTTGAGATTTATTGATCGTTATAACGAATGCCAAACGAATTGGAAATTGAAGTCGCTGCATGCCAAAACAACACGTTCACTGAGCCAATTATGGTTCAAGTAATTATTCGGAATGTCCGGGAAGACATTCTCAATTAATTCATGTTTTGAATTAACGATAGTGTATAGATTGTCTGGCAATTTGATGCATATTACGGTTGCCAATATCCAGCAATTGTTCAGAAAATATTTGTGCTGACGGGTCATATGGGAAAACTAGGAATGCTCGAGACAGCTTCGTTGCTGCTGATGTATCTGCCCATTTGGTATCGTGATATTTCGTCGTTTTCATTTATATTTTGTACTTCGAATACTGCCAAATCACTGCCTTTATTAACATATTTGCAAATGTACTTGATGTACTGTACAGAACTGCAAAACTCGGCAATAATATGAGCCTTTTACGTTTTTAAAAGTATTGGTGAGTATGGTACCACCCACTGGTTATCAATTTCAATTTGATTTGTAGTATTCGACATTCGCATTGTGAATGTGTGGATAACCGACGATATCAGTAATGGTATCATTAAAACATTGCTTTGGGAAACGCTTTGTACATTTTCCATTGTCAATGCATGGCGACTAACTAACATTTAACTTTCACTATCATTTTTATTTTTCGCACTGTTCACTTTTTTACTTCTTAACTTGCACTCTTAACTGTTAAATTACAAGTGTCTCGAAGACCCACATTGCTCGCGTTTTTTTTGCTTATGCTGATGTAAGCGTATTGTAATTGTAAATCGCATGCACGTAATGTAGTTGTATTCGCAAACATTCCACGCCATCAATTCCTCTGCCTTGGTGATTAGCGTCGTTTTCAATTCCAGTATTTTCCATGATGACTATCATCGTCGTTTACAATTGCTTTCGTTATTTCCATATTCCCCTCCACTTGAGGAATTTACGATTAGTAGTGCAAGTACATAATCCGGTAACAACAATGTTTGTTAAGAATAACAATTTGTTTAATTAAAGAATACAAAAATCTTTTGTTGATTCTCAGCTCATTTTTTTCTTTGAATCATAGAAAAATGTGATTTACAATCCCAAAACACCTCCAATTTACCTGCGAATGATATATACAAAATGAATACAAGATTATCCTATTTACGAGAATTACGATCCCACCTAAAAACAAATTTTATCTTTTGTGATATAATTACGTTACGATCATCTTTATATTTAGACCAGCCTCTAACATAAAAATATATTTATGGCGGTATTCTTCAAACCTCTCTACCCATACGTATATCAATAGAAGAAAAACTTGATGCAATGATGACTAATGTCTATTTTACCGATACACCTAAGTTGTTACTAATACGTTTGGAACATTTTATATTTTAAACAGAATTTTTACATATTTTACCGGAAAATGTATTAACAAAAGTAATTTAATACCCAAAATACTTTACACAAAAACCTAAATATTTCATTCTCGTGTTATATACGATTTATTTTCTATTAAGTCCGCAACCTTTTTTCAATCTTTATTTAGAATACAAAATACCAACCATACTTAAAAAAAAAATTTTGCATCTGCAATTAAATAATTCTCCTCTATAAACCTACTTTTTCCACTATGCCGTAATTTGATTACTATTTTTTATTGCGCAAATATAAAATATAGTAATCGATATATCGATGCGATAAATAAAATACAAAATTTATTTTTAATTAAAGTAAAAATTTAATTTTCTGCTTTTATCTTACGTGTGCTATACAAAATTTATACTTAAATTAGTAGTATACATACTAGGTTTAGGTTATTTAAAAAAAATAAGGTTTACCACCCCGTTACATAAATTTTTTATGTACAGTCTATAAAATTAATAATAAATAGTTTTCGATTATAATTTATAGAATTTTATTTTATATAAAGATATGAAATTATTAAATTTATTTTATGACTAAAATAACAGAAATAGGCTTATACTACAGTAATACCCGACTTACGTCGGCCTAACCAATAAATTGTAAACCTGTATAAATTTTTAATTATTAAAAAATTGAGAATCAATTATCTTTAATAACATTTCTTGCCCGGTTCATTTTCTCTAGAAGGCGCGAAATATGGACTCATTTCCGACGTAACTTGGAGTAACTACTGTAAACTTACACATGTAAAGACTATATACAATAATGAATAATGACGAGAATAAAAGGGAAACGAAAGAACATTTCCGTTTTTTTATGAACATGAACTCGAACTAAATCAAACAAACAATTTTTTCGAATGAAATTTTTAGAAATTTGAGTAGTTCGTATCCCTAACTATGTACGCAAGTTAACCATAATAAATCAATTTCTTTTCCTTATCAGTGTACGTCTATTGTTCTTTCTTGCACACACACACACGTATGAATATGGTGACAGAGATAACTTTTTTTAACACATTTATCAGTTCAATAACAATAAAAATAATTATTTTATAGTAATAATAATAATAAATAAATAATAGAAATTATAACAAAAATAATTTTACCACGTACCGAAAAAAAAAACTAGGTACTTTCGGTTGGATTATCCTTACTATTCTCATTTAATAACGGTTTGTTAGTGTTGTAATAGTAATTTTCGAATGCTTTACGCTCCCACATCGCGCGGTTTGCTAATTGACTGGCCAGCTGACTTGCAAATGCTCGTCTTGATGTCTCACTTAAGTACGGTGGTAATTGAGGTAATGAATAAAATAAATTATCGGTTAAATTATTATTATTATTATTCAGTTGTGGCATGTGGCCGGTGGGAGAATGTATTTGCTGTGCGGCTTGTTGTAACGATAACATTTGTTCCATCGTTGGCGTGGGAGGTGTTTGTTGTTGATTTAGTTGTGCTTGGGCCTGCTGTTGCATTTGCAGTAATAATTGTTGCTGTTGCTTCGCTGCACCTGTTACTTTAATTCGCGGTCTACCACCTGCACCGCCCGTAGAACCATTTGTCTTTTTGCCACCCATGCTAGCATTTTTATTATTTGGCGTTAGCTCATCGTTTGGCTTAAGTTTTTTATTTAAATTCACTTTAATTTTATCCATCGCTTGAACATAACAGTCTTGGTATGATGGAAGAGATTTTCCAGCCTTTGAATTGGACGGTGGTTCAGGAGTAGTACTCGATGTTTTAACCATAGGCGTTAGATTCGGAATCGGTTTCAGTAACTTCTTCTCTTCAACTATTGATTTTAGTGATTCGCTAAAACTTCGCTCCTCTTCGTTATTTTCAGACAACTTCAAAATTTCAATATAATTATTGACGGGACTAGAATTATTTTTATTAAACAGTTGACTGGTGGGTTGATCCTCTTTATCATTTGTTAGTGTAATGCTAAGCGAGGAAGGAAGACTAATTTTGCACGAGTCAAGCAAAGATTGTACTTTTGCTTGTTTCTCTGGCGGTGGTGATATATTATCGGATTTGTTTGGACTTTTTTTGCTGCTGGTCGACGAGTATAACGATAAAGGTGATAGCTGCCGTTTCATTCCTGGCTTTAAATTATACTCTTGATTAGTCGAACTGTTTTGTGAAGTTGAAGGCGTGGTCAACGAATTTGAGGTACCTGGCGAATTTTTCGGAGGCATCACATTTTGCAAAAAATTCGGCGAGGCGTACACAGGCGGTTTCATATATTTATATTGTGGCTGCGGTGGAATATTATAATTAGGCGCATACTGTGGTGAATTCGGTGAATAAATCGGCGAATTTGGAACATAACGTGGTGACTTAACTCCGGCGTAATGTGATGCTGGCGTCATACGCGCAAGTGGAATGTGATTTGGATGGGGTGAGTCGCCTCCATTTCCTCCACCGTTGATCATTTTCGATTTACTCGAATTCATGAGAGCGTAATTTAAAAATCCACCAGACATGGAATTACGCATCACGCCTCCGGTAAAAGATAATAATGGAGGTGCCATTTTATCACTTTTACTTTTTGGTTTACTTTCAGTAGGACCATAAACCTTAATATTTTTATTTTTATCATTATTTTCGAGCTTTTTAATTTCAGTTCCAGCCAGATTCATCATTTTGTTCGGATATTGTGCGTCGACCGGTTGTTTAGGTAATATTGGTTGTGGTCGTTTCACGGGTGGTGGTAATTGAGGTGGTTTCATTAACCCTTCAGATTTATTTGGTTTAGTGGCATAGAACTTCACCACATCAGGAAGTGGTGGCGTTTTATTTCTAGGAACATTAGAATTTTTGTTCTCTACCTTTTTTGAGTCTTTTGTCTTAGCAGGACTTATCGTTCTAGAAGTTTCAGAAACATTTGCGTGTTGACTTGGTACTGAATTAGGCTGTACATCATTTTGCTGTTTATCCGATGGTGCAGTTGTTGTTACACTCGAGTTTGTCTTGGTCGGTGATGTACTACTGGTTGTACCGATTGGAAATGGTGCAAAATTAAATGAAATTGATTTGGCTGTTTCAGTCGATTCAGTAGCTGAATGTTTTGTACTACTTGAACCCATCAGTAGTGGTGGTGATACGGACGAAGACTTTTTATCTTTAATTTTATATGATACTTTGGTACTGCTACCGTTCGGCGATGACATCCTTTTACGTTTTAACATTCCAGAAAGTGTCATTTGTTTTGGTTTATTTTTTGATAGCGTTATCTTAATTTTTGGCTGGTCTGGGTTTGCGTTATTAGTTGAAGTTGTTGCATGATGTACTGATGAAGTGGTTGGAATAGTGAAAAGTTTAGCGGCACTATTTGTGGTTGTAATAGATGGGGTTGGTTTTGCTTCACTAATCGATTTTTTAGCGGTTAACTCGAATGAATTCAAAAATTCGAATTTTTTCACCTCAATAATTTTTTCTGGGTCCTGCTGCTTACCAATATGTAATTTAGGTACTTTGTCGACCGGCATATCCGTTTTAGTGGGAGTTTGTACCTCCTTAATTTTTGGTGATTTATCCTTGGGCGACGATGTTTTAGGGGATGGAATCGATGGCGTATGTATTTTTGTAATTTTTAGTTTAAGCTCGTCTTTGTTATCACATTTTTCACTATTATAACTACTTTTACTACTACTACTATTTACACTCGGACTTTCTTTCACTTTTTGATTAGCCAAATCAATAACAAGTTTTAATGAATCTACTTTTTCGTTATCATGTGGAACATTTCGTTCCTTTTTCGATTTTTTCTTAACTTCACTATTACTTGTATTAGCACTAAAACTATCACTGTTTTTACTATTAGATATCGTGTGAGTAGATTTCACTGGTTTGTGTTCAACTTTAACAGGTTCATTGTCAATATTTGATATAACTGTTGTTGTCACTTTGTCATTTACGACGTTTTTGATCGGTGTATTATCGTCCTCCGACTGAACTGGTGGTGATCTGCGTAAAGGCACTTCAGGAACTTCTTCCGTTTCAACATGATGTGATCGTACACGATAAAAATACCGCATTGGGGCATCACGTTTCCAAGTATAAATATATGCAACATCCATCAGTGTGAAATGATCCGGTAGCACAATAGTTTTCACTTTATACATAATTTCAACATAAAAATCTTTCACATTAATATTGAATTTATTGATCACGAATTTTTTTAAATATGCTACCGGAAAATTGGCGGGACATTGCAAATATTTGGGATGTTTTAATTCTATGATATTTTCATTCTCATCATCTTCTGGTGTAATTTCTCTAAAGAAGGGCAAACCAAACAAAAAATAAATATTTGGTATTTTAAAAAAATCGATTCAAACGTTTGACTTACTCTAAATCAGCGTATTCTAACGACAACGATATTTGTTCGTTGGGACTGAATATTAGGTGTTCGGTATCGTCGCCTCGTTGTTCTGGTGTGGCAAGCATTGCCTCATACGGATGTTCGCGATAAAAGGCACGCTTACGTTTAAGCTCCTTTTCGTATAGACCTGATACTAATTTGTATACGATAGCCTGAAGTGTTGCGTCCGGTCTAGAAATATAGTACAAAGAATAACAATGGATGATTATCATTTTGATAATTGCTGGGTCGATTCCATTGCACAATAAAAGGTTAGAAGTCTTAAAGGAAATCTCGAAATCATCAACATTTTATAACTGCAAAACTGATATGTTTCTACTTTCTCCCTTGTATATTGTTCTCATCATATGTACGTACACACATACACATTCGTATACCAAACATCTTGCTTGTTTTATCAACCAAAAATATATATTCAACTGTATGTTCTACCAAACAAGCATTTCTGTTATTTTCTTATGCCTTACACACTCTCAAAGAGTAAAACCATTTTTTATGTATTTTATTTGAAGGCAAGCAAGCAATAATATTTCAGCGCCGTAGGAACGGTGGGGTACAAATATTAAACATACAATTTTATTTGCAAAATGAGAAAGGATCAAATAGAAAGTTTCAAATAGAATGTATATATATTTGGGTAACATAAAACTACATTTCAATATTTGGGACGACACTGCGATTAGACTGTTTGTATATACATATATATACAAATCTGTGTATGTGGTAGTACGTTGATTTCGTATAGATGAATATAAATTATAAAGAAATTTATTTTTATTTTATACAGAAAGTGTTAAATTAGGATTAAAATTTTTTAACAGACGAGATAATTTTAGTGAAAAAAATAATAAGGACCACGTGGAAAAAAGGTTTTTTGACAGGTCAGTAAGACTGTGCAATACGACTTATTAAAATAAAGTTTACGTATGTTCCCAAGTGATTTATAAAAAAAAACGTTTTTTGACACTGTGATTATATATAAAACCCATATGAGAATCGGGCAGATGTCATCGTAATCGGTACGTATTTTATATATATTTAGGGTGAGATTTTGACATATAAAGAGAAATAATTCTTGAATATATCGGATTTTTTTTGTCTATTTTATAATTTTCACAGAAATTTAAAAACAAACCGTAAAAAAGGACTTTATGCAAATAATCGAGTATTAAATGACCTTGGTATATATTATAATAACTAGTACAGGAATGAAAAATATTTGTACTTACTTGATATTTGGTTTTGCCTTGTTTATCAGCATTTCACATCGCGGACAATAATTTTCCAACTGAAGATGTTTCATTATGCAACTATGACAGACTGTAATAAAAATAAATATAAACAAATATACATAATACACTATTGTTTTATAATTGCTTATTATTAAAATACTTACACGAATGGAGACATTCCACTATCGTTGTTGCATCAATCAAATACCCCTTGCATAGGTAACACATGATATGGGGATTTATTGATTTGATTAATATTTTTGGTGGTTTCTTTAAAGCTGATGGACTGACCAACTGAAGTTTTGAGGGTAATGGGGCAACTGGATGGGGAGCCATTCTGTATATATATATTTTTTTTAACTGTGCCGACCTAAATGAACAATTAATTGATTTCCTGAAAAGAAAATAATTTTGTTTGTTACTGACATGCCATCATGCTTATGCAATTTTCGTTCTATTTTTATAAATTGTAAGGGGTGTTTCCTAGCAATAAATGTAATAAGAAATGACATTTACCGCAGTGGTGTAGGTAAGATGGTCCACACCGGGAAAACCAGTTAAAAATTTGGAATCTTAACTTTAATAAAGTAATTGCTAAAGTACATGTAAATCCTATAATTAATAATATTGCACCCTACCTTAAACCTTATAGCTACGTTACTGCATCAACTACTTACTAAATTAACAGTCTATCACTATTTTTTGGAGGTAAAACGAGACATGCTTTACACGAAAACTATATTTATTTTTTATCCCAAAATAACAGTTATATTTTGAACTGTCAACAATACAATAAACTCTTATTTCATAATAATATAAGGGATCTTTTCGAAATGTACAAGATGTACATAAAAAAAGATAAAAATATCGTTTTCTTTTGATAAATTTCCGTTTGACTAATTTTTTTGAGAACATAATATATAATAAAATGTATATACTACTTACATGTGTTTGTAAGCTACACAACGAAACGTACCCCGATAAAAAAAATAAACTTTTTCTAATTATAAATAAAAGAAGTACAAGAAGTAATAATACGAATACATACCATTTATATATCAATTTTCCTTTCGTTCTCTTTATTTTATGTTCGCATTAGAGTTTGTATATAAAAGAAAAAACAAAACAATTCCGAACCATATTCGGATTTTTATTTTTTATATACACGAAGTTTATTTTTTGTGCACTTTTCACTTATTTTTTTTATATATGGATTTAGAAGAGGGTCGACATATATTTATATTATATACTAACACATACTTGTATTAGTATAGCTATATAGATTTATTATTAAGTATATAGTTAATTAAAATGAATAATTTATAATTAATATCCAATTTTTAATTATAAATCAAGTTTCTTTTATTAGAATAGTAATTATTTATAAAATAGTTAATTAATTAACGCTTTTAATTAATTTATGCGGAATTAATATTCACAACACGTCTGAACACGTTAAGAGTTCTGTTGAAACTAAATAAATATTTTATTTATTTCAAATTTTGCTTTATTTCGTTTTTGTTAAAAGAGCACGGCACATCTGTCTCTTTATATACAACAATATGCCCCCTCTAACATTTTATTTAATGTTATGTATCGTTCTCTGTTTTATATATACGTTTGCATTCGTATATACGAAAATAGATATGAAAATGCATATAAAAAAACCCCTAACGACGTAAAATTTATAAAAAAAAAATTATTCTATTTTGGTGTGCGTGTTATATAAGAAAACTAATATATAATGGTTTATATAGTTAAAAGAAATAGAAAAAAAAGTTTTTTGTTGTTGCTTTGTATTGTACATAAATGAAATTTTTGATATTATTTTATTCCATGGGCAACCAAGTAACATATGGATGGGTTGAAAGTTTAGTGCTTAATTGTTCGTTCTCCTGGCGTAAATCTATTTATTAATTTCTTATCAATTTGAAGTTATTGTACGATATTCTAAATGAAGTAGCGTTGGCTTTTACGTCTGCGTCAATAAACTTAAATTCACATTTTATGCAATAATCGCCAGCTACCGCATTTACACCATTTTCGGCCAGAATTTTTTTTGCCTTAATTTAAGTCCACCATACACAAATGTGTAACTAACCATTGCTTCTAATGGCATTTTCTTTTTTTTTTCGTGATTCTCTTCCGTACACGATATTTACGTACACAATTGTGATCACGGGCCGGAAAAGGGTTACAATTGCAAATGTTATAGGTATCATATCCATATACTAATAAAAAACCATGGAACGAAAACAAAAACGAACACAAAAAACTAAAAACCTTAGAAAAGTTTTAATAAATAAAACATTTTAGGTTTCCCATCCATACAAGTCTAGCCTGCTTTAAAAAGTACAAAAGAGAACAACAAAACAAAATCCATGTATTCAACTCACACATTCACGTCGCTCTCTATCTACTTTATATAGATATAGTTATATATTTTGTTTATCGGTTTTTGGAATATATAAACGATATATAAACGGCAGAAATTTTTTTACGTTTACCCACAAGGTTCGTGTTTATCATTATAACGATATTTTTTACCCAAGTAAGTATGTATACGAGAAAATAAGTTAAATAAATATCATTGTATATAATATAAATAAATATGTATAACAATTATTATGTAGGTATATAATGAATAAATAAATTTTTAATAAAACAAACACGAGTAGTGCAATAATTATTTAATTTGGTATTTAATTTAATTTAACATGTACAACAACAAAATTTTCTTCTGTTGCCTTCTTTACGCAATTCGCTTTTTGATTATTTCGCGAAGATTTTTTTAAAACACATTCACGATTTATAATAGTGGCTTGCTTCTTATTTCTTCTTCATTAATTATTTTATCGTTTTTATATGAAATGTTTTTTTTTAACTAACTTAGAACAAAAACAAAACTACTATATATAGCTAGTAAAACATAAAAAGTATAGAAACAAAAAGAAACCGTTAATCTTTTGTTTAATTGTAATTTATGAGCGAACTAAGAAAAAATACTCAAAACAAAAAATAGAAAGCATAATGTTTGTGTTTTTGAATTTGAACTCATTTATAAAATTTAGGTTTATTTTATAGTTTGCACTTATGTACATACTCATATATGTATTTGTAGTAAACAGAAGCATTACCGAAACATAGGCTATTCTGCCATTTGGTTTAATAAAACTCGCACATTCGGCATTCCGAAATTATCAACTAAATCTCATACTTTATAACAAAGGTTCACTTTATGACTGATAAGCCACATTGTGGTTACTATTTTAAAATCGCAGATGTATCACGTACATCAGAGATAATAAACCATTTTGGAGTACGCTGGTGAAATATTTTGCGAATGGTAAAACAATTAAAATGAATTAATGTGACACACTGTTTTTGGTTAACATGATAATTCCTCTTACGTTTTATTTTGAATTTCGAGTTCAAAAGGTTTGTTATCACTGGCATTAATATTACATTTTCTTTTCACAAACCGCAACGATTTTACATTGTGTGAATAATTTGAAATCGCAGTAAAACATAATGATGATTTTTCACATAGAACTGATGTTAATTCATTTCAAAAAATTAGTTCCATTTAAAACATTAAAAGTATGTTAAAGATGAAGAAATTCAAATAAAAAGACTAAAATACACTGGAAAATGCTATTTTTTTACTCAGAGCTATGCTATTAATCGACAATACTGCCATTTCTATTGAAATTAATAATAATAATTATACGACGTCTCAAACTTTGATGAAGCTTAGCCTATTTAAGTATTCTGGATTCATTTTTGAAACTTTCTGAAAATTAATTAGGCAATCCCGTCAGGCATTTCTTTTAATCAGTCGTTAAAATTGGCAACTTTTCCACAAACGTGCAAAATAGCGTCACGCCTCAAAACTATAAGCTAGTATGCAACTCATTCGAAGCAGTCCTTCCGAGGTATACATCACAATACCAACATGGTTTTATGCCCAAAAGATCAGTATCGACAAATCTCCTACACGGAAAGAAATAATCATGCATAACTGATTTAAAACAAGCTTATACTCTATCGTTTTATAAGAGCATGGTGAAAGCTGGCGCAAAATATGGATAGGTTTGCTTATTATACGTACATTTTAAAAATGGTTAATCAGTATATATTGCTAAAATTATCTAAATCATTAGCAAATTTTTCATATTTTAGTCAAATCTTATCATGAAATAAGAAAAGTATTATGACAATCAGGCAATATTTTCTTAATTTATGTGAATAAAACACAGTACATAATTCTTATCGTTTACACTGAAATTATGCCAATCATGAAATTTTCCAAAATTGTGCACACATTACTTATAGAACTGCATATTACAAACTGATTATTATTGTGCATGATTTTCGTTGTAATTCATGCATAAGCAAAATATAATATTAAATTCTAGTAAATTTTTGCATGGTTTAAACCAATTTTACTAATACTTACCTTACTCTTAAATTTTGCAAAATCATTATAATATCAAAATACAAAAAGGAAAAACTAAATTAATTAAAAAATATATTCTCACAGGTACAAATTACAATTTTTATATATACATATGTACTTAAAGTTATATCACAAATATTTTCCTTATGCAACTAAAAATAAATTCACATTTAAAAATACAAAAATTATAAGACAGAGATAAATATTTTTACTTAATTCTACCAGAAACTCGTATTAAAACAATTAGTTCCATTAAATAACCGAAAAATTTGAAAACAAAACATCTACAGATTTTAATTCGTTAGAACATTTGAAACATTTATACATATTTATTTTTTTTTAATTCAATTTTTATTTAATTTAGTGTAGTAAGAAACGTTGCAAGCGTCGCAGAGTTACTTCAATCTATTTCAAAAAATAACTTTGAATAAATTCCCAAAAATTTTTGGTTTGAATTTGATACTTGAGGTCAAAAACATAATGAATTTTAAAACATGTTGAGATATAGCAATCAAATTATCAAAATTGTAGATAATTTCGTCTTAAATCTAATAATAATGGCTCCTTTCCTGATCTTGAATAATAAAAAATTGATGGCTGTTGTGAAAAATTATGTTCTAAATAATTCTCGTAGTGGTCTGAATAATTTTCTTAATTTGAACATAAGACTGTGCCGAATCTAAGAAAGAGTTTTGTGAATCGCTTATGATGAACTTCCAAATCTTTTTCGTTTTGTTATATGGAACTAGTAATCCATGCAATGCTTTTAAAATAGTAATGTTTCTTTTATCTAAAAAGAACAAAAAAAAAAACATAATGACACTAAAAATTTTAAACCAATCAGTATTGAAATAAATATATGTACCTTTATCCTCATGTTTGGAGAAAGATTCAAGTAACTTAATGGTAAGCAGATATAGCTTATCTTCAATTGAATCTTTTAAAATCGGGACGACGTTTGTAGCGAAATTTTCCCGAAATCAAAATATCAATCTGCATAAACCACATTGATTAATAAAATTTAGGTTTAATGAAATAATTTACTTACCAATTGTGCGCGATCTGCAGTAGTATATTTTGGCCAAGCTTCAATTATTTTTTTAACAGTCTTATCTCCTTTGGGTAATAACCTAGTGTGGGATTCAAGAAGCTCTTTCATGTGAGTTTGATCTGGCGTGTTGAAAATATTCACAATTTCTATTTTTAATAACTAAACTATTTGTCACGAAACACTACACTTATTTTAGTTGTTACGTTTATACGAGTGTATCGCACTAATTATTGAATTTCAATAAATTTTAACCGACAATTATTTTGTTTATAATTCATTAAACACTAATTTTTAGGTATATTCACTCGTAGGTAGTGTAAAATTAAAAATTAAAAAAAATGATGCGACTATTGCAGGTGTTTCACTTTCGATATCTGCTCTAAAGTCAAGTGTATTTGAATATGGGGGTATTAAACAAATGTTGCATGATTTTAAGAAGTAAATGATAAAATGAGCAAATCGTGATATGATTCTAGTGGTTTTTGTCTTTTTTTTGGCATGAGCAATTGCAGAGAAAAATGTACTTGAATATATCAGTTTTAAGCAGAATATGCTCGATTTAAGGAAATAAGTATTGAAGCGCGCGAAATATGACTCGATTTAGGTAAGTTTTTTCTTTTAAAAGTTAGTGCATGAGCTCATAATTTGTGCTCTCAGTCAAAGAGTATGAGCGCATAGTTCAATTTTTTGTTAAGTATACTAATACTTGAAGTTCAGCAAATTGTGCGTGATTTAAGGAAATAAGCAATAAAATGAGGAAATAAACATCCGACCTTACGCAAATTGTACATGATTTAAGCGTATATGAAACAAAATCAGGAAATTACCACACGAGAACTGCAAAGAGTTCTAAATAATCATAAATTTAATTTTTTTGGGAAACATTTTTAATTGGTTAGGGAATAGAAATTACCAAATTTTAAAAATGTAACTGCTGTACGCTTTGTTATAAGTCGTTTTATTATTTTTAACCATGATTTTACAAAAAACGTTAATCGCCCATTATCAGATTTGAAGATTGACAATTTAAACTTTTTTTTTGAATGTAACTACTTTTTTCTCAGTACAAGGCTATAAGACGGTAAAAGCAAATCTCGTCAAACATATTTGAAATTTTATTTACCAGAAAGAGAACGAAACAACATCCGTTAATTAAAACCTAGATACAAGTAAATTACAAATTTTTAATCTGTAATCACTTTATTGACGCCGACTTAAAAAATAAAGTAAATCAAGTATAAAATATTGTTATGGTACTAGATAATTCACTTGTTGCTAAAATTTTTTGATCAATCGGAAAATTCTTATATTTTTCGAGCAATGTTGGAAAAACTATTTTGATCAACGAATTGGGGTTTTATTCAATAAACTGGATAAACAAGGTTAAATTTATATTAATTTCGTCCTTAATTTAATTAGGATTTCTGGTTTAAAATAACTCAAATGATATACGTGTCAAATGATATAAATACCAGCAACCAGCAGTTAAGAGGCGAAAGTTAGATAATTTGCTATTTTCTCAATTTAGATTATTTAAAAAAAAATCTGAGCTTGGCTTGTCCAAAGCTATATCTAAACATTTTCTAAGCTTCTAAAAATTTTGTCACATTACCATCAGATTAAATCCATTCAAAATCTCGAGAATTCTCGAGTAACAGATCCAAACTAAATCGGTATTTCTCCATAAGTTTATCGGAGACCCAAACTCGATATGGATAGAACACACCTAACTTACACGTTAAAGTGCCAATTGGTCTAATTTGATGGACCCACGTACAAATTACAACGAAGCCACCTTTTATAAAATTTAAAGACAATAATTCATTACATGTTTATTTCAAAATTAAATAAACTGTGGGGATTTTTACTAAAGAACATCTCATTTTAAACATGGACGATGACTTATGTACCTCAAACTTTATCTTTGAAGCGAAACATCATTTAAACGAAAGTTATTTGGTTTAAAAAGGGCCATAACTATACAAACTCATTTTTTTGATGCAGGAAATTTTTAAAGTCACTTGGAGATGAGATATTTTTTTTCTTAGATTTTTAATTTCCTTATTCTACTGAAAAAAGACGTGCATTTTTGTATTAATTTTTTTCTATTGGACTTTCAGTTCTGTCTTAATATTCAATTTTGTCACTCAGACTCATTTAGGTTTGCATATTCTGCACATGCACCCAATATAAAATATTTTAAAACGAAATCACTAAGCAAAATGCTCTAAGTGGTATCCTCTGTGGGCCCTTAGTCTCAACCCCATTTAACCTTTAGACCGTCCGGCTCCGAGAGCACAGATTAACAACTTTATGTTGATTAAATCTTACCATTGAAACGTGAAAAAAATATAAAATATTGTTTTTGCTAAAATATTGTAGAACTTTTTAGCAATTATTTTCATAATATAAGAACTATTTACTCATTTACTAGTAGTTGTACTAATTCACTATTCTTGCATAAAATGATTAATTTAATCTAGAATTTATAATAAAATATTGAAAGAAAAAATCAGTTCTGTTGGGCACCATTTGCTCAATTTCAGGTTACTTTTGTATTATTGAATGATGCGTCAATTTACTTATTTTATAAATAATTTGTTAAAATTGTTATTATTATGTTTAAATTAAGCAAAACAAAAATAGAAATAAGTACAGGAAACCCTCCAAGAACACGATTCGTTCGAGACTACAAAAATGGAAATAAAAAAAAACGTTACGTTCTATTTTTAATTTTTTGTTATGATATACAAAAAACA
The DNA here is from genome assembly GCA_932526605.1 of Nephrotoma flavescens. Classification (NCBI taxonomy): domain Eukaryota; kingdom Metazoa; phylum Arthropoda; class Insecta; order Diptera; family Tipulidae; genus Nephrotoma; species Nephrotoma flavescens. Next base: position 269,213,832 of record OW052222.1, on the reverse strand, counting down.
AAATAAAAGAAGTTTCTTCGAAACCGTGTTCTTCAAATACCGTGTACTTGGAGGGCTACCTGTAAATTGTTTTCTTGTTTACTGTAAATTATTTCTTTCCATGTAGAATTTACCTGCTATTCAATTAAAGAAATTGAGAAGCACAAACAAGTTGATATAATATAAACCGTTTTTGCAAAAGCTTTCGACTCCGTCAGCCACTGCAAAACTTTGGAAAACATTTTCAAGTTCAGATTTTTCAACCCGTTCGTAGCCTGGTTCGATTTTATTTGTGTAATCGCATTCAATATATTTGAAATAGGCGATAAAAAGCCGATTAGAATACAAGCAACGTCTGGTGTACCACATGGTTCTCACGTTGGCCCATGGTTTTTCACAACCTTCATTAATGGCATAACAAAATCTACAAAGCCATTGCGTCAGTAGACGATGCCAATAAACTACATGAAAATATTGACAACCTAGCGTTATATGGTGCGACTTTAATTCTATTATGAGTCTCAACATTTAAAAGTGCAAATCTCTATCATTTCACCAAAAAGCCAACCCTGTTACACAAGCTATAAGATATATCGCTAGAGCGAACTCCTCGCTTGGTTTTGTCAAACGTTGGATAGGTGACATTTTTGATTTGGAAATAGTTAAGACCCTGTATTGTGTTTACGCTCGATCCCAGCTGGATTATGCTGTAAATGTGTGGTATCCGTTATACGAAGAATATATCCAAAGTATTAAGAAAATTCACCTGGAAAGACGGATGGGTTTATAATCATGATCTACCATACCACAAACACATACAGCGACGATCACCATATTTAAACGGCTCTAAGACATACAACTTGACAACGCTAGAAAATAGACGCGAATTGTATTTTCATTGGTAATCTCTTACTAGGTAAAATCGACACACCGGATGTTCAGAATTCAATTAAAAAAATGGTTCCTAGTAGACAACTAAGAGATCAGAACTTCCCCACTTAGATAGACACGGAACCAACTTTGTGGCTATAATGAACCAGTGAAGATGATGTGTAAGAGTTTCAATAAAATTAACTATTTATTTGATTTTTGTTTAATAAAGATAATTTTAAATGTTACGATATGCCGCTCGAAAATCTCAGGTAGACAGTATTTACCTGGAACATTATCGATTAACAGCATGCACCACGCTTTTTGTACTGAAAACCCTGATAGTGGCATTTTAAAAATTTTTTTACGGCGTACTTTTAATAGCAGTTTTAATTTAGGATTTAAATCGCCAGCAACTGATGTTTGTTCCACGTGTTTGTCGTACAAAGAAAAATTGAAAATAGAAACGGATCCATCGAAACGAAAGGTTTTACTAATCAAAAAACGAGTACATCGGCAACGATCCAAAGCTTTTTGAGAGTTAGCTAAAGAGGAGAAGCCAAACATGATTACCATTTCTTTTGATTGTCAAAAGTACATGACATTGCCAAAACTTGCGGAACAAGCGACATATGTACTATACAGTCGTCAGTTTTGTCTTCATAATTTTGGAGTTGTTATATTTGTCGCGTTTTTTCTTCGAACTAGCTGCCCGGATTAAAGAACGTAGAGGTAATTTTGTATACTGTAGTATACAATGTATAATACAATTAATGAATAAAATGCTTGTAGTATTTTATAGATCACTTTACGAGCGATAATGACCACACGGAAGATGTGGATATGCTGTTCACATCAGAATCAGATACAGATTCATCAAACGATGAGGAGCATGAATCGCATTATAAAGTTTCAAACTTAATTAATAATATAGAAAGCTACATTGAGATGGACTTTAAATCGCATTTTAGATTAAACAGATCAACTGTATGTAATATGATTTGAATTTATAAAATAAACGGTACTCGATTTTTGAGTTTCGAAAAAATGGAATCTTTTAAACTAATTGATGAGTTACCAACAATTTTGAAATTATAATTTTTAAACAAAAGTTTTATTTTTTAATACAAAAGTTTAATACTCGTATATGGAATAGATAAATAATTTTGAACATCATTACTAACAAAATGTTTTTGTTTCCAAAAACTTTTATTAATTAATTTTGCCGGATAATGTAAAAGAGTTTCTTTCAAAATTTTAAAATTTTTATTATGGAATTTTTTGTCTGAAAGTTTTAAGATTTTTTGGGCCAAAATATTTACTGTATTAATTTTATATAAAGTAGGGAGCCAAGAATGAAAATTTAGATATCTGCCAGACCAACTATCTTTATGATACCAATCGAAAGAAGTTTTGCCATCAGGTTCGTGAATCAAAAGTAAATCTAAAATGCAATTTTGTTATTAACTTCTTTTTCTAAATTAAATTTTATTTGACTATATATATTAAAACTATCTAAAAATATATCAATTTTATTTTGTGGTATAGCAGTAAAAATATCATCATTACCAAGTTACCTAAAATTGGACTTATGGGAGAACCCATTGGAGAAAAAAAAATTTGTTTATAATTAATATTATTAAAAGAAAATTCTGAATTATTTAAAACAATGCCTAAACCTTCAAGAAATTGAACTTTCGTTAATTTGGATTTTGCGTTCTTTTTAATGTTTCTTCAATTTTTACTTATAATATCCAAAACTATCTGACTATCTACATTTGTAAATAATGAAATTACGTCTAAAGAAAATAAAATAAAATTTAAAGGTATAATAACGTTTCGAATTTTATGTTTGAAATCTTCGGAATTTAGAACAAAAGAAGAAGTTTTAGTTTTTCCTACGCTAAATTTAATAATATTACCTAAAAATGCTGATAAACTGTACGTGGGACCATCTATAGAGCTCACAATAGGTCTATATGGTATATCAGGTTAGGTGTATAATAGGTGTATAACTTGTTAGTTTTTTCTTTATGAAAACATCAATAGTACCTGCACTGTGACAATTTTTTACTAAAGAATTTATTGTAGTTTGGATAGATGTTGAATTATTTTTCAATAACTGTCTGTACGTGGTCTTATCACTTAGTAAAACATTCATTTTTCCAACATAATCACTGCGTGTTGTTACTACTGTCACATTGCCTTTATCTGCCCCTGTCGCTAAAATGTTTGGATTATTATTTTAATTTTATATATGTGCCATATACCAATAAAAACCTTATAAGTCTAAAAGTCTAATAAGTGTTGCCATATTACAATAAAATAAACACCTATTATTGCGAATTTTTTTGGTTAACTGAGCAATTGTGAACTGTTTTGTAGAAACTTCTGTCAAAATGAGAATAACAGTATTGGTACGCAAAATAATACGTATTTAAAATTTATTTAACTAAGCAGATTTTCTTTTAAATTTAAATAAAATATAAAAATATAATAAAATAAGTGATATTTAATTTATGTCTGAATTTTTATTGAGAATGAAAAGTGCGTGGAACAGAATTTGCTTCCGCTTATTTATCAAAAAATGTAAATCTGCCGCTTGATGGTAAAGGACTTACAATTTATTTTTTGGATTATATCGTTCCATTCACATATTTATATTTAAATACATAAATATTTTAACTTATTTAATAAATATTTACATTAAAAAAAATATAATTTTAATTGTGTTTTATTAAATTTTATGTTAAACATAACTCACAAAATCTCTAGTCAAAAACAAAAATGACATCGACAGAAAAATGACGTTTTTACGACAAACGTCGATTGATAACGACATTCATAATACCAATTTGACCAGTCGTCAAAAAATCGACATCGACACGACAACCACAATAGGGGTGAGTGTTCCAAAAAATTTTTATATTGGGCAAGAATGAAGTTAGCTGTTTTACTGCAAGTTCGAAGAAAAAAAATTAAAATTAATACGGCGAGTGAAAAAGAAAAACTAAATTTAACTGTGTAGCTTACTTGTCAAAAGAAAAAAGCAAACAAACAACGACAATTTCTCAACAATCGAAGAAGTGAAGAAAAAATCACGTCCCACTGCTCAAAACCAAAAATGGGAACACAAAATCCGAGTGGTGTGAAGTAAAAATCCAGAACGGACTATACTAAACGATTGCAACCTCAATCGTATACATTTTTGCAACAATAAATTATCCAATTCAAAATTTTCGAACCAATTTTTGTTCTTATTTACAGTATGGGTAGATTTCATTACGTTCTTAACATTATTCGCGAATGGTCCCTTAACAAAATGAATACGTTTATGACTAATTGCGGAAGAGAATGAGTGATGTAGATAAAATAAAATAATTTTCCACACCGATTGAAATAACAAATGTATATTTTCTGAGAGTTTGGTAAATGCTTACCATTCAAACAATAATGCTGGAGCGTTATTTTGTTGTGGTCCCGGATTATAGTCTGCGATAGAACTATTCCAATATAGTGTCTCAATGGATATAGACGATGTATTCTGAGCGATGAAGATCCCGTATATGACAATCAAAAATTTGGCCATATATAAATGGAGACGCCCCTTGGACACATCTATTTGGTTATGTCCTTACTTGACAGTTGACACTTTGACAACCAAAAATTGTGAACTTTTAAACAGTTTGGTTTATTTTTCGAAATTCTTAATTGGTAGAATGCTGTATGAGGCTGACTAACAACATTTGTGTTCGAGGTAAATTTTTATATATAGTAAATCTAAAACTTACAAAACTCTGTAGGATGTTAAGGAATTCCTTTTAAGTTTTGCTCGCAGCGCTCGTTTTTGTTGTATCTATAGCATGGTAAAAAAGTTTAGTTTTAAAATAGTATTTTAAATTAATAAAACCTCTAACAACCTGAAATAAAATTTCTCTCGAACCAATTAGAAATTTGTTTTCCATTGTAATCGAGATTCAATTTCAATTCTTCGAATCTCCGATTGTGGTAAACAGGCCAAACGTTTTATCATCGTCCGCATTTAAGCTGAGATCTGTAAAAAAAATCTACGATAGTTTTATAAATGTATTTCTTAATTTATTTAAGTGCACCTTCGTTATTTCTATACTTAGAAGAAAGCTCTTTAGTTTGAATTCGACGAAAAATGAAAAATACGCTTGAAAGAACATAATTTTTAAACTCGGAGATTCGAATCAAATTGATTTCATGGGCAACTTTGCAAATCTCATAAAAAGCTTCGTTATAAGTGCAAAAACTTTTGGCGTCATTATGATGTATATAAGCAGAGACATCTATGAGTTCAAAGAGCCGTAATATTAAAATGAGAGCTTTAATTAGAGGGGAAGGTTTTATTGAGTTACTATGTATAAGAAACCGTGGTAATTGAAAAACTTTTGAACATACATTTATGAATAAAAAATTAAAGAAATCATCTAAATTTTAATTTTATATTTTTAATATAATATTCAACACACACACATATTTGAAAATCAGCCATTATAGTGTAGTATTTAATTATTAAATTTAAACTAAAGCGGAGCATAAATTTATTAATTTTAAGGTAGTTTTGTAACGTAAGTTAATATTTCTCAGATTTCTCTTACATTTAATTTAAAATTTAGTTTTATAAAAATTTAACTTCTTTAGTAAATTCTGGTCACATACACATCAAAATTTTCGAGATCGAACAAAATTAAAGAGAAAACGTGAGCTGAAACGAAATTTTATGAATCACCATATAGAACGAATAGTTATTATGTATTCATATAATAAAAACATTGACATCGTTGATTTTTTTAATTAAATATTATTACAAAAAACCACAAAACGTAGAAAATTTCAATTTTATGCGATAGCAAAACCAAGATGACTATAACTTCAAAACCCGTTTACAGATGTCTCCATAATAAATTTACTTGAAATTACAGAAAAGAATAAAAAAATTAAACAACCATTTACGAAAATAAACAATTATTATGTTAAGCGCGGAATCTTTATTTATTTATTTATGTCTATGCAATAGGTTATTTACAAAATTAAAATTACAAAGAATAAAATAGGCCATGTAAATTAAAAATTAAAGTTCTAACAAGATGAAAACAAAAAAATGGCACCTAAATCAAACCATTAACAATAATTAATAGGTCTAAATTACAATTTCTAATTACAATCAATTTATTAAGATAAGCACGGGCAGCAGTGGTGACACTAAGTCAAAACTCCAGAGTAGCGATTGTCCTCTTAAAAGCATTGCGAGAAATGTGTAAATCAAAATTATCAGCAACGGTGTTGAGATCTCGTTGGATTCGCAGTTGGAGTACGAAGAAACTCACGTGGGCGTAAGGCGCGTTGATGAGCATACATATTAAAGAGTGGAAGTATGTCAGCACAATCAACTTTATCACAAATAATTTCACGTGCAAAAGTAGCATTGGCACATGTACTCCTAGAAGCCAGTGATTGAAGGCCCAGGAAACGACAACGGTCAAGGTAAGGCGAGAGACTATAATCGTCGTGCTGTAAATAAGGTAATTTTTTGAGAACAAATAACAGAAACTGCTTTTGTATACTCTCAATTCTCTTAGAGTGACAATCATAGGACGGGGACCATATGACACTTGCATACTCAAGCTGAGAACGAATGAAAGAGGTGTACAGTGACTAAAAAGTCAGTGAGTCTTGAAAATTTTTAGAATTTCGTTTAGTAAATCAAAACATTGATTATGCTTAAACGTTAAATCAGAACTAAAAATAACCCCCAAATCGTTAATCATATTAACTCTATTCGAAATACCGGCGTTTAAAGAGTTTAAAGATTAATTTAAGAAATACAATTTGTTTAAAACTAATTTCAAGTATTTACATTGAAAACGTGTTAATTTTAATGCAAACATATTGCAGAATCGTATGCATAATGTTCTCAGTAGGCGAAATCGAAAAAAAATTAATTTCACCTATTACAGCGCCATCTATCATGAATCGAAAAAAATCATTCAAGGAAACCCTACGTACTTTTAGCCGTAGAATCCGAATCTGCAATAAAAAATAGGGGTTCCTATCTTAGTTTTCAAGTTGCCCCCAACCCCCCTTACAAACAGGGGCGGGGGTCCTAATTTTAGCATTAATGTATTTCCCCTCCAGAATGATTTAGTTTTGATGATGGTCATTTTTATCGCAGAGGGCTTATTTTCCGAGATATTTGAAAGTTTCAGCTTAAAACACTCACCCGGTATAATACGGTTGGCGTAAATAAAAGTTTTCGTCGCAATTTTTCAAATTTTTTGTTTTTTTTTCCAATCCAATTCGCTCGTGTTGCGTTATTCTTAGTCCCAGGGCATCTCCATATTCTATTAAACCAGGCAGTACACATAATAAATTGTTAAATTTTCTAAACAAACATTTGGTTTTTAATACTTAGCTTTAATTTATCCTTAGCGACATCGTTTAATTGGTTTTTATTTTATGAAGCCCTGTTTTGTTTATACTACAGGGTGAAACATTATAGCCTGCGAATTTGTCGCAATGAAAAATCAAATTTTTAACTAGTAATCAAAAAACAATTTTCGAAGTTTGTTCATCGACAATGTTGAAATAGAATCCAAAACGCAATAACCGCCATATTAAATTGCTACTCCAAAAGCATTCGTTAACGGACGTTTGTTTTGGAAAAATAATGCTAAAATTTTTGATGGAACAATCTATACTAATTTTTTATTTTCTTTGCGCATATAAACCAATTATTGTTTCTACAAAAAAAAATGTGTTAAACAAATTTAAATGTGTTTACGTTAACTCGACATAATATGACTCAATTTTAAAATATGCTTTTCCTGAATATTGAACTAACCATTCAAATTGAAAATTCAAACGAAGCATTAATGTTTTTATATACAAAAAAGCTTCTAAAAAATATTAAAATACACTGATTGGTTTGAAAAAGTACTAAAAGCTCATGAAAAAAATGGCGGAATCTTACGGCTCTCATATTTAGGAGGCTCAGATAAGTGGTAACGTTATATTAATTGAAATTTTGGGTTATGGCCAAATTTGGGTTTTGGGTTTTGAGGTGGCCAAGACTTTGGAGGTTTGGTTTCAAACTAATAAAACATCGAATTTTTGTATTAAAAAATTCGGTCGTCTCATCAGAATGAACTTTGAACTAATCAAAGTATAATCACAATGCCTTAGCGAATTTTAATGATTCGCTACGCAATTCCCAAGCACTATCTGGCTATTATCCAGAATAACCCAAAATATCATATAGAAATTGCATGTATGCGTTAAATACAATAAAATTCGAGGTTACGAAGGGGTTGGGAATTGCGTATTGAATCATTAAAATTCGCTAAGGCATTGTGATTATACTTTGATTAGTTCAAAGTATTTTCAAAATTTTTTGTAGTTTGGTCCCTGCAGTCTGATGAGACGATCGAATTTTTTAACACAAAAAATTAAATGTTTCATTCACTTTGGAGGTTTGGTTTCGAACTACCAAACCTCCAAAGTCTTGATAACTTCACCTTGATTATATTAATTCGAAGGACAACTTGGAAAATACATGTATCGCCATTGAATATTTTTATATTTCTGGAATGAAAATGTCGTCTACAGAAAAGGGACCCGCCGTATTGTTCTAAGGCTCCAGCTATACTATGACGTTTATACAGCGATATCAAATGTTGATGAAAATTGCCGGGTCTATTTGGCTCGAAAGGAAGCTGGAAAACAAAAAATAAGAAGAGTCAGGACAGGACTTCTAATTTTTTGTGTTTCAGCTTCCTTTCGAGCAAAATAGACCATGCAATTTTCATCAACATTTGATATCGCTGTATAAACGTCATAGTATAGCTGGAGCCTTAAAAGGCTCGTTTGTAAATTTTTTGATCTCTGAATTGGCTATATGAATTAGCTTATTGGCAGCAATTGGGGTATGCGAATGATAACCTGAACCCTTTTTTATTAAGTGTTTTCTTCTTTCTTCGTAAGTGGTGACAAACTTACATATTAATAATTTTCACACTCCCAGAAAACGTTTTTTTTTTTTAAATTCTTACCCAAATGACAAGTGAAACCATCGAATGATAATTTTAAGCAACCTTTATTTGATCCATTTTAATTTTTTGATTAAGTATTCTTAAAATTCTTAAATTATTTACATGTTCTTGCATATGTAGTGATCCCAATATAACCGCAGCCTAAGGAATGATTTTAAGAGTGTGTTTAATGAAAAATCTAAAATTTGTAAGGAGATTGATTTTCGAAAAATGTTATTTAAATTCATTAAGGCATTAAAATTAATTAATAAAGGCACGGTAAATTAACCCATAATTAAAAATAAAACCATCACTAATTTAATCATAGTAATTAAGGCCTTTTTATCGTAAACGAGCGCGCGTGCCTTACAAAATTAATTTAGTTATACGGAACAGCGATGATATATAACCAACCAACAACTATCATTAATTTTGTTGTTATTATGTCACATTTTTAAAAACCCCAACTATTATGGTATTGTTTGTATGTTATTTAAGCTCAGGCCAAATGTTATGTGAAGAGTTTTAAATGAAACACCTAAGCCGTACCACCATATACCTATATTTATACTGCGTCTTGCCTTTTTATTTCTTCATCCATTGATTGAGATAGGATGACAGGTGGTAAAATTTTGATGATACTCTCGGCGAACTAATAAATGGAGTGTTTTGTTTTGTTGTTATTTTTATGTTTGAAAATTCAGATATTTGATTGAAAAATCTGATAAAAATTAACTATTAACCGTGAACTGTATTAATTAAATTTTTTTTTTATAAATAATTATTCTAATTGAATACTCGTTCTATGGATAACACTACTCGTATAATACACATGTGGAACATCGGAACAAAATGAAATAATAAATTTTAAATTATGCTTGGAATAATAGTAAAAATTCGAGAATAAATTTTATAAAATTGTTTGTTTGGATCATTGATCTTATATAACCGGAAGACGATGCACTATTATACGAGCCGGAGCCGTATATAGCAAGGCAAGAATACATATCAAGAAGAGTAAATTTTAAAGCGGAAACATTCAATCAAATTATATTTGTATGTGTGTTTATAAATAATTTGTGTGTGTGTGTTCGTGCCGCTTATTTATAATTTAAAGAATCAATTATTATTTATTATTTATAAAAAATCTTCCATTAGCCATCTCCTTAATATACATAAAATAAATTCACCGAGTTTATTAGGCACACACAAATCTCTTGCGGACGTCGAGTCGATTAATTTATCTTATTTCTGCCGTTCCGCGTATTTGATGGTTCGTTCACAACTCCTATAATCATAATCATGGTAAATTATGATTTTGTATACTCATATATAGCGCTTTGCTGCTTTAAGTCATTATTAAAATTTAATTTTTATTATTTTATGATTAAATTTTTACGATTACATCAGAATTTATCTTTTTTTTTTATAAAGACGTACTCAAGATATTTTATTTCATTATGATTTAGCGATAGTTTTTTGTTTTGTTTTCTTTAAATTTATGTTTTATTTTGGTGGAGTCACAAAAAATAAGAATTGCACCATGATTTGTAAAAAGTTTTTTGGCTTAAGTAGTTTTGTATGTACGAGAGGTATTCAACAGTGAAAGATAAAAAAACATATTAAAATTTAAAATGTAATAATTAACAAGAGAATTTATGTGGCGTCAAAATATTTCGACTTTTTGAATCAGGTTAAAATAAGAAATGAGAAATCTGATTGCTGTTTCTTTTTGGTGTGTGGATTGCATAATATTTTTGTTAAACGTAAATTTGCATTTTATCCATTTTGCATGCGGCTTTGGTTATACGAGTATATATATATACCATACCGTATACGTTTGTTGATTGAATAATATTTTCATGGTTTTTTGTATTTGGCACACACACGTAACATTACAATTCTATGCGTATAATCGAATTTAAGAAATTAATTTGTCTTAATTTGTACAATAATAATTTATACGCGCGGTTTGAATAAAAAGTCAGACAGACAGTTTTTATACAGCAATATCTCTTATTTTTACGCCAAAGTTGCATTGAACAAAAAATAATGCTTTAGTCAATTCAAAAAATCGATTTTGCAAATAGCATAAAATAAAAATAAAAAATATAATCTCCCGACTATTGCAAATCATGCGCGGTTTGCAATTTTATTTTTCTGTTTTGAGCATCGTTATATGTATGTTTATATTTTATATGAGGAGCAGGGGTTGGTAGAATTAAATCGTCTAGCTTCGAGGTTTCTTTTTTTATAAAGTTATTTTAAAATTTTATTTATGTAGTTTTTACAATTTTTAGTTAAATTAATGTTTATGTTGTTAATTTTTCGATAGGAATACAAGCGCGCCCGTTCTACACCATCTTAAACATTTCTACTTACAGTTTGTGAGTATAATCTAAAGATTGTAATCTTTAAGTATCTTAAAATGCACACTTACATTTAGAGAAAAAGTAATATTTAAAGCAATATCCACTGTATTTAATCGAATGTAAAGGGAGCTTTGAAATTTCCTGCCAATATTTTTGCCTCTGTTTCTTTGAGCACATTCAATTTTAGTTAAGGATCGCATTATTTAGAAGACATATAACAGATTAATAAATTTTAGTAAATTTCATCTGTCCAATGCCGGGTTCCCATCAAGCCGGCAAAACAGAAAGATTTTTTGCAGCCAAAATTTTGAAGACACAACTTGGCAACAAATTATAACAGCGCCTGGTCATAACACAAAATAAATTTATTTTAAAAGCAAAATATTACTTAATGAGGTATTCATAAAAACTACTAATACTAATTAAATATTACTAAGTTTTCGAGTATAATATAGATTAAGTACTATGTATTAGTATTCGTCGGTTAACAAGTCCCGAGGCTGACACATAGATGGCGCATATAATGAACAACAGTTACACTTGTTATAGCAACGTTACATACACTCACAACCGCCGAACGTTGAGGTTTACCAAGTTTAAACGTAGCCGTACATACACCGTTGATGCTGAACGCTCTGTTCGTCCGAATGCGGCAGTTATTCCAAAAATGACAAAAAAGTGTGCAAAATCGTTCTGAAAGACCGTAAAGTGAAGAAGTATAAGATAGCTTTAACCTCAAAAATATCAAAAGGCCGTGAATACATTATCACGTCGATGATTCAAAGCGCTGTTTGGAGCTGTTTAACCGTAATAAAAAGGATTTTTTGCGTCGGCATGTGCGGCAATAGATGAAAGATTGACCCATCACTACTGTTGCGGAAACGGCCCCAACTGCAAAGGATCTTTGTGCTTTCAGTTGGCTACTGGTCTCGGGACTTATTGATCAACGAAATAATTAATGTTACTAATAGTATTTAATCTTTATACAGGATGATTCGTAAGTAAGTACAATAAATTCTGGAAATGATTGAGAACCCCAATGTGAACAAAATCTTAAATAACGGCATTGTCTCCTATCCGTAACCGTTATAGAAATAATCAAGGTTCTACTGTAAAAATGGTTATTTTTGATTTCACTCAGAACTTAAAAACTATTACTCATAAAATTTTTAAACAAAATTTCTCTAAAAGCAAATCAATTAGTTTAAACACAGGGCCAATAATAAGGTAAATTGATAATAAGTACACGAATCAATTTTATTGGAATAATAAAGTTTTTCTCGTTTTTCTTACATTTTACATTATGAAGTTTGTTGTTATAATTGCATTTGTTCAGAAAATTCGTAACCAAAGTTACAGAAAATTTTCCAAATATTTTGAAAACTTGCAAAAATTATTTCGTTAATAATGTATTTTTCAGAGAAATATTGATTAAAAATTGTCACACTTTTTTTAGTGTGAAATGTACTTATTATCAAATTTCCTTATTAAAATAATCAATTTGCGATAAACAAACGTTTATTTGAAAAATTTGTGAGCAATAGTTTTTAAGCTGTGAGTTATGAATTCAAAGTGATCAATTTTAGATCAGAACCTTGATAATTTCTATAACGGTTAAAGATTGGTTATGAGCTGTATTATAATTTTTTGTTCAGATTAGCGCCATCCAACACCTCTCGAATTTAATGTACTTAGTTAAGAGTCACCCTGTATATAAAAATGAATATTTGTTTATGTGTCTCAAATGCGTTGCTATACCATTCATCCGATTGTGCTGAAATTTTGGTTAGTTTTTGTGTGCACGCCCGTGAAGGTTTCTGAGTTAGTACAACTAGGGCTGGGCACCGGTACATTTTTTTTTAAATTTCTTTTTTTTAAACTTTTCCACGGGATTAAGTTTAGAAAAGGAGTTTTGGGAAGCTAGTGATATGCTAAGATTTTCGTAATATAATATTATATTTGGAGGGATCGGGCCCCTGGGTCTATGTGTTTTTATTAATTTTTTCCTAAATATTTCTGTTTGTTCCGAAATACATTCAATCTGATTCCATCTTTGCCTATAGGGAGTTTATACAAAATTGGCCAGATCTTCGTCACATTTATCACAGAAATTCCTTCTCGTCTGTCTACATTTACTCGAATTTACGACGTACACGTGAAAATCGAAGAATGTAGTCGCCAGCCATTGGCTCTAAAATATTGTACGAAACGCGTAAGCTTCAGAGATACTAGAACAAGTGAAGAGCACACACGTCATGAAAACGATCGAAGCAGCTCGTCTTAGTCTAGAGCTGCGAAAACACATGAACAGAGTGGGTCACGGCTGGAAAACAATCGTGACAATATATTTAGTTCGAGTACCTGGCATGCGTTTCAATGCCATTCAAAGAAAGGAAGTGTTTGTCTTTTAATTATATTTATTGAAGTGCTGTTGTATTCACAATGTTTTTGTTTTTTCTCTGGTTTGTACACAAATAATTCAGAAGATTTTCCGACCCGTGATTAACACACTTGTTTGCTTTGTCGTTAAAGTCAATTTCAGTACGTATCGCCATAGAACTGATGATTTGAGACATGCATTAAGTTCATCACCGAAGATCAGTTCATTTCCTCTCATATATCTTTTAGTGTACGATGAATGGCTTTGAGTACTTAAGTGCCTGAAACCGGATCGATTCTATAATGAGAACAGTTTTGTTAATAACTATTCTATTCCTCGGCCCCGTATTAACTGGGAATACTTACTTAGGTTTGGCCGCCTACTCCAATCCATCAATAAATAAATTACAAGTTTTCGAGTTGTAGGCGGGGATCTTTCGAAAGATTAAATTAACATACATATATGTATATTGTGTAGGATTCATACGAAAACGTAATTGATTTTCCAAAGTAGTTTACTGAATTAAAAAAGTGTAGCGGTTAGAATATTATAACCAAATATTCTAATCGTACATATCAGAAATGTAACTTCTCAACGCAATTCGTTTTAAAATCGCCACTCATGTTGCTTACCTCAATTCATGATAATTCTTGATTATCCTTTTGCTGCCCACTAACACAATTGTGTGGGTACGGCAAAAGTACCGTGACAAAAATTTATTTTTGTTTGTGTTTTCAACCAACTTACACATTTGTGCATTCCTTTAAAACTTATTTTCGTCCGAAAAAAACACTATAACTATATACACAATTGTGTTGGTTGTACTTCAAATCAAGCAAATTTTTTTATCAAAAACGCCATTACATACTATGATTTTTTATTCACACATTTTTGTGGTTTGGACTTTAATTGAGCCATTTTTTTTTTGGTTGAGAAAGAGTTATCCCTTTCTCACAACATGTTTACAAAATTGAACAAATTAGTCGTTCCACACGGGATACCAAATGAAATCTGCTTCACACTTTAAAATAAGTCGTAATAGATTTTTTATTGCTAATTTAAAACCTTGTTTATTTTATTATATTTACACACAAAATTTATTTGTATTGTTTTATTCTGCTCTCTCGAAAATAAAATTTAAACTAAAATCTATGGCCTTAAATTTTGCTTATTTCATTTCTATTTGTGTTGAAGCTGCTTCACGGAAAAATGTTTTGTTGAAAAATGAGTCGCAATTAAAACCTGTATCATACGGGGAAAGAAACGAAAATGAAGCAGCTTAATTTGACATCTCGTGTGGAACGGCTGAATAAAAAAACTACGGGAACGAGAATTTTAACACGAAAATAAAAGAGCGACACGACGAATACAAGCAAAGCAAAATGAAAACAAATTAACAAAAATAAATTTTACATTCATTCACCCGTTCCACACTCTACTTCTTTGAAGCAGCCTCATCTTCGACTCTTTCCCCGTTTACCTATCAAACCGGATTTAATTGCGACTTATTTAACAATCAAAATTTTTTCGGTGAAGCAGCACTAAAATATTATGTGTACATTTTGCCATGTATGAACATCCCAATATGCAATGCCAACGGAATTCCATGTAAAGTACATGGAAATTCATACTACTCGCCAAAAAAAAGTTTCACAAGAATTCCAGTGTGGGTGTGAATCCTGACTAAAATGAGAGAAAATCAAAGTGGAAATAAGGCAAAATTTCGTCGGAAACATGGGTATATTCCACATACATTTCCGTACTAATTTAACACTTTATCGCAAATAGAACAGATGGAAAGCTTTTACATAGGATTAATAATAATTTTCTATAGAAATTAAAAAAATGTACTTGTAATTTTTATATTTTTATTCACATATTTCCTTTTTTATTTAAATTTTAAAAATCCGCCTATGGTACTGGTTTATGCCTCAACCAGTCAGACTTAAGTTCTAAAGTTGTGCTCCGTTTTGAACCATTTAGGAGAGCGGTACGACCACCAACATTTTAGAGGTCAATTGTTTATTTGTGACGAGAAGCCTATAAAATTTTGGTGATTGTAGCACTAACCGAAGTGGTGCAATCGGCGTGTAACTTAAGCTCTTAAATCTGACTGGTTGAGGCATTACATTTCACGCGCCATCCAATCCACCTGTTGGCTTTTCACACAGCATCTTAAAAAATAAAACAAAAACATTTTACGTAAACAATTGCGTAGATTTGTAACTGGCGACGCCAATACAAAATTCATTTTTATTATCTCTTTAGCCCAATCCGATCGCAACCATTTTATAATTGAACTATTATTTTATAATTAAACTAAACAAAATTTATTTACTGTAATAATTAAAAAATATTAAATCAAAGTGAGAAGAGAATAATATAAAAGAATCAATATATAAACAAAACAAGTATTACCGCAAAACAGAAAGAGAAAGACAATTTTTTTTCTTCGAATTATAATTTATTGTGTCTTTGATATTTTGTAGGGAATCAAAACATTTATTCCACACAGTTGCAAAATTGCATACTGGGATATATATTTTGTGTAAACTATTTTAGATAAATTATATTGCATACGATGCGAACTATATGCGAAGACATTTTTTTGACAATTTTTTACAAGCACATAAAAATTTATCTATTACGACTTATTTTGAAGCATGAAGTAGTACTTCAAAGAAAAAGTAGTAGAACGGGTGATTCAGTTCGTTCCCTCAGCCACACGTTTCACGCCGAACTTGCACTCGTCGGTACCATGGGTTTTATATTTATTATTAAAATAATAAGAGCTATAAAACCTTATAGAAGCAATTAATGAAAATCCTTACCCTTAGTTACCCTTAAGAACCCGTACCCTTTGTTCTAGTAGATAGAACTGTGTTGTCTTGTGCCGTACGATCGCTAGGTGCCTGAATCTGGGTCGTTTAGTCGTAAAAACATTTTTCCTATCCTTTCCTCTATGCAAACCAGCTCTGAGTCGGCGTTATTCAGGACAGTTGACCAGTACTATGTCCTTCAGTCCAATCATTCAATCAAGCCCGGCGGTAAACATTTTAGCTATAGTTTATAATAAACTATAAAAAAAAATGATTGGTTAAATTATCAAATTTTGCCAACAAATATTTGTGATTTTGTGATAGGGTTAACATCGTTTGTTTATAGAAAACCTCATTTTTGTTTATTTAGAAAATAAATACAATACGATTCATAACTACAGTGGGTCACAGCCAAAATGATGCAAGCACTTTTAATTTTTTTTAAAGTAGGCTACCCTATGCCGCGGGTGGCAAAGTGGTCAGCAGCATTGCGCCAGCGACCGGAGGTCCCGGGTTCGATTCCTGGTGGTAACAAGGAAAAAAAATTCACGGCTGGTTTAGAATCAATGAATTAATCACTCATTATCCGAAATTAAAATATGATTATGAAACCTCGTTTGAGGCGGCCAAATCCCTTGATGGGATATAGTGCCAGAGAGAGAATTAAGAAAAATGTTTTTTCATATTTTCATATTCATTTTTTAATTCTTTTTGAAATTAGCAATTGTTTTTTGCACATTTTCATTAATGAAAGCATTAGTTGAAAATTTTGCATGGGTTTAATTTTCTTATTACAGTAAATTTTCAACTAATCCTTTCATTAATAAAATGTGCAAAAACGCAAATTTACAAAAAAATTAAAAAATGTATATTTTAATTCACAATTAATACACAAATAATAATTCACAAATGAAATTTATTAAATGCCTATTTTTTATTCTACAATACAAAAAAAAATTGTCTTAAAAACATTAAATTTCGAATGCATTTCTTTGTTATAAAAAACAAATGTAAGTTTTATGTTTATAATGTGAAATAAAATACACCCTAACCTTTTTTTACACGGTGATACGTGCCAACCATGTAAAAAAATATACGTCCATACAAATACCACTTTTTTTAATTCCCTTTTCTTAATTTAGAGGGAGCCTGACGAAGCAATTATTATTAATAAAAATAAATAAAACAAAAAAAAATATTGAAAAAATAAAAAAACCAAAAATTTTCCGGAAAATCAAAAAATTTTAAGGAAAAATTTAGCTTTTCCCTCCTAATAACTATTAATAAAAAATCCTGCATTTAAATATTTTAAAAATGTATACTCCTTACCTGATTATATCGACGTATACGTAAAGTAAACTTTAGCCTAATAATATTCCATTAATTTTGAAAATGAATTAAGAAAAGTGGGTAAAACATGGAATAAAATAAATGTATTTTAAATCAATTTGAAAATGAATTAAGATAAATTTTCTAAAAATTGAAATAAGATGTGCATTTTTTAATTCATTTTGAACTGAGTTTTTTTTGTTGTAATTACTTTTTTAAATTCAGGAAATTTGTTCAAAATACGAATTAAAATTAATCGAAATATTTCATACAAATACCACGTTTTTTAATTCAGTTTTCTTAATTCCACCTTTTTTAATTCGGGTAGCCGCAAATATACAAAAAAAAATTATAAATATCCACTTTTAATTTACATTTATTACAAGCTTCAGTGTTAATTGTTAATTTTATAAAACAAAACAGATAAAAAATTTGAATTTATAATAAAATAGTAACAAAAAACAAAATTGCCACGTAAAAACATGTCACAGCTGAAATGATGCACTCTCTTTGTTTTGAAAATAGCGGTACTTTTCCTACACAAAACGAAATTTTCTATGAAAACAATTTTAAGTATCAGTTTTAAGGATACTTTTGTGCCATTATAGGTCAATATAGGGAAATAAGTGAAATTTTGTAATAATTGAAAAAATGGGTCGCCTCACAAGTATTGAAACGCGTGAACTATAGTTATTAAACACTTAAAACATGCCACACTCTCAGAAAAATTGCAGAAATGGTGAAAACAAGTTCTTCTACTGTTCAGCATATTTTCGAAAAACTCGTAGATTCGATGCCAAAACGACTCAAAGCGGTTCTAAACAAAATGAATACCCTTCCAAATATTAATAAAATAATTATACAATGTGATAATATTAGTTACAAACATATGAACTAATTTTTTAAAGAATTTTTAAAATTGCATCATTTTAATGACATGTTTTTACGTAGAAATATTGATTTTTGTTATAAATTAAAATTTTATATTTGTTTTGTTTTATGAAATTAACAATTATTACTGAAGCTTATAATAAATGTAAATTAAAAATAGATATTTATAATTGTTTTTTGGATATTTACTTAAAAAAAAATAAAAATGGCCTGCATCATTTTGGCTGTGACCCACTGTATATAAGCACTCGTGTTTTCCGTTTCGTTAAAAAAATTCAAGAAATTGACCCGTTTATTTTGAAAGTGGTTTAAGTCCATTTTACAAACAAAATAGTTAATGATGTTAACAATAATCACAATTATTATAATTCTATTTATTTATATACAATTATTTAGTCAAGTTTTCAGTCAAGTTTGCCTGAAATACCATTTCCAGTTAAATGTGGCCCAAACACGATCCGTTGGGCTTTAAAACGAATGACGTGAATTTGTTAAAGCAAATATTAGGGAGGACTGGTTAAATATAATTGAAAAAATTTAGTTCTATATTTACTATAACTAACCATTATTAATCGATAGTTGATTTTTTTGATGAAAAAAAATTTAATCTGGACGGGCCAGATGGTATTCACTACAAAAGAACCAATATACTTCTAAAAGCGAAATTTTGATGGTGGAAGTCTAATGGAATTGGAGGCTTTCTCCTCTGCGGGTTCGCTCAGTTTCGCAATTCCACCAACTAGAAAGAACAGTGCAGAGTACATTGGCGTCTTAGAAGACCACCTATCATCTTTTATGTCTATCACGCGCCAATTGGCCCGCTTATTTTCCACACCTAAATCCCATAGAAAATCTTTGGGGATTATTAGTTAGAAAGTTTTTACCCTCATAAACAGACAATTCCAGACGACCAATAAGTTGTAATTGGCAATTGAAAATGCCTGGAACGAATTATCGCCCGAAATCATTGATTGAAGTATGTCTAACAGGCGTTGGCCGAGAAGAAACGGGATGTTATTTTTTTTTAATTTCATTGAAGTTTGAACGTTTAAAAGTGATTATATAGTTATGGCACATAATACATTTTTAATATATGAATTTTTTGAACGAGGACAAATGGATGACGGTTCCATTTTGCATTATTAATATTATTCTATTTTTTATATTAAAAAAATTGAAAAAACCGGTGGTTTTGTATAGTTATGGATCGCACTGTATTCACTTTTTACTCGATCACTCATTCACTTCAACTTTGTCTGTACAAAATGTCTGAAATCAGAGCCATCTATGACTTAAAGAGCAGTAATATTGAAATGTGTATTTTATTTAGAGGAAAAATTTTCCTATGTTTCCATAAGAAACAATGTAAAATAATCAATTTTTGAAATAATATTATACGATTAAGGAAAACATGTATGAAAATAATCCATTATTATTTAATATTTAATTAATGAAAATACATTAAAGGAAGGTATGATTTTAATGTTTTTCTATATACTTGAACTTAATGTTTAGTTGTGTGGGTTAGTAAAAGCTCCGTAAATTGTTGGTCTTATCGATATGAATTGGGGAATAAAACGATAAGTTTTAATTGCAATCAATAAACCACAATACTTCTAAGAAAATTAGGCTAAAACTAGAACTACCAAGGAGTTTTTATGAATTTTAAAAATTATTCCTTATTATCACCTCGACTCCGTTAGTTGAGTGGTTGTCGTTCTTCCAAGTGATCCAATTTTTACACCAATATTGTAAATTTATTGTCAACGAATCACATAAAACGACAAACTACTCCACTATGTTGATTTCGTAATTATGTGTTATTTATGGAACAAATTAAATAAATTTAATTAAAAAATATTTATATTAATATTTTTGCGATTCTTATTAGAAAGAACAAAAGCTTTCCCTCTATCTTGCGGCTCTTATATCTAAGTGGCTCTGCTGAAATCTAAGAAAAAGTTAATTTGAGCAAAATAAGGTCACTTGGTATAAAAAAAAAACATTGCTGAAAATTTTAATTTACCACCTCTTCACCGAGGAACTATTTTTAAAAGACTTATAATTTCGCCATATCAAAAAACTGAATATTCTTAGATCAGCCGGACAATAAAACTGAATGGTTTATGTATCTAATGTATAGATCTGAACTATATTTTTATAAAGAGATCGTTGATATTTATTTTGACGTATTTAAGTTGGGGAGTAATTTAAAGGCGCCACACATAAATAGTGATGACTTTATAGTTTTAAACAATATGTCTTTAGTATTTATTATGTTTTAATTTGACTTGTTGCAGTTTTATCTATCTATTCGTACTATGAACTACTTTTCGTTATGTAAGATCATTGACTTGACGTACACAACTTCATAAAAATAATATTTCAAAACTATTATTCAGCAATTTTATAGTCGGTAATTTTATTTACTCTTTCGTATAACATTTGAACTCATTCACAATGCAATTATAACAAAATTATTGTGTAATCACAATCTCACGTGACTAATAATAATTTACTTTTACGAGTATATATTATTATTCGCGTGCATGCATGTGTGAGTGTGAGTACGTCTTTCATAATACCTACTATGACTTAGTAAAAGACGAACTCAAGCACACACAGGTAACATTTTTATATTTCTTTTATATAATATTCTCATTTCTTTTACTATATTTTATTAATTTGAACTAAAATTATCATAAAAAAAAATTGGAATGAATATCGGTTACGTCATTTCGTGTATACAACGAAACGTGCAATATACGTGTTTTGTATACGCGAGTACAAAATAACTTGACGTTTTTCATGCGCTCGAACAATAACGTTGGATCAACAACCAAAAAACCACATAGACATAATACAATAATCCCACTCTTAGCTCTATATACGTCTTAGATCACATAATATTATTAAGATATGCTCGTTTTGTTTGTTGTTTCATTTCTTAAAGAATTTTTTTGTTTAGAGATAACAGACGAAATATAAACGAACTCTGTTCAATGACAATTGTGTGACCGAAAAGGAAAATGAATTCATTGCCGTTCGAAAAACAGAGAAATATTTACTTGAGGTTTACGTGCAAGAGGGTTTAATACAATATACGAGCACATTATTGCCGTCGTTACATCAGCAAAGTAGTTTTTACACCGAGTATGTAACAGAAACGCTTTCATTCAAAGGAAGCAACAAAAATTGGTTCGTGTATTGTATTTCCATCACATATGATTATGTTCATATGATAACAGCAACAACTCCTTGCCTTGTGTGTATGAGAGAGCGCTATAAAAAATTAAATAAGCAGCAGTAAAAAATTACTGTTCATACATGTACGCGAAAAATTAATGCGAAAACAGATTTGTGTTTTTTTTTTTGCGAAGAGAAATTGCGCGTGGAAAATTTAAAGTGCAAAAGACGAAACGAAACGAGCAAAATATAAAAAATTCATTGATAATTATATGAAGCCGCGCTTAAATTTTATTCGCGTTTTGTTGTTGTTTCTTAATTTGTTTGCGGTTTTTTATGTTTATATTTTATATCGAACAATTTTTAGAGGTTAAAACAAAGGTTGTAATTAATATTGATACAACAAAAATTTGTTTTGCGGTTTTCTTAAGTCACATTCGATTGGATAAATAATGAGCGCTTTATACACTAACGCTGACAGATACGTAATTGTTTCGAACGGACTTTAGCATAATTATAGGTTTTGAGTGCGAGTATGCCACATTAGAAAAAGTACTAAATAATTTATTACACATTTTTCTACGGTGTCCGATCTGTTTTGTACAGGGTGTGTCTAAATTTATACGCCATGTTAGGTAACGAAATTAAACTAGATATAACCTTGAAATCTCGGAGAAACTTGCTGATAAACCATTATCCGACCTCTCTATGAGCGATTTGTAAAGATGGCCAAAAAAACTAGGTTCCTATTGATTGGTATATGACACGTTTAATAAAACTAGATGAAAACACGCGATATTTTCAAAAACCTGCTCAGTATTTATATTTGCACTAGTAAAGGGGCGAGTACGTGGTGTGAAAAGACAATGAAACGGAACATATTGGACATTAAATTTTGCCTGCTGCTGGCCAAAAAGGAATTTGATGCTCCCAGTGAGAGCACCAGCTATGGTCGACATCAGTATTTGCCTTTTTCGAAAGATACTAAATGTCTTTACTTTATTTAAACTCGTATAAAACGGAAAAGGTATTTTCCTAATGGTAGAACTTGCAGATCATCCTGCTTCTCTACGGTCCCATATACAAATTGATAACTATTAACGTTGTTCTAGAAAGGTTTGTCGAAGATTAACGGAGATTTGCCGAAAGTGACTGTTGACGTAAGTTGATAATAATAAAGGATTTGTTTGATTAAATTAGGTTTTCCTATGTAGGTACTCGAAAATATTTAAATATACATATTTTAAAAATTATTCAATCAAAATTGGCGTTTTTGTCTAATTGTGAATGCAATTAGCATATAAAACATTAAACTTAGGCGCGAATAATCGGCCGTTTGTAAATTGCATGTGCAAAACTGATTTATTCGTTTAATTTTTGCGGTTTATATTCAAAATTTTAACATATATTTGGGGTTGTTGATTATCGACCTCAACTATTCTATAGACTATGAACTTTTAATATGCAAAATTACATATCTAAACTTTTAGTTAAACACAGACATACAAATTTAAATTGTAATTGGATGATGAACATTATGCAGGATATTGTAGCCGGCGATGTGCTGTTGAGAAAATTTTTAAAAAGAACGGAATATTGCAACTTGCCGAAATATGCCTCTCAGCTGAAAACATCTACCCATTTTCGACCATAAAGTTTCGTTTTCCTACCCCTGTGCCGCAGATTATTTGTGGATAGATTTTAAGATGATCGGTATGTTGTAACTTGGTGAAATATGGCTATGAGCTGGGAACTTGTGACGTTTTCCAGTTGGGTGGGGTTGCTTGAGCCACTTAATGCTTCCACATGAATGTTATATTGTTAAATCCAACGGAAAGTGTTTACTATATGATCGTTCGACTCCGAACACAATCAAGTGGATGCGTTTTGAATGCAATTAAAATGATGTTGGGTTTATTGTGTAAAAGAGTCATTCATATTAATAATACATATCAATAAAGCTTTTGTTTCGTTCGTTTTCTATTTTCCGTGACACCACACGGGAAAACGAGCGAAGAAGGGAACCTGTTATGGCAAAGTGATAAAATAAACGTGCAAAGTGGATCAATAGAGGGACGCAGGTACTCAATCCGAGAGTTACAAAAACAACCACGAGAAGCACAACGATCTATCTATTTCTATTGATGTCCGTTCTCTTGTCGTTCGATGATAGGACCACGCCGCGTGTGATCACGGTTACTTAGAGTTTGTTGTGATTTACAAAAGTTGATTTCTTTCGTTACCTTTATACGCGACATCATTATAATATGGCACTGGGCTGAGAACTCCTTAACTCCTAAACCAAATTTTCTAAACTAAAAAATTCTCGGATTGATGCTATATACTTTTGGAATGAGCGTGCAAACTGCTTAATTGCAGAAAAGTTTCATGATGATCGGTATATGCAACTTGCCGAAATATCTGGGTAGAGCACTTTTTAGCATTTTCGAGCATTAAATCATTATTGTTCCTCTGTCCCGAAACTAAAATTTGCTCGGATTGAGGCTATACAGTTTTGGACTCACTGCCTACAGCTTATTTGTTCAAAAATTTCAATATGATCGGCATGGACTTAGGATTCCTAAAGATGTTCAAGAATTAAATCAGGCTTTTTTCCCCCTAAGCCGAAAATTTAAATCTCCCGGATTAAGGCTATACAGTTATAAAATGAGCATATGCTAACTGTTAATTTCTGTAAACCTTCGACATGATCGGTATGTGGTAACTTGCCGAAAAATGGCTCTGGGCTGACAACTCCTAACGTTTTTGAACATTAAATCATATTTCTCCCCCTGTGGCACTATTCTGGCTTCCGTGGGAATAGGGAATTGAGAAAAATATTTTCATAGCATTTTGTCTAATTTATAATTTTTTCTGGCCTACTGTTGGAATTAGTTGGGAGTAAATATTTTTGAAACAAAGATATATTGGGTATTATTTTTCCCTATATAAAAATTTTGTGGAACTAAAGTTTCCCAATCAACTTAGTTTCGAAAATATTTACCCCAAACTAATTACAATAGTAGGCTACAAAATAAAATTTAGACAAAAATGCTATGAAAATATTTTTCCCAATTCCCTATTCTCAGGGAAAGCCAGAATAGTACCACTGTCTTAAAAAAAAAATCTGTTGGATTGAGGCTATATAGTTTTGGAATAAGCATGCTAACAGCTTATTTACGGAAAATTTCAAGAAGATCGGTATTTTGAGGTTGCCGAAATTTGGCTCTGGGCTGACAACTCTCAAAAACGTCCAACCATTAAATCAGAGTCCCGCTGTGCCTGAAAAAAAATTCAAGAAAATAGGTAAGTAGAATTTGGCGAAATATAATTCTGAGCTGAGAACTACTAATCACGAATGGACAAATTGTTTATTTAAAAATTTCAAGATGATCCGTGTGTCGCAACATGCCGAAATATGGCTCTGGTCTGAGAGTTCCTAAGCATTTTCGAGCATTAAACCAGTTTTCTTCCGGGTCAAAACTAAAAATCTCACGCATTGTCAGCTTATTTATTTAAAAATTTCAATATTTTCAGTATGTTGCAACTTGCCAAAAAATGGCTGCGGGCTGAGAATTATCTTATTTGTGTAAAGACTTTAACATGATCGGTATGTTGCAACTTGCCAAAAATGAATCTGAGCTGAGAACTCCCAAGCATTTTCGAGCATTCAATCATATTTTCGTTCTCTGTGCCGATACTAAAAGTCTGCCAACCGCAGGATGCCAACTGCTTATTTGCATAAAAATTTCAAGATCTCCTAAATAGTTTCGAGCACTAAATCAGTTTTCTTGTCCTGTCCCTTCTCTCTAAAAATAGTAAAAATAATGAACTGTTAAATATTTCTTTCATGCATAAATTAATTATTTATGAATGAAAGGAATATTTTTCAGAGGAAGTTAAATTTTGTCAAATTGATTCTACGGCACCCGATTTAATTTTTCTTTAAATTTGGTGAGTAATGTAAATGTGAACCAGATACATTAAGAATGAGACTGAATTGGATGATGGAAAATAATGCTAGACTGCAACAAAACAGTATACAATTAATTTTCATCGCCGCCCAGAGGTGTGATTGGATTTTTTTTTCGTGGAATTACTCATGTACTTGTTATACTCCTGTGCCGTGGTGCGGATTACAGATTCATCTTATATATTACTTTAAGGTTCACTAGTTACCCTATTTACTTTATACTTTACTTTCGATCTCGGAGTTTAGAAATCAAAATTTTGTAATAGTACGGCCGCACTCGTTGGAGTCGGTGATGTTGCTCGTTTGCGCAAATGTAAGCCTGACAATCTAGATTGGCAACTCACTAATATCAAAAAGGAGGAACAAACTACATCACATCATGTAGTTTATAGCTGATGACTATATCAATCTCATTCGGCCTGATCGTTTTTTCAACCCTGAAAAAAATATGTGCATGGGGCAAGCCACATTTTTGCCATTTTATTGAATATATGTCGCAGTGAACTCATACGATTTCTAACCTTCAAGAAGCTCGAAAGAAATAAAAGGCCACTTAGGAGTCGTGGTAATTGTAATAAATAAATCCGGTATCGAAGACTTCCTCTAAACGTAGAAGAAATAATTTGCATTTTGAAAGTTTTGTGGAACTATGTGCTACTGCATAACTAACCTCCCTTATATCAATAAATTTCTATTTTTTCCTTTCAAGACAATCTTCACGCATGCGCAAGACAATTGTATCACATTGAAAAATTTTAAACAAAGTAACTTCGGATCATTTTTCGAAACTTCATACTTGAACTTTCTCCATTAATTGAGAAATCCTTGCGAAATGTGGTGGACATCTGTGTTCTGGAAGTGGCAGCTTTAATGAGAGCTTTTTTCAATTTTTGAAATTATAATTTTACTACTACGTAAAAGAAAGTAAAATTTGATGCCAAATGCCAAAAATTTATTTGGAGATGCTTATTAATGCTTTCAACAAGGTGGCAGGGAACTCACTCCTACACAGCAACCATTATACTCAAACATGGTGTAATGATAATAAGGTTTGATTATTTTGTTTGTGCTTATATGTTGCCTAAGCTTCCAGATTACAAATTCTCAAATTGGCAGCAGTTTAAGCATGTTTTTACGAGTATTAATATTATTTATTATTTAAGCGTTTTTTTTTGTATCAGAATTGGTCAAAATTGTCATGGTCTATAGTTAACCGATCAAGATTGGTGGAGTTAAAAATGATTGCCAAACCAGTTGATTCTTATGGAAACAAATGCCATTTTCAAACTCAGAAGAGTATAGTTCTAATAGGGTTTCGTTGAATGAGGAACTAGCAGTTGATCTCAAAATTAGAAATTATTTGACGTAACCCTTACATACCAGATCTTGGTTGCAACGCATTTTGCTCTATTTTATAAAGGAATATACTAAATTTATAAAGGAATATACTTTGAATGATCATAATGTGTGAAAGAAGTATTTCATACGGATGGTTTGGTGACAGGACCCTCGTTCGGAATTTCTTTAGGAACACGTGTTCCTGATTAAAATAAACTTGTTGAGAAAATTATCGGCAAGATACCAAAAGTCAAGTTTAGTTTTTCAAGTTTACAAGCCGGGTATCTGGTTATCAAATTTTCCTGATTATTAAACGAACCTTGACTATTCGTTTATTCGGATATTTTTGCATAATTATTTGGATATAATAATTCTTTTTTGAACATGTGTATTTGTAAATTTATCAGTCGTTAATGACTGGGTTACATCTCTGTATTTACAATTTTTTAATTCGGCTATGGCAAAATATGGAAGAATCATAGGCATAACGTCTCAACTTTGCCATAACTGCCTGCATTTATAAAAAGATATAATAACATCTGACTGTTAAGAAGATTAAGAAATTGCAGACTGCAGAAGAAGAACCGGAGGATCAACCTGACGAAAACAATAAAAAATTCATGAATACTCGTATAACCGGACTTGAAGATGCTAACAGAAATATTTGAAAGAAACGAGGAGAATATGATGAATTTTATCATTTGACGGAAGAATTTGAATATCGTGGAACATACCATTCAAAAAATGTAACTTGTATATAAAACTTAACCGAGCTTGGTCAACCAAAAATGACAAAGTGGAAAATAAATATTAAAAGTTTGCTGGATGTTCTATCACCTCTTGAAACGGCTGTAAATGAATTAAGTAAAAATTCAGCAACACTTTTGACTTGTGAAGGCGTTTGTAAATTCTTATTTGAAAAGGTTCAAATGGACTTAAGTAACAATTTATCGAAACAGATTAAAAAACGAATGGATGAACGTCACGATAAAATCCTAATGACCACATGATCATCTTAATCAATATTCTGATTTTTGGTCAATATTTTGACAATACTAAATACAAAAGGCGCTGCTACTGAGTTGGCCAGACATGTTGGCAATTTCTTCAATGGAAGTTGCAATTTCTTCAATTACACAAGTTGAGAAACACAACAAAATTACCGTTTCAGCTTTGCTGAAAAAAACTTCTGTTGCTAAGCAACTCCAAATTCACTGGCAATAATCTGGCTCCTATCCCTGGGAATAGGAAATTAAGGAAAGTATTTTCATAACGTTTTTGTCTAAATTGTATTTTTCGACGAAATCGAATCGCGTACTATTGGAATAATTTTGCTGTAAATATTTTTGAAACAAAGTTAAATGCGGGGAAATATTTTTCCTTATATAAATTTGGTGGAACAAAAGTTTCCCAATCTACTTTGTTTCGGAAACATTTACACCAAACTTATTCAGTAGGCGAGAAAAATATAATTTAAACAAAAATGCTATACATATATATATTTATATTAATTCTCTATTCCCAGGGAACGCCAGATTAGTACCACAGTGGCACTATTCTGGTAATTCCCTGAGAATAGGGAACTGAGGAAAGAATTTATATGTAATTTCTGTTCAAATATTTTTTTACCAGCCTACTGAGGAGAAAAGTTTGATGTAAATATTTATAAATTAGGGATAATTCTTCCATAGCTAAATTGGTAGGGAAAATTATTCCCAATTTAATTTTGTTTTCAAAAAAATTAACACTAACTTTTTACCTCAGTATACCAGAAACAATATGTTTAAATAAAAATTTTCTTCCTCCAGTTCCCTATTCCAGGGGAATTGCCAGAATAGTGCCACAGGACAGCCAAGTTAAATATTTTATTTTATGCTTTAGGCAAACTCAAATGAATTAAAAACACACTAAAATTGGATTTTATAACTTTTTTATTTTTATTACTTTGATTTTGAAATATCCAATAACTGGATAATCATAAATGTCGAATAATTTTAAATCACATTCGAGACCTACATTGGCGAGCAAAACTGAGTGCATTTTTTTCATATTTCTACTTACAGGGTCATAAAATGATAATGTAAATTTTATGAAACTTTCAACAATTATTTTTTATTCTTTTAACAAAACAATGTAGTATGCAATAGAATGATAATATGTATAACAAAAAATATATATACAAAAACAAAAGACAACTCAATTAATTCAATTTTGCACGTTTTGAATAAATAAAATCAAAGTATGTGCTGCCATTTTTTGAGAAATTTCAAATTTTTCCGTTATCTGGTAGCTTGTCATTTACTTTCTATTTTTAGTTTTGTTAAGTGGGGTCGTTTTTAATCAGCTTTAGTATTTTTATATAATAAAATAAAGAAAAAATGAAGAAAAATGCCTTAGACACAGAAAATAATATTATAGCTATGACTAAAAGTGGAAACACATCCAGGCAAATTACTGATAAATTAAAAGTAAGTCAATGCATCGTGATTGTTGTACAAAAACGACGAAATGTAACTTCTATGCCGGATACTGGAGCTGGTCCAAGATTATTAAAAATTTCAGACGCGCGATTAATGGTACGAGAGATGAAAAATAGAGGTTTAAAAACAGCTAAGCAAACTGCTAATGCTGTAAATAAACATGTAAATGAATTGAGGCAAAAATTAATCGATTCCAATCAGATAGAAAGGAATATTTCTGGAGTAGACCTAATGAAATTATTCAAAAGCATTATAAAAAAAACTATCAAAAATGGTGGAGGTAGTTTGATGGTGTGGGGTTGCTTCACTTGGTGGCATTTGGGACCACTTGTAAAAATCAATGGAATGATGAAGAAAGAGGATTATCTCCAAATTCTTCAAACCCATTTACCCGATTTTGTGAGTCATAGCGCGTATCCCCATGAAGAAGTCATTTTCCAACAGGACGGAGACCCCAAACACACGGCGAAAATTGTCCAAACTTGGCTGTCTAGGCAAAAATTTCGAATGCTGGAATGGCCTGCACAAAGTTCAGATCTTAACCCAATCGAAAATATGTAGGCAATTTTGAAGAGACGATTAGGACAACACAATCAAGCGCCTAGCAACAGGGAGGAACTTTGGAACAGGGTGAAGTTTGAATGGGGAAATATTCCAAGTGAAATTAAAGAAAATTTGGTGGAAAGTATGCCAAGACGTATGAAAATTGTTATTAAAAATAAGGGATTGTGGATACCTAATACTTAACAAATAGTTGCACCACAGAAACGTGCAAAACTAATTTTTTTTGTTTTTGTTATATTATCAATTTACTGAATACTACATTTTTTTGTTAAAAGAATAAAAAATAATTGTTTAAAGTTTCATAAAATTTACTTTATTATTTATCATTTTATGATCCTGTAAGTGTATGTATATTCGTCGTAAAAGAAACTCTGGTTTTGGCCACAACAAATTCAACCCCACTTCCTTATTTTTTAATACAGAAAAAAAAAAAAACGAAAAACTAAATGCCAAATGAAAAATTTATATATTTTTTTTAAAATGGTTACATGAAAACGGTTTTATGAAAACTTTAATAACTTAATGTTAAATATCAATATCGTATAATATATTGAGGATAAAGACCAAGCGTCTAAGGAATAAAACTACAAAGATTTGATCAATATCCAGTAGATTTTGCGTGACGCACGCACATCGACGGACCTAACTATCATTATATTTATAAAGATATCCTAGGTGATGACGGCAGGGACGCAAAAAGCGCTTTGTAATCTACGTAAAAGGTTGTGTCAAGAACCGCGTAGATTACATTCCGTAATTCACATTGCTCATCCGTAATTCACATTGCTCCTGAGTCAAACTACTTCATAATAAAATTTAATTGAGGCTTTCTACACCAGTTGTATACAATAGAATATGTATAATGATTTGAAATGCAGTCAGTCTAAGAA
The DNA here is from genome assembly GCA_932526605.1 of Nephrotoma flavescens. NCBI lineage: Eukaryota > Metazoa > Arthropoda > Insecta > Diptera > Tipulidae > Nephrotoma > Nephrotoma flavescens. Next base: position 269,182,707 of record OW052222.1, on the reverse strand, counting down.
TGAAATATGTATATAAATTTTATTGCATCTGATATGATGATCGACCAGCACGATACAATCAAAGTCGTATATGCACATAACTATTTATAACTATTTGTGTAAGAACATAGCACCGTCGGCTGTACAAAACTGAAAGATAATATTTTCGAGGTAACCGGCCAAAAAATTATACCAAAAATGAGAAAACATATTTCAAGATTTGTTGCTTTAGTCATTTCTAATATTATCATGCCGTTTCGAATTATTTTATTTTATATTTTTTGCCTATATACTCGAGAACAAATTTGTTGACATACTCAAGTGGTCAGTCCGGTTTTAGTTGCTTTATTATACGTGTCTTTATGTATAAAATGTTAGTTCTTTAGGTATCTAATATTTTATGTAAACAGTATGATACTTTTGTATTAGACTCGTGCATATATGTATACGGCAGTAAACACACCAAATGCTCATTAAAATATTAATTGTTGCTGAACACCTTACACATTGGTGAATAAATAATGATTTGCGAGAAGATCGCTTATATACTTTATATTTTCGTTACCGTCTTGTGTTTCTTCCAATGCACGATATCATCGTAAAGCTACGGTAGAGATGTTGGCATTATACTAAAATTAATATTTTAATAATAATTTTATTATAGGACATGTAAAAGTATTTTATATATGTATGTTATGTAAATGAACAGCTTATGTATGTATTTTGAAGTGTAACTCTTGAGTTTTGATTATTTCAAGTGTTTATAAATACAACTTTCTATCTAGAAATTACAAAACCAGAAATATTCGATTACCTCGCAATGCAATTAAAGCGACCAACAAAATTAACATTAAATCTGTCCCACACACGCACCTTTCCCATTTAAATAATCCGCAATATAAACTTGAACAACTTTAAATTCCTCTTCCAACCCAAAATATTAAAGCGGACCGAACACAAAAAAATCTAATTGCGAACTCAATTTAATTTATCGTTGAGAAATAATTGTTATTATTAAGAAATTCTTTTAGGGAATTTTGCCCTTAACATAACTTTGTCGTTTCTTTTAATTATATTTGTGATTGCCTTCAATAAATCATTCCAATCATGAATATCAGGCACATCAACAAGTAACTATGTACAACTGTATTGTTATCGTGTACAAGGTAAATGAGACGAGTATGATAGGAAAATTTATTTTGATTTTTGCGCATGCCTTCTCGTTCTCATGAGAGAGGCTGAAATGACTTGGCATTCCAAAGAAAATGTGTAATCAATTTTTCACTGTGATAAGATTGATTATTTTTAGTATATGCTGTGTGCAGAAGTGTACGTACGTACGCCAACTTATTTTAACATTTCAGAAAAAAACTTTTAGTGCCCGTATATCGTAGGATAAAAAATTTGTCACACCTAGCCCTTTGTCGTAACAGCAAATAAACCAATTTCTTATCAATAAAAATGCAACATTTTATCGTGCGTCACTTATAAGTAAATAAATGTATTAATCAGGTTTATCAATATGCAGTCATTGTAGATTAATTCTAAAAATATTAGAGTATTCTAATTTTAGAAATAAAAATTATGAAATTTATTAATGATTAGTCACTGAGCTCAATATTGTACAATTTTGTCGGTACGATCGATTAATCGATACCATATCGGTATTTCTAGTAGATGATAGATATAGTTGCCCAATTATTGATAGATATAGATGGTCTGCCCAATTTGTAATAGTTCCATTTAAACTATTTATTTTAGTTCACTATAGGTGTCCTTTGCGATTTTTCGTGATGTACTCCAATAATCTTAATCCTTATTAGATTTAAGTTATTGACTCATGAGTTGATCATTATGTTTGAATTCGTTCGGTTCATCCAATTTTTTGACGTTGGACGAAATTTTATAATTCCGCTTTACGAGGTGGACCATCTTTTATTATATTTTCTTTAATTTTTTGGATTTATAACTCCATTGTAACAAATTTGGCTTCATTTTAGGTCTTTCGACCTTACGCTAAACAATTAGAACCTTAATTTTAAATTGGCTACTCCTATGTATTATGTGGTGCTATACTCGGATTAATAAGAAAAAATATTTCTTGCATAAGTGATCATTTGAGCTTGTTGCAAGTGCATTTTCAATGAGCCGAAACAAATTTTAGTACACAGAGTATTTTCAAATTTCGTACAATATTGCGCACAGCGTCACATCGAAAGTGAATGAAATTACTAGAAATGGTGTCTCGTATAATAGCGCACCGAAACAATTAGAAGATTAGCTGAATAAGAAAATGCCGGACAGCGGCGTACGAAAGGAGCATATAAATGATAAGGCAGAATCAATGTATTATGCTGCACGAATGCGTTAAAAAAAAAGCTATACAAATTTATTTGAACACCAATGTTGATGCCATAACTTAACAATTTACAACTGTGCTAGTCATCAAGCCAACTCTTCCTGGTTCACTAAAATTGATTATAAACTATCAGCCTCCACATTTGTTTCCTACTTAATACACTATCTTGAAGGCATTGCTTTACAAAATATCCTCCAATATTTCAAATGGTTAAAATAACAGTTTATTATCAAAAATGGTTATTTCTGCATACATTTTGAAAAAATTGTTTATACCAGGTTTGTCACAAATTTAATTAAGGATCATTTTGTTCGTTAATTATTTGTTCTCAGATGCTATACTTTTTAAAATATTTGAAAAAATACTATAATCATTTTGGGTGGGCCAATCTCTGCCAAATTTCACAGAGTCCGCCCAATTTTTCAAATAAATGGTTGTTGTGCCAGAAACACTTATTAAGACAATTTTCATCAAAGCGAAAAAAAATTAATAAAGGATCCCATGGCCCACCGACAGGCCTTAGAAATGCATTTTCCCGAAATTGGAACGGATTGTAATCGTTTCATAGCATTTGAAATCCACGCTTTACCCATTATTATCAAAAGCGTGCGTGCCAAAAAATAAATAGTGCAACCTGGCTCCCATCGGATGTTCCCCTAAATGAATTGTTCCGAAATCAGGACCAATCGCAAACCATTCCTGGCTATTTAGAAGCCCCTTCACCAATTTCTATTAAACCGTGAGAGTAAAAAAAAAACTAATAAACGGTACTGGGTCCCACCGGATAACCAGATTTTTCTAAATTCAGTAGCCATTGCTTGATTTCTGGTTCTCGATAATTCCTCCTCAATTTTCGTCAAAGTCGTTTGAGGTGGGGAAAAAATAAAAAAACAAATCCGAGGCACACTGGAGGACCTCTTAAATGAATTTTTCTGAAACTAACCTAACCCCTGAAACTAAGACCCGTCGCAATTGATTTCTGGTACACGAAAACCCCATGAAAACAATTTTCATGAAAACAGTTCGAGCCGTCTTCAAAACTCTATAGATATGTATACGAGGGTTGTCGATGGGCAGCAGTTTATTTTTATAAATTATTATTTCTTAATTTTCAGAACATTATTGATATGTTCCAAATCATCAAATTTATTAAAAAAAACAAAATTTTTTAAAGCAAATGACAGCTAATATCATGCGGTGTGTTCATAACGAAAAGATCGACGCAGTCTCACGCAAGCTCATGATCGTCGAAATGAAACTGTAGTAGCAATACAAGATCAACGTCTTGCAAATGCAATCTTACGTGTGCATCGTCATTCAAAGAGGTAGGTACACAACATCAATTCTGGTTTTACCAGGGGACAAAAAGACAAAATTTGCTCAACTCTAGGCTATGGATACCACTTAAGAAGTTGAACATCGAAACTCTTTAAAATAAAATCACCTGCATAAAGCATAACCACCAATCCGCGTAATATGTCGGTTAATGTGAGAAGGAAAAACAGAAAGAAAGCCATTGAAGATAACCGAACACTACCTTTCTTTGTTAACATGGTGATACGCCGAGACCATCAATCAGATCAATAATGCTTTACTGTTCCTATATACCAAATCAAATCTCCATGGTTGGTGTTAATAAAAACGTCATGATTTACCGATTTTCTATCATTACCGAGCAGCAGGATGACAGCCAAATTGGTAAAATGTTTTCGAAACAAACATATTGGAAGCAAGATCATGTTGTAATTTGAAGTAGCACGAACAGCAGTTCGTGAAATTGAGTTCATTTAAATCATAAGTCCTTGCAACTTCACAGAACAATGGATCTTTATTTCATATATACAAGCCGAGTTTATAAGAACTTATACTTCTCCGTTTACGACACAAACTGATGTTTCGATTATTTTACCGTCTTCATTGATTGATCATTCATCACCATAGATTTCGAAATCGCAAATTACTTTGGCGTTCTACTAAACTTCGTTAACATCCACTCCAATAACACAAATATGTCTTGCAAAGGAGCAAACTTAAATGGAATGCGGTTCAAAACAGAGTAATTGAATTTCCAAGCGATTATATTTAAACATCCGAGGAAGCTGTATACAAGCCACGCTACTTCACGTGGCACATAATCGTGAGTTTTTCAAAGATTTCGCTGGCACTCAACGAATCTCAACTTGTGGTATAGCCACAATCCGACCAAGCAGAGATGTTCATGTGACAGACATAAAAACAATTTTGTTTGATCCTGATGTACGGGTTCGATTAAATTTTAATGATTCGTTTCAAGACCTCCCAATGAGTTGCAAAAACGTGGCCCCTATTTTAAATTATGCACAGTTGAACAACCATATCTACAAGCACATTGTTGAGGATTACAAAAAAAATGAATCAATTTCCAGGATTTAAAATCTGTAATCTCAAAGGATTGTCACTCGTTTTACTTTCACATACTCGGGAAAATTATGTTGAAAGAGATGAAGAATAGGACATGGTTGAACCTCCCGTGAAAATTCTAAACAAAAGAACCAGCAATTTTCAGTTCTGGTTATAATACAGTATATAATTATGTTATAGTTTTTAGTAAGATTCTTTGAATTTAAATGTACCGTCTAGTTCTTAATTTAAATTTTTTTAATATTTAACAAATTTTTTTTTGAAAAAACCGACTAAAATTGGTTTATTTTCCAATCATATGGAATAAAGTCATTCTAGCGCCAGGCGAACTACATTTGATCGGTTACTTGGTTCTTCTGAAATAGGCAATTGCCGGGAACGGGTCGGTTATTCAAAAAAAGAAAAATCTAACTGACCTAAATTTCCAAAATCTCAATTAACAAAAATATAAAACTCCATTATACAAAATACCATAATATGGAAATCAAAATTCAAAATTCCAATCAACAAAATACCAAAATTTATTTATTTTAGAAAAAAATTCCATATACAAAATTTCAATATATACGAAATTTCAATATATGTCAATATTTATTTGCATGGCCATAAAATGGAATTTGTTTTGGAAATTTTATTTAATTCATAATGAGGAAATCTTCGATTAAGGTTCATTCAATGGTATGCTGAAATTTGCTAAAACTTATTTATTAATTTATTAACGGTTCGGTATTCCATAAAAAACCAACCCTGTTTCCTAAAAGCACCGCAAGCGGGAATCATTATGGTAAACAATGAGAATCACGTTTGAAGGGTTGGATACGATTTACCAAATCCAAAATTCCAAAAATGAAATTCCAAAACCAAAAATCCAAAAAGCAAAATTCTACAAACCGAATTCCAATAAAAACAATCCGTAAGAATAAAATTCCAAAAAAACAAAATTCCTATACAAAATGCTAAATTTTAAAATTCCAATATACAAAATTCCATTTTATTCCATGGAAATATGAAAGGCCTTTGTAATTAGGAAATCTATTACTGTAATTTGTAATTAGGAAATCTATTAAGGTTTATTCAACGATATCTTGCAATTTGCTAAAATCGTTACAGTAAATAAAAAATAAATAATAATTTTTCAAAATAATTAAATTTAATTTAATTAATTGAAATAATTAAATAATAATAATTAAATTAATTGAAATAAAGCAATTAGAATTTCCGTGAAATGCTGCAAACATTATGTATTAAATTATGAAAAAAATGGAATTTTGTATATGGATTTTTTTTCTAAAATAAATAAGTTTTAAGAATTTTCTCAATTGGAATTATGAATTTTGATAATTATATTATAGAACTTTGTAAAATGAAATTTTATATTTTTGTTAATTTTGATTTTGGAAATTTAGGTCAGTTGGAAATTTTAATTTTGGATAACCGACCCGTTTCCATTTCATTAATTTAATAATGTTTGCAGCATTTCGGAAAAATTCTAATTGATTTGTTTCAATTAATTTAATTATTATTATTACTTGATTATTTACATTAATTAAATTTAATTTAATTGTTCTTTAAAATTAATACCCAAACATGATTCCCATTGTTTACCAGATTGATTAACCTTTGTTTTGATTCTAGAAAACGGGATTGAGTTTTTCTGGAATACAGAACCGTTCTCCAACAAACATATCAATATATACTAAAAACGTGTATGGTACAGTCATTAATAAATAAGTATTGTAACCATTGAATAAACCTTAATCGAAGATTTCCCAATTATGAATTAAATAAAAATTTTGTATATTGGAATTTTGAAATTTGGCATTTTGTATAGGAATTTTATTTTTTTGGAATTTTATTTTTAGGAATTGGTTTTATTGGATTTTTTGTTTCTGGAATTTTGTTTTCTGGAATTTTGATTTTGGAATTTCGTTTTTGAAGTTTTGGATTTAGTAAATCGTACCCAGCCCTTGTTGTTAGATCATGGCGCTCTAATCTCACTTATTTGATTTGTAAAAATTGGATTATAACTTTCACAACATTCGAATTTCGCAATTTTTACTGGAAAACTGTGAGTTGCAACCTCATACTGAAAAAATAGAGAAAACGACACAAATGGAATAATTTACATTATCTACGAATATTCTTCATACTCTACGAATGGTCGACATTGCCTACGTCAAAATTATTTGTCTACACTGTTTTCGACACCAAAAAGTCGACAATTCCAAATTACGCGTAGACGCACAACACTGCTGTAATGATACATAACATACATATATCATTATTTTTTGTGTAAATATAAACCAATCAATCAAATTTACACTTTTGGACTCGTTATTCCATAAACAACCGAAACTAAAAATCTCATTTCTGTGAATATTGGTTTACTTGCACTCTACATACATACACACTTATAAAATACTTTAATATGAAAAGAAATCTTAAACAAATATAAATTATAATTCCCTTCACGCAAACTATCGTTTTACGATTACAACATTGATTTAACATTACATACTTAACAACATCGTAAATGGTCAAAAGTAATTTATTATTATTAATATTACTACTATTAGTTGTTATTTAGTTTTCGTTCGCATTTCAATATTAGAAACTTGATATACAAAATTATCTGCGATCTTATTGATTCGCAACAACAATTTTAAATTCAAATTGTAAATTACGTTTTAAAAACTGCCATACATACCCACGCTTTATATTAAATCTAAAAATTCTATACAGATAAACGAGCCAATTATCATAAAATATTTGATTGCGCCACCACATGATTTCAGTAGTAACGCCACCAACATCGTCGCCAAAGCTTGTGATAATTATAAAGAACACAGAATACCCACAGCTCGTTTGTATATTATATACAGCACATATTATATTTTTATCCAGAACAAACATTTTTAAGGTCATAGGCTGAAAGTCATTACACAAAATTGTGTACAAGATGGAAAAATAAAAATTAAATTAAATTAAAGAAAATAGCTGGGTGAGAATGCCATGACAACAACAACACTGCAAGTATTTTCGTCGTTTCTTTTTTAATTTATTTAATTTTTTTTTTATATTCTCATCGACTTTTTTATTAGTACAATGTTTAATTTTTTGTCTGTCTGTCAGTTTTGTTTTTGTTTTACTGCCGGTCGGTATTGATTTTTAGTTGCCTATGTTTATTTTCGAGTTACACAATGCCTACAGAATAAATTCACAGCAATTTGTAAAAATGATTAACAGCAGCTAATGATAATCAATAAACGCACAGTGTGAAATATTCGATTTGCGGTCTGTTAAATTTCGGGATATTGGAATTAGTATATATAAGCAGTTTGAGCTACTCAGGTGGCGATTATTTTTTGATAATTATACCAATTAGCAGCTGGGTTGGGCTATTTTGATAGCATGTACATATATTATATTAATTAACCCTGTGAATGATGTATATAGCATCATTAACTATTATTATTTTATTATTATGTTTTAAATGTTATTTTTAAAACTGTATGAAACATAATCTGGAAACTTTTGAAAACCACTACCTACGTAATTTTCGGATATTATACAATACTTCACAAATAAATAAGATTCATACTTCAAAAATTCAAAAAATTTAGTCCTAATTTTAACAAATTTTATTTTTGTTCAAAATATTAAAATTCATTTTAACGGACATTGATGATTTTTATTCTTCGGCCGAGTGTAAAAATCATCTTCTTGGTTACTAAATTTTAAAATCAAAATTTACGAAATAATTTTGAACAAAACTCACAGTAAATGTTTTTTTAAATCTTAGTTGGCTGTTTTAGTTTGAAAAAATAATAAATTTATTGGTCGCGTCAAAATTTCAAGTAATAGGAAATACTTATAAAGCGGCATACTAAGATTTAAAAAAAACCACAACAAGTTTTGTAAACAATTATTTTCGAAGTTTCGATTTAATAATCTAGTAAGGTACGTCGCATGAAGTGATGTGCGACTAAAGGAATAGGGGCGTAAATTTGCACTTCTGGGCATATAAAAAATAAGTCACAAAGAATAATATTTATTCAATTGAAAGGTTAAAATAAATACTAATTATTAGCATTTTTTATACAAATCAGCGGGAAATTTTTATGGAATCCTAAATATTGGATGAAATAGCAAGCCACATACTCCATGTTGTTAGTTCGTTGTTTAATTCCATCTAAATTTGTTTTTTGGTCTAAATAATTTAAATGTTAATAAGAAAAAAAATTTACCCTTACATTTTCAAACAATAGGCAGTTTCCACTCGTATTTCGCAAATTTCATCGTAACTTGGTGTCTGATTATTTGCAAAAGCAAGTTCCAGCCATTTGCAAAAGTTGAATATTTTACTTCAGTCCAGCCAAATGCTGATTTTAATATCGCATCTTTGATGTTATAAGATTGTTGAAACGATTCCACTGGATCAACAGCAAACAATTTTCTTAAAAACTGGTTTTTAAAGTGACATTTAAAATTCTGCATATTATGCCCTGATCCATCGGTTGAATTAAAGATGTCCTGTTTCTTGGTCGAGCATATTTGAGAATAACCAATAATTCCAACCGATACGTTCCAGCTGCATTTGCACAACAAAGAATTGTTAATCGCGGTTTGTCGTGTTTGAAGCCTGTAGCAGCAACTTCTCCTGCACCATAGCTAGAGTAGAATTTAGTAAACATCGCCACAACAGCCCGGTTTCATCAGCATTATAAACCTGTTCACGAGTGAGATGATATTTCTCTACAATTTATTTAAATTTTGTGCAGTATTCGCTTGCTGCGATTTCATCTGCTAATTTATTTTCACCTGAAATATCCAATTTTCGAATACCGTGCCTTGATTTAAAACGTGCTAACCAACCGTTCGAAAATATACACAGCTCAGTTACTTTTAGAGCGTCATAAATAAATTTAGCTTTTTCTATGATGATGGGGCCAGTTATAAGTATTCCTTATCTTCTCTTACACAAAAATCACTCATATAAAACAGAATCGATCTGCTCCAGTTTAGCTTTATGCATTGGTTTTTTAGTTTTAGCGAATTTATCATATTCCATTTTAGAAGCAAACTAACAATTTTTCTTTATTACTTTTTATGTCGTATAAAGTTGAACTACCAATACTTTAAAAATTCTTCAATGCCTCTCAAGATTCACCTCTCTTCAATCTGTTAATAATTTCAATTTTATCACTGATTGATAATACATTTCGTTTCCTCTTTGTTGGTTCTTTGCTGGTCGAAGCCATATTAATATTTATTTATGGATTAAATAAAGTTAGATTTTTCTTTATTTATTAAAATTAATATTAATTTATTATTAATAAGGCATTGAACTAGAATAAAAAATAATAGAATAATGCAGAAAACAGAAAAAAGTAAAGGAAAGTATATTTTCTGTGAATCCCCGAATAATAAAAAATATAATTTCCCTTGTGAAAAAGAAAAAAAGCTTTTAAAAATTAAAGTACCGGTTAACTGAGTGTTCCGGTTAATTGGATGCCGGATAATCGGGCTTAACTATATATGACAAAATAATACTAGTGTACTGAGTAAAATAGTTAGAGTAGGTAATTAGCAAGCTACTATAATTTATTTGTATAGCAACTATAATTATGACGTAAAGCAAAATGATGAATGCGGATTCTTAAGAAATACCGCAATGAAGTCCCTGTTATTGAACTAATTTGATTCAACAAACGACACATTTTCTATAAAACAACGTCATGTTTTATTTATGTGAATATAAATGTTGTCTTGAAATATGAAATTTTCTAATTTGCTCGTAAACATAACCACATTTGGACTTGATCGACTTGCATTCAACTCATGATTAACAACGTGGAATTTTTTTAAACCTATTATGTACAAGCATAATATTCAATTACTTATTTGTTTATTTTGGTTGGGACCCTTAAAATATTCACTCGCGTTTGTCGTTTTGTTATATTTACTTTTCTTCTTGCGGTTGACTTAATTCAAATTAAATTTGAAAAAAAATAAGAAATTTAAATAAATCGTAGTTACAATATACACAAGACAATACAACAACGTCTATATAACGACAACGACGACGACAAGCAAGAGAGATATAAAATAATAAGAAATTGATTTGATTCTTATGTTATCCGATTTGTTTTTTAAGGTTTTTGTGTCTTTTCTATGTACAAAGAACGTATACAGTAGTTTGGTGAAGCCGAGTAGTTTTTATTATATAAAAATGATATTAAAAGCAATGAAATGAATTAAAATTACCAGTAGCCAGTAGTTAAGTGTAATAAATTGTTTCTTGATTGTTGTATATACACTGCCTTGCTGTCTTGGTCTTCTTCATACATATTTTGGTTGCGCGCGTTTTCTTATATTCGATGTACATACATAGTGTTTTTAGATTTCTTATTCTTCGTACTGTGCTGTTCCGTTTACAAACATCGCGTATCACAGAAAACAACAACAACAACAATATTAAATTAAAATTCGTGTGAGTTTTCGAAATTTGTTCTGTACCGCATTTTTATTTTTAACAAATCATTAATTATTTTATAAATTTTATTTAATTTGGTGTATTCCAGAAAGTTTTCTTTCTTTGAAATTGATTAATCTTTACATTTAAAATAAAACAAATTTTCACGAAATTAATGAAATAAGATATTTTTGTTTTGGTTACTTCTTGTTCATACTATATATTTTGGGATATTGCCTCGTCGTCTTGGAAATGAACGGAATAATTTAGATGATGCGAGATTGTAATTCAATTCAAAAGTCGAGTGTTTTGTAATTAAAAGGGGTTATTTATATTTTATTGAAGGCGCCATAGTGTTAATAAAAGTTTTTGGTCGATATATTAAAGACGGTATGGTATACGTTATTTGCACTAAATATTATTTATCTTGTTGTATATGTTTCAATGATAAATTTATCCATATTGGGTTGACCGCGATAAGAAGTTAAAGCGGAAGTAAAACATAAATGTGTATATGGCGCATAGACTCGTTCGTAAATGTTCTTGTTTAATCCAAAATTATTTTATTTGGGACGGTCGTTGTATTTTATTTGTATATTGTATAAATGCACTCAATTATAGGTTTATTGGTCGAATCCAGTGTTTGGGGATGTGGTTAATTAATATAAGAGTTAGATAAGTAAATTATATGTTATGAGTGAACATAGTAGCTAATAAGAATATAACTATTTTTTGACAAACTTATCGCACTATTTTAAACTCGTATGGGTCAATGGCCGACAACAATATATCGCTGGCTTACCAGATAACCGGCTATCACATCGCTAATAGGAAGTTTAGTCGACAAGCTCACTTAGCCGACACAACCAAATAGCCGAAAAGCAAAATCGCTGACATCTCCACCTCACCGATACCCTCATCACCGATACCGGTAATGGGTGTAGATCTGAGCAATATAATTTCATCTTAGGCATGTCTTAGATGATGATAACATCAATACTCGTATAATTATCAGGAACATTTGCACCGCTACAGCACATCGTCAAAATAATTTTTGCCGAGAAGTTCAATTAGAATTCTAATATTAATAGAATTAGAATTCTAATATTAATATACGACTTCATCGTTGGCAGGCGACCACTGATATCGCCGTAGGGTTTATAATCTTTTGATTTGCCTAAAAAATCGATTTATTTAAATTAAATCAAAATTTAATTTGTAAAGAAACTGGCAGGTTTTTGATTTGATACTATACTTTTACTTCATTGCACAGTTTATTAATATTTTGGCAGTGTAGGTATATTCAATTAGATTTCTGTTTAAAATAGTTTTGCAGAGTTTGCAGTGTATTTTAAATTTTCGATTCAGAAAACATATTTTTGAGTTATGCTAGTCAAAAAGTAGACGACTTGTTTTCGAGCTGCTTCCAAATTACTACACTTTCTGCCAGGATTAAATACACTGCGCCAAAAAAAAATGGAACAAAATTTTTTTTCGAAAAAATACCCAGATTTGAACGCTTGTATCTTGGTGAAATCATATCGTTTAAAAAATAATTTTGCTTTTAATTGAAGAAAATTTTGTTTTATTTTTGATACTGGAACCCGTTTTATTTTACATATTTTGTTTTTTCATGACTTTTTTGAGTAAAATAAAAATTGTTTAAACGAAAAATATGCCAATGTTTGAGACTGTAGACAAACTGGCTTATACAGAATTTATAAAACCTTGAAAATAATGCTGTGGAAATGTCTGCTGTGCGTACATGACATTGGGAGTTAGTTTGAAAAAAATACCATAGAGTGATTTGGTATCTGGACTGTTTTGGTCTGTGTCCTCTCTGCGGCACAAATGAATTGACTGAAGCCTCATGCTAAATGAATTATGATGAAGCTTCATACTTGGAAATTTTTCTAGTGTTGGGAGGGGCAGTTGGGGTTTTGCGGAGGTCTTAAGCTTTATCATTTTCTGATGTTTTTTCAATTATTTTGGAAGGTAGTAAACTGTTGTTTCAACATAGTTCAGCCGCTATGCGTCCTGATCAGGATTGAACTACGTACTTAGAGGTTTTTGTTAGGTTAGGAGAGGTGGTAACTTCCAATGAAGCTTTTTCGTTTTTGGCAGTAATTTGGTATATCATTTGTGTGGGACTCGGTTCAGAATGGGTCGATTCTAGGTTGAAGTTGCAGTAAGGCTGGTTCTTATCATTTTCCGCGAATGACTAATTTTGATAGAAATGGTTTTTTGTGGGAGCTTGTTCTTGTTTGCAAATGATTTGGGGGATGCAAGATTTGCAAAAGGCATGGTAAGCGCGTGAATGTTCTAGATTGGATTTGCAAGGGGAATGGTTCCTGTTCATTTTCTGTTTGTTGGGCGGATGTAACGGGTTTTGTTGTAGGCCAGGTGGGTTTTAAATGGACTTCACACCTTGATCCAGGTTTTTTTTTAGAATTTGGTCTGAAGTGAAAGATTTTTCATAAAAGATTTATGAAAGACCAAAATTCGTCTAAGTTCTCGTTTTATTTTTAGAAGGATGTGTTTCCGAAACAAACATTTTTGTTTTTTGCTATTTTGGAAACGAGCCGACGACTGCGGTTTGAAATTAAAGGTGGATTAACATATCCGATGATTTTTTGGTGCACTTTTTTTACACACACATAAACAAAATTTTGACACAAAAAAACGCATGGTGTTTAAAAAAGACGTCTTTCCTGATTAGCTGAATGTATCACGTGATGTTCGGCGCAGAAAAATCCTCGGATATGTAAATTCACCTTAATAATGTGCGGCATACACACAAAATGTTGTACAGGGTTTTGGCAAGCGAGGTTATATTCGAGGCAGGGAACGATCTGATGTTGGCCAAAAGATTAATCAACAATTGATTTTACTAAGTGACAAAAGATACGTCTTGTTGGATTGTTCTGTTGGACATTTTATGCTGCTGTTCAGGAGCAAGGCCAAGCTAAAATATGTTGTACATCGACTTGGGATGCACATAGCAGGCTTATATATTTTCTTTTGCTTCAGAAATGTGTGTAAAATCATTTGTCTTTATGCACTCTCTATTGTTTTTAGTATTCTTTAAGAATGATTCAAAATTAATCAAGTATTCCAAAAAAGCTCAAAATATTTGTTGCTATATATTATTTTAAAATGGCGTTCGAAAGATTTAATGCTGCAAATCGTTCGCAGTGGTCAAAAGAACTAATTAAACGTTTTTAAATGCTTCGTTAATTTAAATGTACAAAAGCATAAAAATGTAATTATTGTTTCTTTTGGGGTATTTTTCCATACGCCATTTCATATTTTTGAATTAAGGGGTATAATACCGCAGAAAGAGGTCTCGCCACCCTAGTTATACGCAAAATAAATGTACATAAATAATTCCACAATGTCCTTTCAAAAACAGAAAAGGAAAAAAAAGAAACGAATTAACACATGCAAAACAATAAAAACAAATGATAACACAAACAAAATAATAAATGCACACACACACACAATTTATAAACGACACAAAACAATAGGAACAAATGGAAACAATTATTGAAATAATCTTTAGTTCATGTTTATACATGTTTAAACTTTTAAGAGTAGAAGTTTATTAGCTACTAATATTAAAACATTTAATTTTATTTAAATTTATAGTATTGCCATGTTACCATTATGGCTCCGACGACGTATAATTTAATTTTCAACATAAAATTATATTTGGATTATAAAAATGGATTATAAGGCTGATAAATAAATAGAAAACAATAGGAATCGTCGAAACCTAACACAAAGGAGTCGCCCTTGCAAGACTTGGACCGGAGAATCGTATACTATTCAAAAAAACACCCGTTTGATAGTGCGAAAGAAATTATTCGTGAGCTAGATCTAGACATTTCTACAGATACGGTTCATTGCCATTTCTCCGATGCGGGATTGAAATGTTTCAGAGCTGCCAAGAAACCTTTCATCTCGGTGAAAAATAGAAAAACCAGAATCAAATCTGCTAAGTAGCATAAAGACTGGACCATTCAACAATGGAACCGAGTTTTGTGTCTGATGAAAGTAAATTCAATAGGATCAGATGGTACGTAGAACAATAGGAAAGCGTTTGAATCCTCGATATACAGTAGGACTGTAAAACATGTTGGATGCAAGGGTTTGCTGGTTAGGACCACTGCATCGCATTAACAGCATTATGGACCAGTTTATATATCGAGACATTTTAGAGCACCAAATGTTGCCTTATACCGAAGAAATTATGCCATTTAAACGGTTATTTTGCAGGATAACGACCCGAAATATGCGATACATGGATTGCGCAAAGTCCGGAGCTAAACCCTATCAAAAATTTATGGAATCAGGTCGACGATCAAGTGAGACTGCATGGAACATTTAAAAACAATGAGAGAGCTTCAAACCGATTGGTTGGAAATTTCTAAACAAAAAATTAGGAAGCTCATTGAGTTAATGACAAGAAGATGTTGGGAGGTTATCAAAAATAATGGTTATGCCATTGGTTACTAATTTTCATATGTATAAACATGAACTAAAGACATTTTTAATAACTGTTTCCATTTGTTTTGGGTCCTTTATAAATTGTTTGGGTGTGCATTTATTATTTTTTCTGCGTTATTATTTGTTTTTTATTGTTTCGTTGTGTTAATTAGTTTCTTTTTTTTTCTTTTCTGTTTTTTAAATGACATTGTGAAATTATATACGTACATTTATTTTGCGTATAACGCATTTTTATTGTGAGTTAATAATTTTTTCCTGCACAGTATATATCTCTGTTATGAACCCGATTTGGTGTCGATATTTAGAAACAGACAGTGTGAGTGAAAACGGACTAGGCAAACAAAAAATTAGCAGGAACTCCGAGATGCTTTGTACAAGAAGAATTGCATCAAATTACCATGCAACAAATACAAAATGTTTGTAATATGCCATGGCGCATTTATGAAGTAATGCTAGCTAGAGGAAAATTGGAAAATTCCAGTTTGTTCGTAGATTTTAGTTCAATTACGCTTGAATAAAGTTTAAAGGATTTTTGTTGTAATATACATTTTGAAATAAATCACAGTTTTTACTGTAAAAACTTATTTTCATCTTGATCTTGAACAACCAAAATTACGCTTGATGTGCGTGTCTCATTTTATGGTTACGTTTCTCGCTAAAGCTTCAATAAATCGGTTCACGGTTTCCAAATTCTCTATAAAATGGGGAATCAAAAAAGCCACAAAAAAGCAAAATAAAATAACACGGGTTCTAGTATCGAAAATAAAACAAAATTTAAGAAGCAAAATTATTTAACCATCCATTTTGTTCCTGTGGCTTTTTGATACGAATTTAAAATTTTCTAATTTGTTGCGTGTATCGAAAAGGAAATTGACGAAGGAAGGATTTCCGAAACCGATCTTCCAAATTTTAAATTAAATTATTTGTTGTATAATAAGAAAGTTTTTTATACTGTTTTATAAAATTTATTTAAAATAAAAAATACATTATAAAAATTATTTTTTGAAAGCTGTAATTGCACCAAGATACGAGCGTTCAAATCTCGGTTTTTTTTGGAAAAAAAATTCTGTTCCTTTTTTTGGCGCAGTGCATGAGCGAGCATGTAGATACCATAAAAGGAACATTTCTATGACAGTAAATATTGATAATGAACTCTCCAAAATGACAATTTTTTGTTCAAAATTAATCAAGGAATCATCCTTTAAAGGAAAGTAATTCAAGTCCATGGCACTTTGTATTTAAATTTAAGAAGAAACTATTCAAACTAAACAAGTACAGAATCAATATACAAAGGAATTACTTCAGAAAGCCTAGTTTGCATTAACACTACGGTTATTCCAGAATTATTTTACTAAATTTCTCGTTGTACTATAGGAACCAGGTTCCTAGCTACCTGATCACCCAAAGTGAAAATTATTATACCAATTTGAGTTAAAAATGATTTTCATTGAAATTTACTTAAAATTATAGCAATATCATTCAAATGTGGTATGGTATCAATCACTGGATTACGTAATGACATTATTTATAAAAGAAAAACTCAAAAACTCATTTGGTAAAAAATGAAAATATGTTTACACTTAAAGATAAACGCAAATTCTAAGAATTTATTTAATTGTGTAAACAAAGCTATTATGGTATTATAAAACTTCAATTAACGTATATAAATTCTAAACTAAGTTATAAACATGCGGACGTTGAAATTAAAAAAAAAATCAGTAACATAAACATGTAAATCCATACAATCTCAAACGACTATTTTGAGTAGGATACATTTTCAAAAGACATAAAGAAAGATTGAGATTATTTTAATAAATCGAGGCGGAACTGAATATCTAATTCAATGGAATTTTATCGAACATTATAATAAAATAATACACAGACAGACAAACAATAATGATATCTAATTTGCTACTTTATGTGAAGCTTAAACAGCTTCCGTTTCATGCTTTTGTTGTTACACCGTTGTGTGTACGGAAAACGTAATAATAATGTTGTTAACCCGACAAATAATTTTGGTTTTATTTTTTGTTGGACTAATATCATTGTTTCCTTTAAAATAAGCGTTATACGCGATAATTCCGAACAATTTTTCAAAAGCTCATAAATAATTTCTTAAGTAATTGAAATATCATCAATCTACGAGTTTAATGTTTATTTTACTATCGCACTATCATCTTTAATCGAGATAGATAGAAAGTTGAGAAAAATGTTAGAAATGTGTTACAAATATGTCTATGACCTATAATTATTCCAAAGTGAGTAATCTAATATTTATGTACATAAAATTTTATCTTGCACAGTTTTTTTTTTACTTTTATCTTCTTGTATTAATCTTATGTAGTATTGTTGTGTTACGAAATAAAAAAATATATAAATCTTTAAATAATTTAAATATAAAACTATAAAAACGAAAATTAATAATAATAAAAAAAAATTGCAATTCATTTTATTATTACTATTATTTTAGATATAAATTATATCTTTTTCCGTACCTCTCTCTCGCTCGTCTTATTTTATAAATAACCAAACTAATAAATCTTTTTCACAGCAAGTAGATTTCTTTCGAAATGAAAGGCAATATGAATGAATTTTTTATGCTGTTTTATGTTTTCGCTTTATGTATGTATGTACGCGGTTGATGAGATGCGCATTGTTTTGATGCTAATGTGAAAACAAAAACCTATGTCTTAGATGGGTATTATGCGGTTAGTTTTAGCTATATTGTGAAGATTCCATCAAATGTGGCAATTTTTTATATTACCTCCTATACTTCCTTATTATACTGACAAGATAGTTTATTTGCTGGTGAATTGTTTTGAAACTGTCTTATTTTGAAATATGAAACCGTTTTGGTTAACCAAATACAGCCCATAAATTGCAGAATTTTACTATAGATTTATGGTATACGTATTGGTTTAAAGTTATTAAACTGAACTATTGGCACACATTTGCTATACTCTTCTTAACGAATATTTTTATCTTAATCAATTTCGACAAGTTAGGCATCATCCAAAGTAAATTATACTATTTGTAGTTTAACCCTTTGAAAGCCAAGGAGCGCGATCACGCTTGTCAATGCAATAGCCGAAAATGCCAAGTGCACGATCACGCTTTTGCTCCCGCAAAATTGAAATATAATTTTAAACTTCTATGTTCCCTTGCTACAGCAGCATGGCGCTTTTGCCTAATTCTCTAAAAATCATGTTGGCACTCAACGGGTTAAAGTTGAAAGAGATACAAAAATTTCAATTTATAAATAAGTTGTAATTGAAAATCTCTCACCAATATTTCAATTTATGTTTGTTTATGTAAATTTCTTGAAAAATATTACTTGGAGAATAAAATAGAGGTGTTATTATGTTGTGGCCAACACCCGACTTTCTTTTAGGACGAATGTTCATAGATATACACCACACTTCATTTCTAAAGGGAAAAATTAAACCTACCGGATTTTTTATAAAAATCTGTCTTAAATTAAATATCATGACTTCCGCTTAAATTCTAGAAAGCCAACAACGTGCTAACAAGGTGAACCATTACAGAAACATAAACGACGACTACACTTCACACAATAAACGAATTATTTTTGCGGTTTAAAAACAAACCGTTTACGGTTTCCTATCACAAGGAAATTCGATTTTTTTTAGTTACCCTTTAAACAAAATAGCAAATTCGCAAAATACGAACCATAACCGATAACTTTTTGTTGTTGCTTTATGGCTCTATTCCATGGAAAAAACACAAAATTTTTGCTGAGCATATGACAAAGACAAGAACTAAAATTTACGTTAGAGTGGCTGAGGCACAACAGTTTTATTTTATGGTAGAAAAAATGGGAGAATTTTTGACATCGACAAACTGTAAACCTGTAAACCTGTAAATTTTTCGATTGTAATGGTTTTTTGTGATTGTTCCGTATATTGGTCTATTTTCCATCTATAGGTCAAAAAATTCATATACAAATAATATAATATTACTTTTGGGACAAACAGAATCATGTGATTTTATTATTTTTTTTAATTTTAATTGTAAGGGGAAAATTCTAGTATCAACAACATTTAACCTATAAATTATTTAAAAAAAATGAAAAATCTTTATTTTTAATTTTTTAAAAATCTTTATTTTTAAATAGTATTTTTGGGAGAGGCAGAATCATGTTATTTCATTTCTCTATTCATTTTTCGAAAATAAATAAAAAGTGCTCTGGTATAAAATTTATAACCTACAAAATAACATTAAATTATTGTTGACAAAAAAAAAAATTCCTCTCATACACAAAAATTTAAGAAATTTCTTTATCTAAAATAATTTTTTTAGATAAAGAATGTTCAAAATTTGTTTGTGATGGTGAAATGTATCTGCATTACAATTGTTTTGTGTGTTGCCATATGTTGTTTGGCTAGTTGATTTTTTTAAATAATTCTGTTAATTTATTTCCAATTAAATTTTGGATGGCTTGCATACAGGTGAAAGCTTCTGCCACATCTAGTTTGTGTATTTCTTCTAACTGGAGAGTGATGGTTGAAGAAATTGTCTCGAAGATCGTTAGCGGTTTTAAATTTTCAGCTACACAAAGTTAAGAAATTGCAGTTCCGTATTTATCTGGGTTTTTCGATGTTTCTTTCGAATTATTTGGTCTCGACTTTAACGATTCTTCATAATCGTAACAATCAATGACTTCTTCAGTTACTTCATATTCAACCTAAACAATAAAAATATCAATATTTATTACCTATAGATACATATTTAAATTGAAATTTTCTCAAATACGGAAGCTGAATGGCAGATAATTATCCAAGATTATTGGAATATTTGGAACTTTCCACATACCGGTGCTATTGATGGAAAACATATTATAAGGATTACCAAACCACCAAATTCTGAGTCGAATTATTATAACTGTAAAAACTTTCACAGCATCATTTTACTGGCTATCGTAGATCCTTATTCGCGGTTTTTATTGTTTGATGTTGCAGCGAACGGAAAAGCGTCTGACAATACTATTTTTAAAAACACAATGTTTTTTAAAAAATATGGATCAATTGCATATCCCAAGACCAAGCGAGTTGGAGTGTGAAATCATGGCGACATAAAGGTTTCATCACCAGATGCCAAAGATTGACTACAAAACAAATGATATTTAACTTCGCAAGTTAGGAAAGTTATCTCGAGCTAGGTTAAAAGTCGAATGTGCATTTGATAAAATGGCGTCACGATTCCGAATCTCAATTGATGTGAAAATTGAAACGGCCGACATGATTATCAAAGTTTGCTGTGTAATGCACAATTACCTCACTAAACCTATTGAGAAAAATGTTCAATGTGATGACATGAAACCAAATAAACTACCGCCAACCGTTGCCAGTATAAAGTCAAATGATAATATAACAAGTTCCACTAAAATAGTGCATGCAATGCGAGACACAATTGCAAATTTTTGTGTCGGAAAGGAAGACGTGCAATTTCAGTGGGGAAAAATTGGTTTAATAAGTTAAATAAAAATATGTACAAATATAAAAATTAAAATTTATACCTAATTTGATAGGAAAAAGAAAAGCTACTTACAGAACTATCATTCGTTTCCATTGTTACTGGTTGTTCTGCGTTAAACAATCACTTCGTCCAGAAATTTCATACCGTCGCACAAACACCAAGTTTTTGTATCATGATCAATTCCAATTCTAGATTTTTTTCTTTTGTCTTTTAATTTTTTGATGTTGGACATAAAAATTCCTTAAATTTCTTATTTTTTATTTCTTTCATCTTCAATTTTTAAGTTTAAGTCCCCCGCAATTTCCTGTACAACAGTATTTTTTAAATCTACCCGCATGTAATTTGTATGTGTTACCTTCCATAACACTTCATTTTTTCTATACATGTCGATCAATTCGACATTGTAGTTTCAGTGCTAAAAGATATGTTTTATGGGGTTTATCAAATGAATAGCCAAAAAAAAATTGGTTAAATTATGTTTTTTATTGTTTCTAAATGTGAACATAAAGACGTTTCAAATAAAACATTAATTTCATAAGACATTAAAAATAATTTACTAATAAAATTACGTGAAATAGCCTCCTGATAATTTGCTAATAGTGTCAAAATGCGTATAATATACACACACACATACATTGATAAAATTAATATCATAATAGAAAATATCAGTGGATTTGCACACTGGGTGAATGACGTCAATACAAAGATTTAATCTAAGAAAGCGATGAAAATTTCAATTTATGTTGTATTTTGGTAAATTTTAAGTGGCATTTCATTAGGAATTGAAATTGGTATTCAATCCAATTTTTGGTCAAAAGAAGGAACCAATGAATTCTCGTGATTTGTTTTCCAAAGTTGACAATGTTTGACATTTGCGATATTTTATATTTTTTTTTGTATGAATCCATTATAACCAATACACTATGTCACAATTATTATTTTGTTGAGAATTAAATATTATTTAGTTTTATTAGTATGTATTATTAAAAATGTTTAATTTCAACATTTAGAACAAAAAATCAATTTGAAAAACTCTAGTGATCAGCACAGTAACTAAAAAATAAAATTAGAATTTCAATACCATCAACTCTGAAGGAATTCAACGAATGCCAAATTGGCATTGAATACATAGCATTGTTGTTGTCAATTGGCAAATGAAATATCACTTTAGTCAATTTGTTTTTCCATGAAAATAAATCGAGAACACAAAAACGAACCAAGAAACCTCATTGATTGCCCTAATATGCACTATTTACGTGTTATCTTTTAACTTTAAGATGTCGAGAAAAAACTAAGTGCAAAGCGATCTGGATGAGACAATGAGTGTTGAGTATCCCAAACTTTGAGATTTTACGATAATATTTAATTGTAAACATATATTATTAATTAATTTAACCTCGTTTTTTGCTAATGAATGAGAAATAAACTGCATTTTATTATCAATGAAATCCGCATAACCTCTTTAAACTTATTTCTAGCCTACTCGAATTTTATTTTATGTTGTCATGTCAAAATCAATGACTTATACAAAGTAGTAGACAAATATAAGTATTCTAGTTTTCCTTGTAAGCACTTTACAACGCACAATATTTTGTAAGCTGTATTGAAACTCAACATTTAGTAGCAAATTAATAAATTATTCAAAACAAATATTTACTAATCAAAACTGATACACATAAACAAATCGGAAATGACGTTTATTTGAACGACAGAATAAATGTGAGTTTCTCTATTGTTTTAATTTCAAACATTCCATACTTAAAATTACGTCACAAATATATTGCATGCAATTATTTCCATTTAAATTCCCCCATTAACTTTCTTCTATATAAAGCTGAGCACTAAGGTGTTAAACTATATCCATATTTTTAACTCCCATAAAACCAAATCGGTCAAACTTTTTTATGAACCTTTCATTAATCTACAACGTTCATCATATTTCTTATATACCCAACAAGAGCTTTAGCGGGAAAGCAAAAAAGTTGGCCCGATTAGGGTCATTGAAACAACGAAAAAAAAGAGAAATTCACTTTAACAATTTTTTGTTGTTGTTGGTTTTTAGAAAGTATCTCTTTATAAAATATTTATCAGAAAGATTCATCTTTAATATTTTGTATTGTTTGTGTGTGCTACAGAGAAGGTTATGTTACGTTTAGGTATACAATTTAATATTTTTTTCCAGAGATAATATTTGCTTACCTTCTAATGTCAAGATATTATATTTTTTAGAGTTTGTGGTTTAACGAAAGGAATAAAAATGTATATTTGCACTAAAATATATTGAGTAAATAATTTTTTTTTATTATACATTTTTACGAAATTCAAATATATAATGGAATTTATTATGCATAAACTTGAGAATTGAATTTATAAAGAAGACGGCGACGAAGAAACAGAAAATCGTTTACTTTATTTTTATTGACTTGATTTGTTTAATATTCATGCTAGCTTGATAATATATTCCTGTGTTCATTCGTTTTCGATCAATATACGAAACACACTGTACTTATTTATACATACGATGAATGAATAAATAATTGAGCAAAATTTTAAATTTATTCAAAATTATTTATATTTTTAATATATGCTTTGTTTTTATATTAACTTTGTCTAAATAAAGTGATAAAACAATGTGTTCCGCTTATAGTTATTATAACAATTTGAGGAATATTGTCAAAAACAAGTTACATCAACACAGTAGAAAAAATGTATTTCTAAGAATTGTTAGTATTTTTTTTTTACTTCAGAGCGCAATGGAAGAGGGTGCTGCATCATGAGGCCAAAGATCTCAATAATCATCACCGACGCCAGCGGCCAGGACTATCAGGGATGTCGCCAGTTACTCCAAACGATGAGCAGAAAGTTCAACCTTGCGAAGAAGATGTAAAAAATGAGGTAAACCCAGCGATGGTTCATAAAAGAAGCAACCATATCAGTACAGTCGCCTATTCCCGAACAACAGAAAACAATCTTGGATATGGGACACATGATGCAGGCAATTTTGCTTCAACCAAAGGGAATAGATGATATATTAGAGCAACTCCAAAAAGAGCAACAGCAATTTGTTGAGCTGCGAAAAGAACGGATTTTGTAATGCATCGGCTACATTTGAAAGGTAAATGGAGTAAGTTTTAAGAGGCCTAAATCAGAAAACACGTCTAATTAATTCGGATGACATCATTGTGCTAGGCCGCTCATTTGATGAGCACGTCATCAATCTGTGGTGTACATCATCGGTATTGTTATATTTTCTGTGTTGTTATAAAAATAAATTTATTAAATTTTGTTATTATTTTTACAAGTTTTATTTTTTTTAATTAAATATTTTACCTTGTAGTATGTTGGTTGTTTTAATTTGTTGTGACATTTTGGCGGTAGAGAAATGTCCAATTAATGACCTTTCTTAAAGGTATAATGGGTACGTTTTATACGAGAAATATATGTAGTTAGGTACGATTTGTTATAACTGATATACAATCTGGCCTTAGTTGAACCGATGAATCATAGAGTCCTTAGCCAGGATGTATACCAGAAAAAATGTATATTCGTTTTGTTTTAATTTTTTATCGCCAGTTGTTATTCAAAAACCTGGAACTCAATTATCGTTATTTTAAAAGCTAAAACACAAGTCGGATTTGAAAACATTAAAATCCGTTGAATTTAGTATTAATATATACATTAATAAAAAAGGTTTATTAATTTTATTCTAAATACAAAGTGAAATATTAGCCTAAATTAACAAACCCACATTGCTGTCGCTGTAGATCAGTGATAGGAGGACTAATGTTGGAGCTATAAATATAAATCTAAATATAAAATTTATATTGGTATTACGAATATATACTTACCTCGATCCTCCTAAAAATCTTCAACGAAATGCAGACTATTTAGGGAAGGGAACGATTTGGGTAATATTATTTCAACCACCGTACAAGTGGTGCAGTGGTTAAAGCTTCGGCACTTGGACCAGGAGGTACTGGGTTCAAATCCCACCAGAGGCAGGATATAAAGCGAATTTTCTTCATCGATTACGATTGATGATGATAGTAACACAACTTAGACCATCTGTTGGAGTGCAGAATTCAGCGCCGACCGACCGTCCATGTCAGTGTGCAGGTTGACATGGAGCTTGCAACGTGCAGGTAGTATATACTGTAATTATTGTGTGAGTAGGTGAATGGGTGGGTGTGTGCGTAAATGAAAAGGGAAGTATTAATTGACCTTAAAAGGACATTAAATCCTTTGGATGATTAATACTTTCTTTTATTATACAAAAAAAAAGCAATGGGATGCGAGCGGATCCAAAGAAGTTAGTGTGTTAGTAATGGATATTGACCTACATGACAGGATTATTAGCCAAAACTAAGAAGTTTCAGAAGAACTTGCATTTGCAGATCGAATTTTGTTTGCCTTTGACTCTTGTGTCAACAAGATATTTTGTTTTTTCGCATTTGAAATAAAAAATTTATTTTACTTATATTTTAAGAACGAAATTGAATTTTAACAGTTAAAACTTGGGTTTCTTGATACGGTCGTTTAGGAATTTGTTGTGGACACAGGACTGGTTCCAGATAGTGGTGTGGATTGCCGAATGTGATTTAGCTAAACCATATGTAGTGGATGATCTAGTTGCTTTTGTGTTTCTGTGGCATGGGACTGGGAGAGGGGTCAATGGTTGGGCGCTCATGTTGTTTTTGTAGCCGCTGATCTCATCTTAAAAACATTAAACACTGGACAATTTATTTTGTACTAATTTGAACTGCATACTTCATTATAAATGAGCTCAAAAATTATTATTTCTGTCATCACTCAGCAACGTTCTATAATTGTTTTTGCCTATATGGAGCCATTTCAAGGAGTTCATTCTTTTCTCACATTTAAAGATTTGATTTGAAATTAATCGTTTACATGGTTAAAACTCGGTTGTAGATGGTGCCTATCCTACCGACATTATTGCTAATCCCTTTATCTAAAACACCGTAGTATTGTTTAGTGACATGGGAGGATTAAGTGGTGGAAAGGATGCGCAGCAACTTCCCACATGCCCGTGACAGTTAAGTCTGCCATTACATTTACTGTTAACTGTATTGATCATTCTAAATAGTTTATCAGACAGCGTTTACCGAAACAGGGACCAGGTTAAATTGTCGGGTATCGCTCGTCTTTGGTGGATTCATTTCCCAAAACCAAAATCTGGAGCCTATATGGCACATTACTACTAAACCTGGCAATAAAAGCAATTGCGCGTCTAGTCATCTCATTTCGCCACCAACCGCCACTAACCAGGGAACCGCACATAATGTATAGTCAAACTCCTGATATAAAGACAAAAAAATGTTGTAGGGCACAATTAACCCTTTTGTGCTGCCTACTAAATGTATAGGTATCACAATGAAGAAAGAACATAAAACAGGGTGGTGCAAAATTACAAAAAAAAAACCTTAAACCTTAACTATTAAATATTAAAAATGATGAACGAAAATTACTCCTCTTCTTCTTCTTCGTTACATGTGGTTGGCAAAAAAAAGTTTATTTAGTTAAATTTGTTACCTGGTTCGCGCTCAGCCATCCAAGCATGTGCTTACGACGCTATGATGAAATAATTTATTGTGCCACCTTAGCACGAGTTGTGGAGTCCTTAACCTTCGGCACGTAACTGTAAATTCCCTGCCGACATACAAACTTGAGGCTATAGCGGAAATTTGCTCATTCGAGGTTTTTACCCAACAATATTTTCTCGGTACATAAATTAACTCTCGCACGTAATAAGATTCAATCACAAAAAAATTTATTAACATTACTTGATTACAAATATTTATTTTTATTTTATTTTTTTTGGTTTAATTTTATGTACAATAATCTTAGCACTAGATACAGATTATACTTATTTTAATTTCCCCTTGGCGTTCCGAAATCATGTTATGCCAACTTGGGTTTACATTAATAAATTTTGAATATACATTTTTTTTTATGATTACTTATGTTTATAATTTTACAGATACCAACAATTAACCACCATTTAGTGAGCGTTATTATATAATCAATAATCTATATATGTATTTTTTTTTAATTAGTTTACGTTCGCAAAAAAAATAAATTTGTTGGTTTTACAACTTTACCAACACATTTTTTTTCACCAGCACGACACGATTTTTTTTAAATTGTAATATTTGCCATGTTTTTTTATTAGCGCCCGATAGATGTATCCGGAGCAGCCAATTTTCTTTGTCAAAACTTATATTTAGCGTGCTATTTTTACATATAATTAATTTACTAAACTAACTCATTCAACTTTAAAGTTAAAAATTGACAAAAAAATTGTTTGCTCTACCTATTTATCGGGAGCCGCTATCGGGAGCGCTATCCATTTCAATGAGAAATTTGAAAAGGCTTTTATTTTTAAAACCCCTGAAACCATTAGAAACTTAGTGTGCCTGAGAGCGATTTTTTTGACTAAATTGCCGACTAAACTAAATCGACTGACTCATATCATATTATTTCCGACAACACCGATTTGTTATTATTTAAAATCATGGAAATAGCAAAAATAAAACAAATATGGATATGGAATTCGAATTATTCATGAATGTGATTAAAAATTACAATCGAAATTTACGAATGAGAATATTTCCTGTTAGACGTTTTTCTCGATAAAAAAAAATAATAAAAACAAAAATGAAAATGACAACCAAATAGTCAAGCAACTTCAGCAGGAGTCTAAAGGATAAAAACTGGTGGGTAATAGCATAACTACTCATTAATTTAGTTTAGTCGGCAATTTAGTCGAGAAAACCGCTCTCAGGTACACAGTCTTAATCTTATAATATAATTTTAAAACGCAGTAAGATGAATTCTTGTTTATAACGTCATGTCAAAATAAATGTTTATTAATATATTTCAAGTGATAAATGTTTGTTTTATGGATGTATTTAATTTTCTTTCTTATGGTATAGCGACACCAGTGAATAATAGCTGCAGTTTTAGTAGAAATTTTATAGAATAGAATATAGAAGATATCCCATATAGCAATTTGAAGGCCCCTTAGAGAACCGCTACATTTTTTTTAATAAAACGGGGTGCTGCATATTTATTTGTCTGACTTGTTTAAGAACAGCTGTAAAATCAATTAAAATCATTTCAGTTTTCGTATCATTTTTTTGTGTTTGTAAATTTTATTTAATTTCAAATATTATTTAATCATTTAGTATAATGAGTATTGCAACCCTGATGTTCAATAACTTCAAGAAGTCTATTGTGTATTGAGTTGTAAAGTAACCACAAATAGCGAAGGGGAATTTCAGCCCAAGCTGATTTTATGGTTTCAATTAAATTGTTATTCTCGAACTGCCTTCATCCTTCGTTCACTTTCCGTGATAGCCATCCCCAAACGTTTTCCATTATGTTTAAGTCGGGTGAATAGGGTGGCCAAGGCAATAGTTCTACATTTTCTGAATCCGCGCTTGAATGTGGGGAACGCTGTATTGTACGATGGACGGTTGCTCTTCTGGCCGTAACACCGGTTCTAGACCTTATGTTGCTAATCAACAGGGTAGAATTTGAAGCTTCTCTAAGAATGGTCCGTCGATCTTAGATTTTTGTAGCCATGTTCACATGTCCTTTACTGTTTTTTCCATAAATTTGGATGCTACTTAGATAATTATGCACAACGGTTGAACTTCTTCCAATTTTAGCAGATTTCCTTGTAACTTTATTTTCCGTTTTTTTCGGCTTCTACAATAGACTGCGCATATGAATTTTTTTTAAATATGAATAGTTAAAAATTTTCAGAAAATACATAAATTTAAATTTAGTACACATTTTCAGTATTCAAAATAAAAGCTTCTCCATATCGCTAAAATTTTTTCAATGTATGCCACATTTCCAGCTGTACGAATTCAGATTAGATATTCAAGTGGCAAGCTATTTTCAATACATTCGGACAATTATTAACTTAATCTTCGTATGAACTATCATGTTTTGTGTCACTACTGATTACCGAACTAATGCTGCAATTTTTGCCATTGCAATAAATGCACTATGCGCAATTTCTATGCTCACGTTTTCCGTAAGAATTTTCTAGATGCTTTACAATATGGTATTGCCACATAATTTTTGTCATATAAAACACTCTGTCACTAATTACACGTTTTACATTCAAATTTGCAATTGCAATCAACGCAAACTAAATAAAACACCCACTCCCTTTTTGTCAAAAATCAAAATATTTCATAAAAAATTGGAGAAAAAACCGTCCCAACCTCTTTCCTTCGTTTCCTGTCCTAATTATATTAAAAAATGAATTTAAATTTCAAAATTAAAAAAAATTATATTAATTTTTATACTACATCCCTCGAGGGTTGTGAAAAATACATATAAAAAAAAGTAAAATGAGTGCGGAGGAAGCGTACAAAAAATATTACGTTTTGGTATAAGGAAAATTGTCACCCTTCGTTCTACATTCTATTTATGTACATACATACAGAATATACAAAACTTTATCCTCACCCGGGTCGTTAAAATATACGTATCTAGAAGGAAAACAAGCAAAGTAAAATAATTGGATATACATTTTCACATTGTTCACCCCAACATTATATAGATACGAGATGAGATTTATCATTTAATATACATTTCGAAATATACGAGGAAGAGAAAGGACTAGGTACATATAGAGATGTAAGTAGTTAGAAAAAAGGAAGATAATATGTTAAAAGTTTTTATGTCATTTCGAATGTAGATTACTTGCGAAATAAATATTTCATTTTAGGGGTCTGATGCTTTATCAAAAAAAAATCTCGATGAGTTTGTCAATAAAATGTGGTCTTGTGGATAAAGTATCATTAAGGCTTTATATTATTTTTGTTGTTGTTATCGAGTATGATAGGATGGATATACGATATTACACGTAATTATATACAATTTAAACGGAATTAAAATAGTTTTTTGCGTCATTGGTACAGTTTTGCAAATTGATTGGACTGTAAATTAGATCTACTGATATAAGTGGTACCAAAATATATTTTGTTAAAATGTAGCGGATCCCTCTAAAGGATACCATATCACAATCTAAACCATCAAAATTTAAATGAAAACGTGTATTTACTGAAACTGTTTTTTCGAATACTAATAGGATTGACAAAAATCAAAAATTACACCATCAAAAGTTTTCTATATTGCTTGATAAGTTCTTAAAGTCGCTTGGAAAATGGATGCTTGTTGGAATAGTCAAGATATTGGTGAAAGTGACTCGTTCACATAGTTGACGCTTAGAAGGGCCTCATAAATTTTGAAACAGTACTGTTTCTATAAATAATGCGTTCATTTTGTACCAAATACACAGTAAGTTAGGTAGGCCTTAAAACCAGATTTATTTGCGATTATTTTGACATAAAGTTTTAATATTTTTTTATTTTGTTAGAAAACTGCAACGCAGCGACATTAGCTATTTGTAAATCTAGAGCACAAAGTAGCATTTTGTTGCTCGAGCGGGGCGCTATATAATTATGTGAGAACAATAAAATTCTTTGCGCTCGAGTAGCGCACGCAATATGTTTTCTGCAACTTATAATAAAATTACATGTATTAATTCAATTGCTTTGTTATTGTCAAAAGTTGGCCGCAGCAGTTGAAATTAAAAACGAATTTATGAATTTATGTTAGAAATCGTAGCATGCTTGCAATATCTAAACAGGCGAAATTGTTTATTTGAATAAACAAAAAATAATAAAACAGTTGTTTTGCGATTTGAAATTTATGTACAGCCTACTTTCCATGGTAGTCGAAGGAAAAAAATTGTTCCGAAACGTTGGACAATAAAATGACTATGAAATCATTCGTCGGTGGTTTACGAAATTTCTATATCTAGACGTAATGTCGTGAAGCGCACTATATGACCGTCGACCATCGGTAAATAGATGCGCTGCATTAAATTCAAAATTGCTCATAGCAATACAGCACAGGACCTCATGTATCAAGCAGAACGCTTGTAAAAATGGAGCAATTGGGCTGAGATGTGCTTAAGCCAGGTACTGTTATAACTATATTTTTTTTACAGATAAAGCTATTTCGTTGAAAACATTTTTGGTTTAGCAATCGAAACATTTTCCGTTTTTAAAATAATGTAAATTTTATTACACAATAACGAGTTGAATTTTTCGTATGATATCTTATATATTAATACTCTTAATTTTTTCATATTCAACCCTAAAATGACCCCTAAACATGATCCGGTTCGTTAGATTTTTTCAAAGTAGGTCTACATGAATATTACGCTGTGCGTAGGCGTGAAAAATCGGAAAATTCTACCGGGAAGTACCTGAAACGGGTACCTCAGGAGGTTTCAGAAAATTTCCAAGATTTTGTGCGCGTGAAATCTTGCAACATTTGAGAATTTTATGGGATGACCGAAAAGCAAATTATTTTGTTCAAATTAGTGCAACACTGTTGGCGCGCTTCCCGTTGGAGATATAAATATTTGACTTGGCAGAGGCACGTAAGTCATACTGTGTGCATTTGAGCGCGTGCTTGCCGTTTAAGATTTAAAAATTAACCGCGTATATAAATTTACTTTATTTCTGATAAAAGTGCATCAAATTTTCATCTTAAAAAATCTTCTTAATCATTCATTTCTTAACCAAAAATTCAAAAAAAAATGTTTTCACGTGACTGATTATTCAGTCACAGGTCAGCTAGTTAATTAATAACAATTAAAATATTGACTTTAACAATAAAAAACTGGCAGAAAATTTTGATGTACATCAAAATTTTTTGATGTAAATCACATTTTCGCGTTCTTTTTACGGAAAAAATAGCAAAAAAATTTGATGTATACATCAAAAAATGGAAATGTAGATTTTTACTTCCATTTTAACTACCACATATACATATTTATATACATATAATACGTCAATCGTAAATATTGTCAAATATGTCAAACGCGTCATTTGCAATTTTTTCAAAATGGTTTGTTATTGTTTTCGGCATCCCTTTCTAGTTTAGGCACACTACGATAAAAACACATCAAATTTTTTTCGTGTTCTTTTTAACTATCGGAAATTTGATTTGCATCAAAAACGTAAAAGAATTCGCTATTAGTAAGTGAAAATAATGTATGTGTAAAATAAATCTTTGAATTTTCTTATTATTTAAATAAAATCTAGAATTAGCACAAATTAGGGGTAAACAAGGTTCAAAAACCTAAAACCTGTGTATTTATTGAATTTATGGAGGTAAATATAAATTTTACACATACATGACAGGTGAGTATTTCAAACGCATTTATATTCGTCTGTAAAGTGTAAATTAGCTCAATGCACTTGGGTAAGGTAAAAAATCAAATTCAATAAAATTTTAGTAGATAGTTTAAATGAATTGTCTGGTAATTTAATGAACACTGTTGATGAATGGTTAGTGAACATCTCCAATATAGATCTTCCTATTCATGTTAAAATGATTTTAAGTTTGGGAAACAAACAATTGGTCATTCAGTTCCGTATTTCAAAATTATTTCTAATGTCGAAAGTGCAATTTTTCATTTTCGTTATACTATTCATTGTATTACCGAAAATCCACAAGCCTGGTTTTCCATATAGAACCTGAGTGTCGATTTTGTACGAAAAGCGACAAGCGCGAGGTGAGCAAACTGGAAAAATAGAGTACTGAGCATCTAGATTGTATTAGTAGGCGAGACGCACGAGCATGATCATGTTTTGAGTTTTTTTGGATTGACGTTTCTATGCGTAAACATTTCACAATTTTCATATTTTTGAATTAATTTGAAAATAATTCAAACATTTACATATTAAATCATTAATATACAAAATGATATTAAAACATAAAATCCTAAACACATAAAATATTAGTTCATTCCACCGCTCAAAACCAAGCTAATAGAAGAGGTGAGTAGACGTCAGTATCAAAAAAAAAAAAATAATAAACCGATTCAACCGGATCCATTTATTTTGGTACCTACCATCGCAAAAACGACAAATAGAATGCACATATACAAAAGAGAAAAAACACAATACAAATATAAAATTGTGTATCATACACTATATATGTACACAAAATTCTTGCTCACCTCGCCAACTCGCGCTTTCTTTTTGCGTACAAAATTGATTCTCTCCATATAGACCAATTATTAATTCAATTAATGGCCCAACAAATATTTTATCGTCTTTTTTGGGTAATATTTTAAAAATTAGTGTTGGTAATACTAGTTCAAATATTCTAAATTCGGAAGATTTTAAACAAAAAATTCAGAATGTTACGCTTCTACAAAATTACCTTTTAGTGTCTTTGGATGTTACGTCTTTGTTTACTAATGTTGATAATAGACGTGTTACCAACATTATTAAAGAAAACTGGAGGAGTATTAAACAAAATTCAAAAACTAAATTGACTAAAGTTCAATTTATGTCGGCATTGCAAATAGTTTTGAATAATTCTGATT
This sequence comes from Nephrotoma flavescens, assembly GCA_932526605.1. Taxonomy (NCBI): domain Eukaryota; kingdom Metazoa; phylum Arthropoda; class Insecta; order Diptera; family Tipulidae; genus Nephrotoma; species Nephrotoma flavescens. Next base: position 269,149,038 of record OW052222.1, on the reverse strand, counting down.
TTTCTTTCGGCAATAAAATTTATAATCAAACTTTTGGTTCTCCAATGGGTTTTCCTATTAGTCCCATAATTGCAAATTTAATGATGGAATTTTTGGAAAAAATGGGATTAAACTCTTTGGATTATCAACCTTTATTTTAATTTCGTTATGTAGATGACATTATAACCGCAATTCCTGAAGGCAAAAATGAAATTTTTCTGGATGTATTTAACTTTGGATAATAGAATAAGATTTATTTTTAATTCACGAACCGGATGATAACATTTCTTTTGACTGATACCATAAAAATACCTGGTCCGGTCGTTATCTAAATTTTATTTCTTGGCATCCTTTTTCTTACAAAATTAATACAATCAAAATTTTAACTCAAAAAATTCTAAAATTGTCCAATACTAAATTTCATTACAATAACTTTAAATTTTTGGAAAACATTTTGGTAAATAATCAGAATCCTAAAAAATGAATAACATAAATAAATTGATTTGGAAACAAAGAAATTATCAAAATTTTACACTAAATCCTGAAATTGAAAGTACAAATTATTTATTTTTAGTAAAAATTACTTTCGAAAAATTAAAACATATATTTAAAAATTATAATTTCAAAATTATTGGTCGTTCAGCTATCAGTTTATATGATATTTTGTTTTCAAAATTAAAAGATCTAATACCATTAAAGAAAGAATCAAATCTTGTCTACTTTCGGAACATATTAGAGATACCAACCATAAAATTAGTTTGGAAGATGTAGATATTTCGGAAAACAACCTAATTACAACCTAATTAATTTATAATTTGATTTTTTGCTTTTACACATTTCAAATATTATTTAAGATGGTTACAATTAAGCTGGAATTCCACTATAGAAAAAATGTGCTTTGAGTAAAATTAAAGGAAGAAAAAAATATAATTTGGTAGTTGGCGGAATGAAACAAAAAACCTTTTCAGTAACTACAGTCTGTAGTAGTGTATACTCCTATGAAAATTATTAAATCGAGAACTTTTTGTAGGAGTATGACTACACACATACGTTAAATTTGTGTAGGATGAGAGATATTTATCACATACTAAAATAATTGTATGGTTAAATTTATTTTTATAGCGAAGTGTCATGTATGTGAAGTTAGCCCGAAAACCAGCCCGAAAAAAAATATCTTCTAACAGAAAAAGCCTCTCAGCCCGAAAAATATTAAAAAATACCTCAAAATAACATTCCATCCCGAAAATAATAATTATAAGAAAATATGTACAAAATAGTTATATTTCGAGCTAAAATATATTAAATACACAACAATTATTGCTATTTTACTGTCAGGCTTAGTGTCTGCTATCTACCCAAAATAATACAACAATATGACTTATTCCGCATTATGCCTTAATGCTAAATACGTGAATATGTTTACCACTGAATCTCAGCTCACAGGGATTGATAGATATAACGGTATATGAAAAATGTTAGATATGACCTTTAGCTATGTAAAACAACAACACTTATATAAGCGCAATGGTAAGAAGGGCGTTTTATGGGGCTACATCTACCTATATGCTAAAAATGAGCATATGTTTACCACTGAATATCAGCTCAAAGTGATTGATAGATATAACGGTATATAGAGAATGTTAAATAGGACCTTCAGCCATGTAAAATAACAACCCTTATATCAACGCGATGGTGGGAAGGGTGTTTTATGGAGCTACATCCACCTATATGCCTTCATACTAAAAACGTGCATATGTTTACCACTGGATCTCAGCTCACAAGGATTGATAGATAAAACGGTATATAGAGAATGTTAGATAGGACCGTTAGCCATGTAAAACAACAACCCCTATATCAACGCGATGGTGGGAAGGGTGTTTTATGGAGCTACATCCACCTATAAGCCTTCATACTAAAAACAAGCATATGTTTACCTCTGGATCTCAGCTCACAGGGATTGATAGATATAACGGTATATGGGGAATGTTAGATAGGACCGTTAGCCATGTAAAACAACAACCCCTATATCAACGCGATGGTGGGAAGGGTGTTTTATGGAGCTACATCCACCTATATGCCATGATACTAAAAACGTGCATATGTTTACCACTAAATCTTAGATCACAGGGATTGATAGACATAACGGTATATGGGGAATGTTAGATAGGACCGTTAGCCATGTAAAACAACAACCCCTATATCAACGCGATGGTGGGAATGGTGTTTTAAGGAGCTACATCCACCTATATGCCTTCATACTAAAAACAAGCATATGTTTACCACTGGATCTCAGCTCACAGGGATTGATAGATATAACGGTATATAGAGAATGTTAGATAGGACCATTAGCCATGTAAAACAACAACCACTACATCAACGCGATGGTGAGAAAGGTGTTTTATGGAGTTACATCCACCTATATGCCATGATACTAAAAACGTGCATATGTTTACCACTAAATCTTAGATCACAGGGATTGATAGATATAACGGTATATGGGGAATGTTAGATATTACCGTTAGCCATGTAAAACAACAACCCCTATATCAACGCGATGGTGGGAAGGGTGTTTTAAGGAGCTACATCCACCTATATGCCTTCATACTAAAAACAAGCATATGTTTACCACTGGATCTCAGCTCACAGGGATTGATAGATATAACGGTATATAGAGAATGTTAGATAGGACCATTAGCCATGTAAAACAACAACCACTACATCAACGCGATGGTGGGAAGGGTGTTTTATGGAGTTACATCCACCTATATGCCTTCATACTAAAAACAAGCATATGTTTACCACTGGATCTCAGCTCACAGGGATTGATAGATATAACGGTATATGAAAAATGTTAGATATGACCTTTAGCTATGTAAAACAACAACACTTATATAAGCGCAATGGTAAGAAGGGCGTTTTATGGGGCTACATCTACCTATATGCTAAAAATGAGCATATGTTTACCACTGAATATCAGCTCAAAGTGATTGATAGATATAACGGTATATAGAGAATGTTAAATAGGACCTTCAGCCATGTAAAATAACAACCCTTATATCAACGCGATGGTGGGAAGGGTGTTTTATGGAGCTACATCCACCTATATGCCTTCATACTAAAAACGTGCATATGTTTACCACTGGATCTCAGCTCACAAGGATTGATAGATAAAACGGTATATAGAGAATGTTAGATAGGACCGTTAGCCATGTAAAACAACAACCCCTATATCAACGCGATGGTGGGAAGGGTGTTTTATGGAGCTACATCCACCTATAAGCCTTCATACTAAAAACAAGCATATGTTTACCTCTGGATCTCAGCTCACAGGGATTGATAGATATAACGGTATATGGGGAATGTTAGATAGGACCGTTAGCCATGTAAAACAACAACCCCTATATCAACGCGATGGTGGGAAGGGTGTTTTATGGAGCTACATCCACCTATATGCCATGATACTAAAAACGTGCATATGTTTACCACTAAACCTTAGATCACAGGGATTGATAGACATAACGGTATATGGGGAATGTTAGATAGGACCGTTAGCCATGTAAAACAACAACCCCTATATCAACGCGATGGTGGGAATGGTGTTTTAAGGAGCTACATCCACCTATATGCCTTCATACTAAAAACAAGCATATGTTTACCACTGGATCTCAGCTCACAGGGATTGATAGATATAACGGTATATAGAGAATGTTAGATAGGACCATTAGCTATGTAAAACAACAACCACTACATCAACGTGATGGTGGGAAGGGTGTTTTATGGAGTTACATCCACCTATATGCCATGATACTAAAAACGTGCATATGTTTACCACTAAATCTTAGATCACAGGGATTGATAGATATAATGGTATATGGGGAATGTTAGATATTACCGTTAGCCATGTAAAACAACAACCCCTATATCAACGCGATGGTGATAAGGGTGTTTTAAGGAGCTACATCCACCTATATGCCTTCATACTAAAAACAAGCATATGTTTACCACTGGATCTCAGCTCACAGGGATTGATAGATATAACGGTATATAGAGAATGTTAGATAGGACCATTAGCCATGTAAAACAACAACCACTACATCAACGCGATGGTGGGAAGGGTGTTTTATGGAGTTACATCCACCTATATGCCTTCATACTAAAAACAAGCATATGTTTACCACTGGATCTCAGCTCACAGGGATTGATAGATATAACGGTATATAGAGAATGTTAGATAGGACCATTAGCCATGTAAAACAACAACCACTACATCAACGCGATGGTGGGAAGGGTGTTTTATGGAGTTACATCCACCTATATGCCTTCATACTAAAAACAAGCATATGTTTACCACTGGATCTCAGCTCACAGGGATTGATAGATAAAACGGTATATAGAGAATGTTAGATAGGACCGTTAGCCATGTAAAACAACAACCCCTATATCAACGCGATGGTGGGAAGGGTGTTTTATGGAGCTACATCCACCTATAAGCCTTCATACTAAAAACAAGCATATGTTTACCTCTGGATCTCAGCTCACAGGGATTGATAGATATAACGGTATATAGAGAATGTTAGATAGGACCATTAGCCATGTAAAACAACAACCACTACATCAACGCGATGGTGGGAAGGGTGTTTTATGGAGTTACATCCACCTATATGCCTTCATACTAAAAACAAGCATATGTTTACCACTGGATCTCAGCTCACAGGGATTGATAGATATAACGGTATATGAAAAATGTTAGATATGACCTTTAGCTATGTAAAACAACAACACTTATATAAGCGCAATGGTAAGAAGGGCGTTTTATGGGGCTACATCTACCTATATGCTAAAAATGAGCATATGTTTACCACTGAATATCAGCTCAAAGTGATTGATAGATATAACGGTATATAGAGAATGTTAAATAGGACCTTCAGCCATGTAAAATAACAACCCTTATATCAACGCGATGGTGGGAAGGGTGTTTTATGGAGCTACATCCACCTATATGCCTTCATACTAAAAACGTGCATATGTTTACCACTGGATCTCAGCTCACAAGGATTGATAGATAAAACGGTATATAGAGAATGTTAGATAGGACCGTTAGCCATGTAAAACAACAACCCCTATATCAACGCGATGGTGGGAAGGGTGTTTTATGGAGCTACATCCACCTATATGCCTTCATACTAAAAACAAGCATATGTTTACCACTGGATCTCAGCTCACAGGGATTGATAGATATAACGGTATATAGAGAATGTTAGATAGGACCATTAGCCATGTAAAACAACAACCACTACATCAACGCGATGGTGGGAAGGGTGTTTTATGGAGTTACATCCACCTATATGCCATGATACTAAAAACGTGAATATGTTTACCACTAAATCTTAGATCACAGGGATTGATAGACATAACGGTATATGGGGAATGTTAGATAGGACCGTTAGCCATGTAAAACAACAACCCCTATATCAACGCGATGGTGGGAATGGTGTTTTAAGGAGCTACATCCACCTATATGCCTTCATACTAAAAACAAGCATATGTTTACCACTGGATCTCAGCTCACAGGGATTGATAGATATAACGGTATATAGAGAATGTTAGATAGGACCATTAGCCATGTAAAACAACAACCACTACATCAACGCGATGGTGGGAAGGGTGTTTTATGGAGTTACATCCACCTATATGCCATGATACTAAAAACGTGAATATGTTTACCACTAAATCTTAGATCACAGGGATTGATAGATATAACGGTATATGGGGAATGTTAGATATTACCGTTAGCCATGTAAAACAACAACCCCTATATCAACGCGATGGTGGGAAGGGTGTTTTAAGGAGCTACATCCACCTATATGCCTTCATACTAAAAACAAGCATATGTTTACCACTGGATCTCAGCTCACAGGGATTGATAGATATAACGGTATATAGAGAATGTTAGATAGGACCATTAGCCATGTAAAACAACAACCACTACACCAACGCGATGGTGGGAAGGGTGTTTTATGGAGCTACATCCACCTATAAGCCTTCATACTAAAAACAAGCATATGTTTACCACTGGATCTCAGCTCACAGGGATTGATAGATATAACGGTATATAGAGAATGTTAGATAGGACCATTAGCCATGTAAAACAACAACCACTACATCAACGCGATGGTGGGAAGGGTGTTTTATGGAGTTACATCCACCTATATGCCTTCATACTAAAAACAAGCATATGTTTACCACTGGATCTCAGCTCTCAGGGATTGATAGATATAACGGTATATGGTGAATATTAGATAGGACCGTTAGCCATGTAAAACAACAACCCCTACATCAACGCGATGGTAGGAAGGGTGTTTTATGGAGCTACATCCACCTATATGCCTTTATACTAAAAGCGAGCATATGTTTACCACTGAAACTCAGCTCACAGGGATTGATAGATATAACGGTATATAGAGAATGTTAGATAGGACCATGTAAAACAAGCCATGTAAAACAATAACCCCTACATCATCGCGATGGTGGGAAGGGTGTTTTATGGAGCTACATCCACCTATATGCCTTCATACTAAAAACCAGCATATGTTTACCACTGAATCTCAGCTCACATTGATTGATAGATATAACGGTATATGGGGAATGTTATGTATAACCTTTAGCTATGTAAAATAACTAATTATGAGACCCCATTAAACTTTTTGGGAAATCGGAAAACCGGCAGGTGTTCATTTCAAAAATATTCTTGATGATACTCAAAACTGTTTGAACATTGCTTGAAACTAATTGGTTTGTGAAAATAAAGTAATTCAAAAATATCAACAACTATGTGTTTTTTAAATAAATATAAATTATTTTTTGTAATAAGGCGTGTATTAAATTGAACTGAAAAATATGCAAAACCTGTATATGTTCTAGATTAAACTGTCCCTTGTTATCTCACCTAAAGTAGGGTAACTATTTACCAACCCTCAAAGCATTAGTGTTACTGATTGCATCGTCGGTTGCATATTTTAAAAAATTGCTTGATAAATAGCGAAAAGGCGAAAAATTAAAAAATTGAAGGAGTATAAAAGGAATTTTTTTTAAATTTATATTTCAATACATTTTCAGACGTTGTACTGTTCGTATCGTATCTAAAAAAAAATTTGTGTTTTTTCTCGTTCTCTTTCGCTACAAAAAAAAGTTTTTTTTAAAACTACGACCTTCGCTTTCTCTTGGACTCTCTTTTAAATTGTGATTATATTGTTTTGTTGATTTGATTTTTAATTTTTGACCTCTGCGCTCGTATTAGGACATCCTTATCTGACGATTGATATTTTTTTGTTTGAAAACATTAAACCCGCTTATAAAATTTGGACCGGCTTTCTTTAGGACGACTCTACATTGGAATTAAAATTTTATTCCGCTTCTATTTTCATTAATTTACTGAAAATGGATTGTCTAGAAAAACCAAAATCTTATAATTATAAAAAGAAACGAAGTTTAATTTCTGTTGATTTAGTTAAAAATGCAACAGAAAAACTATCGCTATCCAATGTTAAATTGACAAATTCTAATACTAATTATATGGCTCAATTATGTCAATTACTTAAAGTTTCCAACAATATCTCAAATCGTACTAAGGTTTATAATATTTGGTACAGATATATTAAAAGCAATTTTGTTCCAACCAATACTACTGAGTTAGAAAAAAACAATGTGAATAATTCATTTCAGAACAGCTGTGTTTTAATATCAGTTGAAAATCAAAATAAAGCTGAAATGGAAGCATTAGTCAACATAAACCAAATCGACTGTCAATCAAAATCATTAAACAATAATTTAAAAGAAAATATTTCAGTAAATATTTGTTTAAATAATTCTGCAGAGGAAGAATATTGTTCAGTCGAAATGATTGACCTTCCAATCATTCTTGATAAATCAGATGATATAGATTTGAATTTCTGTCATGATAAAATACTCCCAGCTGTTGGCAGTAGTACTAATACTTCCCAGAGTGGCAAGAAGTTGAATAAATTTAAATCAAATAATCTCACCAAACTGGTTTATAGAAAATGTGATTTCAACTTAAACATTTCAGACAGTATTTGGAAACAAATTTTTCTACCTAATGAACGAGTGTTGGAGTCGTATATGTATAGATCGATAATTATTGAAAATTTGACAAAACTTACTGGCTGTTTAATAAAAATTAAAGGGTATGATGTGTTAAAAAATCATTTAACTATTAGAACTTATTGTGGTCATCGAACTGTAAACACACCATGTCGGAAATATAAGCTTGTAAATAAAAACTTGAGTCATGGAATTTTCGAAATTTATAGTACGAATGAACGTATTATGCACATTACAAAAAAATTCGGTCATACGTCAGGTTATACGCGGAACATTTTTAAAAAACAACTTTTAGAAAAATCAGTGGAAAAAGTTGCAGAAACTTTAATTCAAGAAGAAGACATTGATTTTGTGCAAAAAAGCAATACGATTCAAAAATCAAAATCACATAATGTGCTTAGAAAAATACGATCAGAGGCATTGCAATCCAATGACAACGACACTGACGATTTTATTGACATCGACAAAGAGTGGGAAAAGAAAGCATTAAGTGAAGATAAATATATCCAAAAAATTATGCGCCGTCCGTTTATTGTTGTTACTTATAGCTTAATGCAGAATAATATTTTGAAACTAATGAAGGACTCATTTAAAGACAAAGAGCTAACGGTTTATTTAGATGCCACTGGTAGTTTGGTTCGTGCTCCTTTCAAACCTTGTTCAGCAATTTTATACTATGCTCTTGTAGTAGCTGCCCAGACTTCTGAATCCGATGCTACGTCACCATTTCCAATAACAGATATGGTTAGTTCAAGCCACAATATTGATTCGATTGGAGGGTGGCTTAGGTCATATAAGTTATACATCGAACGACAATTTAAAAAATGGCCAGTGTTTAATTCGGTGGTAATCGATTTTTCGTTTGCTGAATTAAATTCTGTGTTGGGTTCCTTCAATAATATGGATATAATTGAATACCTCACTGTAACTCATGCATGGATAAATAATAATCAATGCTCTAAAACCAAAGAAACAACGGTAAAAGTTTTTTTATGTTGTTGTCATTTATCGCATACAATGATGCAAGATGTAAATAAACATTTCTCAAAATGTCCATTAAATTCTAAAATAATTAAAGAAATTCTTGCATCGTTGTTCATGACTACAAACTATGAGGCTATTAAGGAGATATGGAAAGATCTAACAGTAATATTAAGATCTAAGTTTATTACACCAAAAGTGCAACAATCATTAAGTTCCTTGACCAGTTTAATAACACAAAGCAATACAAACTTTAATTTGACCAATATAGATAATAATAATTTGAAAAAACATAAAGACAACACAAAACCAATATATATACAAAGCCCATATTTTCAAGATTTTAAAAAAATTGTCGATGAAATCTCTATAATTTTAAATAACGAAGATTCTGCAGAAGTTGGTGGTGTTAATAGTTTTTTTAATATAAATTTCCACAACTTAATATTAAAGAAATACATGGCATATTTACCACTATGGAGTGGTATATTAAATAAAGGAGTACGACATAGCAATAGCCATGTAGAAAACTATTTTGCTACCATTAAACGCAGGTTTAAAACATCAAATAATATTGGTAAATTACCAACTAAAATAGGACGTTTTATTAGGGAAATTCACGAACGAAATGTTAAGGTTCATCGACAAATTGTGGCTGGTATTCCAAAATCGGCAATTAAGGTAAAAATTGGTCAGGTGACTAGTAATCAAACTAATCAAATTCAATTGAAATCATCTGACGTGGATCTAACAATTTATGAAGCGCAATTAAGCCAATCAGTGTGGAAACGCAAAAATTATGATGTCACGACCCCCAAAACTAAAACTTCCTATTTTAGCTTGGCAACAATCAAAGAAATTGCAACTCAAACTCCGCAGGAACGCTCAATTTCAACTATAAAACTGTTAAGTCAAAATTCGAAGGATGGCATTAACTTTAGTACACCAAAACGACCATGTAAGGTAGTGAAAAGAATATTACCCGTTAAACACAGAGGGCCAACTTATAACAAAACATTACCGGTTTTGCAAAATGGCACTAAAAGTTGCGATTACTACACTAATACGTGTGGGTTAGATGCCCTTATTCAAAGTTTAGCTGCAGCGGTAAATAGTGTGGGAATAACCAATTGTGGAATACGAGAAGGTCGGGTTAAAAATATAATTCAAAATGTACTTAACAATGAACTAAAGAGAGCATATGATGTTAGAAAAGAAATACTCATTGAAATTTTTGGCATACAGCAAAATTGTGATTGCAATATACAAGATGTCTCAGGATATATACTTAAAAGTTTGCCAAGCATAACCGTTAATCTTAAATGCCAACACTGTGAAACCGTTGTTGAAGAAAAACGGAATTTTCTTCTTGTGAATATGTTGACATTATCTAAAGTTGGATTTTCAAATTTAAGTAAATGTATAGAACAAGTTCCAGACCAAACTTGTCCAGTGTGTTTTAATAAATTGAATCCCCAAAACGAAACGTATCACCCAATTATATCTATTTATACCGAAAGTGATACGCTAAACCGTCCGAGAACCAAAATAAGCGATATCGAACCCAAATTAGAATTAGACAAGATTTTTTATCAGGTAATAGGAATTGTTAGTTACGAGCAAAATAATCAGACTAATAATGATCAAGAATTTGCAGCAGGACATTTTGTAAGTTATTGTAAAAACAAAGGAAAGTGGGGCAGATACGATGACTTAAACAAATATGTGTCTACCGTGAGAAATCCACACATCATTGAAGTCAATCCACATATGGTGGTCTATACAAAATCCACACAACAATAAATTTGTAATTTATAGATTTATAAACTACATACCTAGTTATATTATTCCTTTTTTCATTAATTAAATACAACAATAAAAGGCTCTACCATAATTTGAACAGCACGTCTACAGGTTCAGTACAAGGAATATGTTAGAATTTTAAGTGTCACGAAATGTGCTACCCCCTTTCTTAATTAATGCTTGAAAATGTGAGGAGCTAGAAAGATAATGTATATACGGTTAGATAAAGGAAAAAATAGAGATTCAGAAAGTATGTGAATGATTTTGGTCCATTGCTCTTGCGTAAACTTGTAACATCTCAAAAACGAGGGAGATAAAATTCTGATCGACCACTAACCAGAAATCTCCTGAATTTATTCGCAATAACAAATTCAATGTAGTTAAATTTCTGATCGACCCCCAGCCAGAAATCTCTTGAATTTATTCGCAAAAATAAATTCATTGTAGATACATTTCTGATCGACCACCAGCCAGAAATCTCTTGAATTTATTCGCATAAATAAATTCATTGTAGATACATTTCTGATCGACCACCAGCCAGAAATCTCTTGAATTTATTCGCCAAAAATTCAAAGTAGATACATTTATGATCGACAACCAGCCAGAAATCTCTTGAATTTATTCGCAATAATAAATTCATTGCAGATAAATTTCTGATCGACCACCAGCCAGAAATCTCTTGAATTTATTCGCAATAATAAATTCATTGTAGATACATTTCTGATCGACAACCAGCCAGAAATCTCTTGAATTTATTCGCAATAATAAATTCATTGTAGATACATTTCTGATCGACCACCAGCCAGAAATCTCTTGAATTTATTCGCCAAAAACTCAAAGTAGATACATTTATGATCGACAACCGCAGCCAGAAATCTCTTGAATTTATTCGCAATAATAAATTCATTGTAGATACATTTCTGATCGACCACCAGCCAGAAATCTCTTGAATTTATTCGCAATAATAAATTCATTGTAGATAAGTTTCTGATCGACCACCAACCAGAAATCTCTTGAATTTATTCGCAAAAACAAATTCAATGTAGATACATTTCTGATCGACCACCAGCCAGAAATCTCTTGAGTTTATTCGCCAAAAATTCAAAGTAGATACATTTATGATCGACCACCAGCCAGAAATCTCTTGAATTTATTCGCAATAATAAATTCATTGTAGATAAGTTTCTGATCGACCACCAGCCAGAAATCTCTTGAATTTATTCGCAATTATAAATTCATTGTAGATAAGTTTCTGATCGACCACCAGCCAGAAATCTCTTGAATTTATTCGCCAAAAATTCAAAGTAGATACATTTCTGATCGACAACCAGCCAGAAATCTCTTGAATTTATTCGCAATAATAAATTCATTGTAGATAAATTTCCGATCGACCACCAGCCAAAAATCTCTTGAATTTATTCGCAATAATAAATTCATTGTAGATAAGTTTCTGATCGACCACCAGCCAGAAATCTCTTGAATTTATTCGCCAAAAATTCAAAGTAGATACATTTCTGATCGACCACCAGCCAGAAATCTCTTGAATTTAAATAAATCGCATTATAAATCGCAAAAATAAATTCATTGTAGATACATTTCTGATCGACCACCAGCCAGAAATCTCTTGAATTTATTCGCATAAATAAATTCATTGTAGATACATTTCTGATCGACCACCAGCCAGAAATCTCTTGAATTTATTCGCCAAAAATTCAAAGTAGATACATTTATGATCGACAACCAGCCAGAAATCTCTTGAATTTATTCGCAATAATAAATTCATTGCAGATAAATTTCTGATCGACCACCAGCCAGAAATCTCTTGAATTTATTCGCAATAATAAATTCATTGTAGATACATTTCTGATCGACAACCAGCCAGAAATCTCTTGAATTTATTCGCAATAATAAATTCATTGTAGATAAATTTCTGATCGACCACCAGCCAGAAATCTCTTGAATTTATTCGCCAAAAATTCAAAGTAGATACATTTATGATCGACAACCGCAGCCAGAAATCTCTTGAATTTATTCGCAATAATAAATTCATTGTAGATACATTTCTGATCGACCACCAGCCAGAAATCTCTTGAATTTATTCGCAATAATAAATTCATTGTAGATAAGTTTCTGATCGACCACCAGCCAGAAATCTCTTGAATTTATTCGCAAAAACAAATTCAATGTAGATACATTTCTGATCGACCACCAGCCAGAAATCTCTTGAATTTATTCGCCAAAAATTCAAAGTAGATACATTTATGATCGACAACCAGCCAGAAATCTCTTGAATTTATTCGCAATAATAAATTCATTGTAGATAAGTTTCTGATCGACCACCAGCCAGAAATCTCTTGAATTTATTCGCAATAATAAATTCATTGTAGATAAGTTTCTGATCGACCACCAGCCAGAAATCTCTTGAATTTATTCGCCAAAAATTCAAAGTAGATACATTTATGATCGACAACCAGCCAGAAATCTCTTGAATTTATTCGCAATAATAAATTCATTGTAGATAAGTTTCTGATCGACCACCAGCCAGAAATCTCTTGAATTTATTCGCCAAAAATTCAAAGTAGATACATTTCTGATCGACAACCAGCCAGAAATCTCTTGAATTTATTCGCAATAATAAATTCATTGTAGATAAATTTCCGATCGACCACCAGCCAGAAATCTCTTGAATTTATTCGCAATAATAAATTCATTGTAGATAAGTTTCTAATCGACCACCAGCCAGAAATCTCTTGAATTTATTCGCCAAAAATTCAAAGTAGATACATTTATGATCGACCACCAGCCAGAAATCTCTTGAATTTAAATAAATCGCATTATAAATCGCAAAAATAAATTCATTGTAGATACATTTCTGATCGACCACCAGCCAGAAATCTCTTGAGTTTATTCGCCAAAAACTCAAAGTAGATACATTTATGATCGACAACCAGCCAGAAATCTCTTGAATTTATTCGCAATAATAAATTCATTGTAGATAAATTTCTGATCGACCATCAGCTAGAAACCTCTTGAATTTATTCGCAAAACCAAATTCAATGTTGGTCATTTTTAGTATCATGGCATATATGTGGATGTAGCTCCATAAAACACCCTTCCCACCATCGCGTTGATATAGGGGTTGTTGTTTTACATGGCTAACGGTCCTATCTATCATTCACCATAATCCGTTATATCTATCAATCCCTGTGATCTAAGATTTAGTGGTAAACATATGCACGTTTTTAGTATGAAGGCATATAGGTGGATGTAGCTCCATAAAACACCCTTCCCACCATCGCGTTGATATAGGGGTTGTTGTTTTACATGGCTTACGGTCCTATCTAACATTTCCCATATACCGTTATATCTATCAATCCCTGTGAGCTGAGATTCAGTGGTAAACATATGCTCGTTTTTAGTATGAAGGCTTATAGGTGGATGTAGCTCCATAAAACACCCTTCCCACCATCGCGTTGATGTAGTGGTTGTTGTTTTACATGGCTAATGGTCCTATCTAACATTCTCTATATACCGTTATATCTATCAATCCCTGTGATCTAAGATTTAGTGGTAAACATATGCACGTTTTCAGTATGAAGGCATATAGGTGGATGTAGCTCCATAAAGCACCCTTCCCACCATCGCGTTGATATAAGGGTTGTTGTTTTACATGGCTTACGGTTCTATCTAACATTCGCCATATACCGTTATATCTATCAATCCCTGTGAGCTGAGATTCAGTGGTAAACATGTGCTCGTTTTTAGTATGAAGGCATATAGGTGGATGTAGCTCCATAAAGCACCCTTCCCACCATCGCGTTGATATGGGGGTTGTTGTTTTACATGGCGCACGGTCCTATCTAACATTTCCCATATACCGTTATACCTATCAATCCCTGTGATCTAAGATTTAGTGGTAAACATATGCACGTTTTTAGTATGAAGGCATATAGGTGGATGTAGCTCCATAAAGCACCCTTCCCACCATCGCGTTGATATAAGGGTTGTTGTTTTACATGGCTTACGGTCCTATATAACATTCCCCATATACCGTTATATCTATCAATCCTTGTGAGCTGAGATTCAGTGGTAAACATATGCTCGTTTTTAGTATGAAGGCATATAGGTGGATGTAGCTCCATAAAGCACCCTTTCCACCATCGCGTTGATATAGGGGTTGTTGTTTTACATGGCTTACGGTCCTATCTAACATTTCCCATATACCGTTATATCTATCAATCCCTGTGATCTAAGATTTAGTGGTAAACATATGCACGTTTTTAGTATGAAGGCATATAGGTGGATGTAGCTCCATAAAACACCCTTCCCACCATCGCGTTGACATAGGGGTTGTTGTTTTACATGGCTAACGGTCCTATCTAACATTCCCCATATACCGTTATATCTATCAATCCCTGTGATCTAAGATTTAGTGGTAAACATATGCACGTTTTTAGTATGAAGGCATATAGGTAGATGTAGCTCCCTAAAACACCCTTCCCACCATCGCGTTTATGTAGGGGTTGTTGTTTTACATGGCTAACGGTCCTATCTAATATTCACCATATACCGTTATATCTATCAATCCCTGTGAGCTGAGATTCAGTGGTAAACATATGCTCGTTTTTAGTATGAAGGCATATAGGTGGATGTAGCTCCATAAAGCACCCTTCCCACCATCGCGTTGATATGGGGGTTGTTGTTTTACATGGCGCACGGTCCTATCTAACATTCCCCATATACCGTTATACCTATCAATCCCTGTGATCTAAGATTTAGTGGTAAACATATGCACGTTTTTAGTATGAAGGCATATAGGTGGATGTAGCTCCATAAAGCACCCTTCCCACCATCGCGTTGATATAAGGGTTGTTGTTTTACATGGCTTACGGTCCTATATAACATTCCCCATATACCGTTATATCTATCAATCCTTGTGAGCTGAGATTCAGTGGTAAACATATGCTCGTTTTTAGTATGAAGGCATATAGGTGGATGTAGCTCCATAAAGCACCCTTTCCACCATCGCGTTGATATAGGGGTTGTTGTTTTACATGGCTTACGGTCCTATCTAACATTTCCCATATACCGTTATATCTATCAATCCCTGTGATCTAAGATTTAGTGGTAAACATATGCACGTTTTTAGTATGAAGGCATATAGGTGGATGTAGCTCCATAAAACACCCTTCCCACCATCGCGTTGACATAGGGGTTGTTGTTTTACATGGCTAACGGTCCTATCTAACATTCCCCATATACCGTTATATCTATCAATCCCTGTGATCTAAGATTTAGTGGTAAACATATGCACGTTTTTAGTATGAAGGCATATAGGTAGATGTAGCTCCCTAAAACACCCTTCCCACCATCGCGTTTATGTAGGGGTTGTTGTTTTACATGGCTAACGGTCCTATCTAATATTCACCATATACCGTTATATCTATCAATCCCTGTGAGCTGAGATTCAGTGGTAAACATATGCTCGTTTTTAGTATGAAGGCATATAGGTGGATGTAGCTCCATAAAGCACCCTTCCCACCATCGCGTTGATATAAGGGTTGTTGTTTGACATGGCTTACGGTCCTATATAACATTCACCATATACCGTTATATCTATCAATCCCTGTGAGCTGAGATTCAGTGGTAAACATATGCTCGTTTTTAGTATGAAGGCGTATAGGTGGATGTAGCTCCATAAAACACCCTTTCCACCATCGCGTTGATATAGGGGTTGTTGTTTTACATGGCTTACGGTCCTATCTAACATTTCCCATATACCGTTATATCTATCAATCCCTGTGATCTAAGATTTAGTGGTAAACATATGCACGTTTTTAGTATGAAGGCATATAGGTGGATGTAGCTCCATAAAACACCCTTCCCACCATCGCGTTGACATAGGGGTTGTTGTTTTACATGGCTAACGGTCCTATCTAACATTCCCCATATACCGTTATATCTATCAATCCCTGTGATCTAAGATTTAGTGGTAAACATATGCACGTTTTTAGTATGAAGGCATATAGGTAGATGTAGCTCCTTAAAACACCCTTCCCACCATCGCGTTTATGTAGGGGTTGTTGTTTTACATGGCTAACGGTCCTATCTAATATTCACCATATACCGTTATATCTATCAATCCCTGTGAGCTGAGATTCAGTGGTAAACATATGCTCGTTTTTAGTATGAAGGCGTATAGGTGGATGTAGCTCCATAAAACACCCTTTCCACCATCGCGTTGATATAGGGGTTGTTGTTTTACATGGCTAATGGTCCTATCTAACATTCTCTATATACCGTTATATTTTTGTGAGCTGAGATCTAGTGGAAAACATCTGACACATATAGGTGGATGTAGCTCCATAAAACACCCTTCCCACCATCGCATTGATAAAGGGGTTGTTGTTTTACATAGCTAAAGCTCCTATCTAACATTTCCCATATACCGTTATATCTATCAATTCTTGTGAGCTGAGATTCAGGGGTAAACATATGCTCGTTTTTAGTATGGCGGCTTATAGGTAGATGTAGCTCCATAAAACACCCTTCCCACCATCGCGTTGATATAAGGGTTGTTGTTTTACATAGCTAAATGTCCCATCTAACATTATCCATATACCGTTATATCTATCAATCCCTGTGAGCTGATATCCAGTGGTAAACATGTGCTCGTTTTTAGTATCATGGCATATAGGTGGATGTAGCTCCCCATAAAACGCCCTTCTCACCATCGCGTTGATGTAGGGGTTGTTGTTTTACATAGCTAAAGGTCATATCTAACATTTTTCATATACCGTTATATCTATCAATCCCTGTGAGCTGAGATTCAGTGGTAAACATATTCACGTATTTAGCATTAAGGCATAATGCGGAATAAGTCATATTGTTGTATTATTTTGGGTAGATAGCAGACACTAAACCTGACAGTAAAATAGCAATAATTGTTGTGTATTTAATATATTTTAGCTCGAAATATAACTATTTTGTACATATTTTCTTATAATTATTATTTTCGGGATGGAATGTTATTTTGAGGTATTTTTTAATATTTTTCGGGCTGAGAGGCTTTTTCTTTTAGAAGATATTTTTTTTCGGGCTGGTTTTCGGGCTAACTTCACATACATCGAAGTGTCATTATCATTTCCAATTAAAATACGTACGTTCGTGCATTAATAAGAAAAGTGATTATTAAAGTTATTATTAAAAAAATTAAACGAAAAAGTGAAATTATTATATAATTTGAAGGTATGTTTAATCTTTTTAAAGTGCAAAAACTCTTTATGTTATTTAAAATTAAATTTGTGAATTGTATTACACCGGGAAATGTAAGATTATGTTTCATGTATTGCTGAGGTGTTATGAATGGGGTGTAATAAAACAATTAAAATTTTATTCGACGTACGGGCCGATTTAATAACCGAGAATAGTGAGACAGTTTCCAATTTTTTTAGTAATTTTACCGACGATGAGTTTGATGTTAGCTGTACATCTCACTCAACTTGAGCTACTCCAACTCTTCTGGACGAGCCTAATCTCGGTAGAACCCTAATTATGTTAACATTTTGTACAAATTATAATCAGTAAATTTTACATTTCAGAAGTAATTATTGACGCTGTCAGGGCCAGACCCGCTATTTAGAATATCCGGGATGGCGGACATAAAGACCGGAATGTGAAAATAAGATTGTGGGAAGAAGTTGCCCGACTATCAAGTAATAATTTTTTTATTGCTTTATTATTTTACGTATATTAGGATGTCGAAACTGGAGGATAAGAGCGATGTATCGAGACGGATGGACGACCATAGTGCAGGCGGCAAAATTTCTTCATGGGATGTGAAAACTAGAAAGAGAGAGAGAGAGTGAGATTATTTTATAGAAAATTTAAATAATTCAAAATTCAAATTAATAATTCAAATTAAAATTGCTCCCGAGTAAATTTTACCGTATTAGTAGAGTTCCTGTTCATTGACTGAAGTGGAATGAAGTTTGTGGTATTATTCTTCCATGTGCCTTACAACATATGTACAGTGGAATTGTTAAATGTTACGATTATTGTAATTGAATAAAAATGTTTACCTGGAATGATCTCCCCTTAGGTCATGATCTATAAGATCTGGAGTTATGAAATTTACGTTGCTTTGGTTTAGCCAATTGTGTAAGCATACGCATGTCTGTATGATGTCCACCACTAATGATCCGCTATTATCGTCGTTCGAAATATTCTCCATTTGGCTGAGAGAATGCCGAAACAATTTTCGATCATTCGGCGAGCACGACTAAACCAATAATTGAAAATTCTGTGTTTCTCAATTTGGATTGTGGTAAACGGTTTCAGCATGTTTTCGGTCATGGAAAAGGCGTCGTCAGCTACGAAAACATAAGGAACAGCGGTAAATTTGTTAGTCACATTGCTTGGTTAAAAAAATAAAATATCAAAACCGACAAAATCGCAGAATTGTGTAATTCCGCGAAATTTCAAATTCATATAAACACTTACGGGAGAGTTTTAGCATAGAATCGTTTGCCGAAATTACTCTCTCTAAAATTACCTCCATCACTTTGACGTCCTGCGGCCCCAATATCGCACCAAATAAAATTATACTTCTATGGTCACATATTGCCATTAATACAATGGATGAGGTTTTCTTATAGTTATAAAATTCGGATCCAGATTTCTTGGGGGCCTAAAATACAATATAAAATATTATATAGGTCTATATTGAATTTTAAAATTTTTATTTGTATTACTTGAATTGTGACATGTTTTCCATCGATTGCACCTATGCAGTGAGGGAAATTCCATCTTTGCTCAAAACTTCAGGCCACGGTTTTGAAATATGCCGCGGATATTTTTGGGAATACTTTGGTTTGAAGTACAGTTGTTATACATTTTCTTGTTTCGTTTACAATGCGATGAATGCTTGTTTGAGAGCATTTATAAGTAATACCAATGCTGGTTTGGGATTCACCCGTGGCAAGATACATAAAGCTTTAAAACAAAATAAAACTTGTAAATTATTTATTTAACTTATTTTCACATATAACTTCTAATGGTTCAAGCTCAATGGTTCTCTCAACACACTTTCTTTTTGAATTAACGGGCCGACCATCGGCAGCAATTCATCAAATTGAGCCGTATTTATGCGAGTATTACTTTGAAACAATTTTGGGTGTTGTCGTTAAAAGTTCGTTAAAAAGTTTGTCAAAATCGCCAGAGCGATTTTGCTCCAAATAATTTGGACGAACCCAAAATTTCCCTTTTTTGCGATTATTCTGTTTGCTTGTACTTACTTGAACACTATTTTCGTCTTCATTACTAAATATAATGTTCATTGGATCCAACAACACTTGTAGGTTAATGTTATCAAGCATTTTCACTTTAATTTTTATTTCACTATAATTGAAAATGAAAATTTCACAACAGACTTGTCGAAGAAGAAAAAAATTATGATGTTTTCTAGGTTAAATCGCAATTGCTATCAAAGTTTCTCCTTAAAAATTTACTATAAAAAGTAAAAACTGAAAAAACACATGACGATTTTTTGGTAGAGATTTTTCTAATTTTTACGGGAAATATACTAAAAATTTACGGGAAATATACTAAAATAATTAATGGTTAAGTTTTTGTATGCTGTCAATATTTCTCCTTAAAATTTTGCTAAAAAAAATGAAAAAAAAGAAAAAAAGTTGTCTTTGTCTATTACATAGAGGTTCGTACATTCTTCTCTTTTCCTCTTTTTTTACTATTAGTAAAATGTCAGGAATTTTTCTAGTGGAATAGCACTTTTATTTTCAATTTATGTTTTTAAAGTGAAATTTTATTTTGTAAAGTTTTTTTCTGTAGATATCAGTTTTTGTTGCTTAGCTAAAATTTTTCTAGTAGCTAGCGATATCCACAGGAAACAGCCTTGATTTCGATTTTATTTTATTTTGTATAGAAAATATTTTTTTGTTCAATTGATTTATCTACTTTTGAGAATGGAACCGAAAAGGTTCCGAAAGCTTAAGGTTCAAACAGAATAGATCCGTTCCGGTCCGTTCATTTCGTTTCCGCTCCGTCCGTTTGATTTCCTAAAACACAACATATCCATTCCGCTTTCAAAAATTGATATTAATTATATATTATATTTTGGAAATTTTAATTTGTGGGAGATTATTAGAAGAGATTAATAGAATTAATACAATTTAGTACGTGTTTTATTGCAAAAACTTCTCGTTTAAGATTTTTTCTGATATGTCAAATACTATGTGAGGTTATGTCGTCCGCAAAAATTTGAAATTGGTTTTAGTGCCCGCTCCGTTTTTTTCTCCTCCGTTCATTGTGTTCATATTTTCGTTTTTTCATATAAATTGACAGTTCTCATAAAATGTAGCGGACGGAACGGATACATTCTGTTTGAACCTTTAAGTTATAATTATAAAAAATATAAAATAGAGCTATATAACCTTTGTTTTAACTTAAATATTGTTTATTCACTTTTCCTATTTATTGTAGGTACAATGATTAATTTATTTTATTTTGTTAGACGAAACGTTCCATCTAAGGCTGCGATTGATTGACGGTGACGATGATTCATGTAAGTCACAATTTGTGTAATCAGTACACGAAATAATCTTAAAAAAAAATTTATAATTTTTCAGATAATTTTGTACCGAGACGTGGTAAATTCGAGAGCGCCAGAACACGGTAATTTGGTAAAATTGAGTTCAATTGTAAGATCAATTGGACTCAATTTTACCAAATTACCGTGTTCTGGCGCTCTCGAATTTACCACATCTCGGTACAAAAATATCTGAAAAATTATAAAAAAAATTTTAAGATTATTTCGTGTACTGATTACACAAATTGAGACTTACATGAACCATCGTCACCGTCAATCAATCGCAGCCTTAGATAGAGCGATTCGTCCATAACATTCAAACAAAGGTATCGCTTTTAATAGCTCTCGTATAATTGATATAACTAGTTCTATTGATGAGGTGGATGAGAGTATTGTTAGTAATTCAACAATAGCGTCCCTTACCAATATCAGCATCGAGAAATACGTTCCTAAAATCATTGAAACGGTGGGTAACTTTGAATTAAATTTCAATTTTTCTCTTTGATAGTAGCATCGATATTGAGATACTAACAGTACAATGTTGTGTACTATAGGCGCTCTCCGAAACAAACGATGCCAGACATCTTTCAAAACACAGTCTGAAGATGATTGTTCTAATTACTCGATGGCCTATACTAAATTCTGCAGATTGGTCAACAAACTTTACAATGATCTCATCGAGAATCCACAAAACGGTTTTGGCAATTTGTCAATCTTAAAAAGAAATCAAATGAGGCCGTCAACTTTAAAGTATAAAGATAGTCGTTCTAATGAACCAACAATTATTACGAATATGTGTTTGCACAATTTTTCTAGCAGTGATTTTGAGCCTGATTTTAATTATTTTAAATATTTGAAAAGTTGCAGTTAGACAAGCGCTTACCATACTTTTTAAAAAATGATTCTCTTCTGGAATTTTCCCTAACATGTGGAAATATTCATTCATAATCTCCATTTATAAGAAATGCTGAAGAAATGATGTCGGTCTTAACACCATGGCGGCGGGAAAGGAGGTCGATGTCGTTACAACAGATTTCAGTAAAGATAGTATTTCACACGGTATGATTATGCTCAAACTTAAAGCCATTGGCTTTCCAGTACATTTCCTGCTTTGGGTGGAGTCTTACGTCAAAAACCGTCGATATCAAGTATCATTCAGATCATCCACATCCGCTCCTTTAATCGCGCTCTCCGGCATATCCCAGGGTAGTCATTTGGAGCCAATGTTATTTAGTCTGTTCACAACTGACGTTGAGTGTATAAAAATATTTCAACAAATTCTGATGCCAATCTTCAAGCCGACCTAAACCGCTATGCGTCAGTAAATTTCAATCCATTACTTATTCACGGAAGCGCTTACCCTCCCAACGTTCAGATAATTTTATAAATATGGATGTATCAACTATTCGCGACCTGAGTGTTGTCTGTGATAGCGTAGTGAGTTAAACTTAGGGAGCATATTATTAATATGAATAACAGAGAAAACTCTGTTCTTGACTTCGTTGAGCACTGGCCTACGGAATTTCTTGATTCATCTGTTACACGGCACTCTACATTACCTTAGATCGACCTTTAGTATGCCAGTCAGGTATGGTTTCCTTACCACAATATTTAACATAAATCGTATTAAAGCAGTGCAACATACCTTCGTTTTGCTCTCCGTGGTTGGCCCAAGGTAGACAATTTTAGGTTGCCTCCCTATCTCGAACCTTTGAAGCTTATTAAAGTTGAGAAATACCGCAGAATCGCACGGAATACTTTTTTAAAACTTCTTTTGTTTCCAACAAGTCAAGAATATCTGATATTTTATGTCTGTCTTAAGGTCAATTTCTTCCAGGAGATGGTGGAATCTCTATTCTTAATTGATTCAACTTTTATTATTTTAACTTGCATTATTTCTGTTTCGACACCGGGCCTCTCGTAATGTTTGATATTATTCGTAACAGTTACAGGAGGTCTACCTCTAGCGTTTCCTCCTGGATGAATAGCATGGTCGCATTCATATAGTCTCGTATTTTAATAAATGAACTTTCTGATAAAAATAATTGAGTTTCCGATACAAGACATATGTATCTATTTTTTTTAAGTCTAGCTCAGGGCAAGCTGTGATAATCCATTCGATATAATCCATTCCAAATGATTATGCTATAAGTTTATTTGATTAGTATTGATTATAGCTCATTCGTGGCTTCTTATATATCTAGTCGCTTATATATAGCTTCTAGTGGATCGAGTGAATTTTCTTTAGTATTAGCGTTAGTTAAGTGCTGCGCTATTTGCGAGTATGCTCTACACACTGCTTCTAAGGACTGTGGTTCAGTTTTGAGTCGATTGGCGGGTTTTATTTCTTATTCTTGCAGTTGTGCCGCAACTTCGCATTAATTAATTAATAAATAACAATTGGTGTTAATTAATGAATAACAAAACAAATAAATAACAAAATTTTTGAGATGAATTACAACTTTTTAATTTACTAAAATAATATTTCATAATTTTTCAAAATAGATTATTGTGTAATTTTTATAGAAAATATTTTTTTGTACCATCGAATTTAAATTACATAAATATTATTACTAATAGGGGAAACTGGACGGTGTTTAAAAAATTAATACTGACAATAAATGTAGATTTCATAAACCATGACATATTGCGACTTACTTTACTTTAAATTAATTAACTAAATTTTAATACCACAATGAAATTAATTCGCCTTATTTGAAGTTGTCCAAATAAACCACAACACGGTGCTGATTAGAATTTACATTATGTTTTATTTATTGTTGTTTATCAACCAACCATTACCGTAATTCGACCTTATCACGCTATGTAAGTTTGACCATCGATTTGTTTTTATAAAACAGCCTGAAAAAATATTAACTTCAAAATGAAAAACTTAAATAATATTTATTGAACTTCTGGGTTATTTAATCTTAAAAAATGTTGTGAAATTTATTTAAAACCAATTACTCCAACCATTTATATGATTTTTTATGGACAAATTTATTTACTTCACGCGTAATCTGCACGTTTGTAATTATTTGGAAATTTAATTTCCTTTTTCATTTCGTTTTATGCTTAACATAAAATATCTTGGAAATTGTTTTTTTTTTGTTTAAATGAAATAAAAAAAAAATATTTTCACAAATTTTATGTTCCAGGTCTTATTTGAATATTTTTTATTACTATTATTATTAGTAAAGAAGAAACCAAGACATGAAGGAAAAATAAACTAAAAAAACATTTGAACTTTCTTTATAGCTACAAGATAAGAAATATTGTTTAAACAAAGCAGTCCAAACAAAAACAAAAAATAAGATTTAAAAGTTGCGTACAGAAATTTTTTTTGTTTTGATTTAATGGTCGACGTTACATGTTGGTCTATTTTTTGCAATGTGACATGAGATAAATTATACATTAAACCAGATTTTTATACTTTATATCTTTAAATGTTTCGCAGTTTCTTGTAAATTAAAAAAAATAATATATTTTTAGATTTGCAATACATAATAGCCTCGAGTAAAATTATTTTTTTTTGCTTTATAGTTTTTACACAATATAGTATATATGTATGTACGTTTTCAACCGTGGAACCAGCGTGTAATATTTAAAAATCAATAAATCATTTCGATTTTAATTTGTTCGCATAAAAATTCTGAATCCAAGATATCTGTACGGAGAGCAACATTATTTTCTTTATATACGTGCGCGCGCTTAATTGAAACAAATTGTATCAAGTTATCAATCTTTATTGAAATCTAGTTCAATCTGTTTGTAGCGCGCCGAAATGTTTCAAGAATGGTATGGTTGAGTGAACTTATCAAATAAAACTCAAGTTAACACACAGAAAGGTGATGAAATGTGAAACAATTATCGAAGAAAAAAATCCACTTAAAAGCTTTCTATTACGTGCATATACACGAGACTATACACAAAATGTGTAAAAACAATCAGCGGTATTGAAAAGCAAATCACCAATCAAAAAATCGCCGATAAACTTAATTGAAAGTAAATTATTAAAATGTGGTTTGAAATTGTATGGACATCTGTATGGGGTGCATGAACATTTTTTTTTCGTAATGCAATTGACATAAATTCCAATCGCTCAATATAATTTATTATGTATATACTTGCGATTGCGATAATACTTATTTTTAATAATTTTATTTTTTATTGATTTGTGTCACGTTTTATCAATTAAAGTTGAAATATTTATTTAATAATATCAATAAAAAATAAAATAAAAGTAATATGTATGTATGTGCCTCAAAGTCAAAAACGTTAAAAATTTAATATAACTTCGAAGAAAATAGTTTTTGGGTTTGTCACTTTGCTTTGGTTGTTGTTGTTATAGATATTGTGATAATTAAATTCAATTTTGATTTATGATGCCGATGAAATTTGATTAGCAAAATTTTATATGAAATGTGATCAATAGATAATTTTTGTAAACATCATAAACATCAAGCGTTACGCTTTTAATAAAAAAAAAGAAGCCGATCTAATTATTAACTTATCGAATATATCACAATTTAGAATATTTTTAATTTACATATCACTGAGAAAAAAAATTGTAAAAATAATAAAATATACATATGTATATTTTTAGAAAAACAATGTCGTTTTTAAAATTAAAAAAATCTTTTTAATTTTAAAATAAATGGTTTAGGCAAGTTTGTTTGGTATTAAAAACATAGTTTTTAACTTTGAAAAATATATTTCTCAGATATACATGAAATAATTATTTATAATTTTAAAATATGTTTTCTTAATAATAAAATAAAAAATTTCTATACCTTTAAAAGATATATTTTCATTTCACAATAGTTTCTTAGTGCTCGAGATGATAATTTCTAAGAACTCGCACGATGTTAACGATCATGGCATAATTTACCACGCTCGGTTCCTCTTGCTCTTCAATCGTCATTAGATTTCCTATAAACAAAAATACTGTTTTATTTTAATTTAATACACGCGTTTTTTTTTTGTTAACTTACCCTACGTGCCTTACACAATTTTTTTATTGTTTAATTGAAATACTACACGATCAAAATAATTAAATTAACTATTAAATTTGATATAGCACAAAAATTAAATTTTATCAAATCTAAAATAACGGACCAAATGGCACAGTGATTAAAGCGCTGGCGTTTGCATCGAGAGGTGCCGGGTTCCAATCCCGATAAGGGCAGGATATAACAGGAATTTTTATCTACAGATTACGATCTGTGATGAAATGGAATACATCTATGACCCCCTGTCGGAGTTCAAAACTTATGGGCCGACCCATCTTCCATGCCAATGTGTAGATGGTGATAAAAATCGAACCCAAAACCGTACGTCCTTGAATTGGCTGACAACGGTATAGAGTTGGAAGAGTCTTGGCCTCAAAACAGAATGCATTGAGAATAAAAAAAATACAAAATCTAAAATATCACGCGCACGAAAACACTTGATTAAGATTACGACACGAATTTTCTTGTATTACTATAAAAAAAATAAGCAACGGGATTTACTATTTTTTTTACAAAACGTAATTAAACAAAAAACATAAAATAAGCTACCATTATTATCAAACAAATGGTTGTTAAATGCAAAGAATCTCTTTTTAAAATCTATTATTATCAAATAAATATTTTCTTTAAATTTAAAAGGTATTTTTTGAAAAATTTTACAAAATATATTATTTAAAATATCAAATTTCATTTTATAACAAATAAATAATTTTTAAATTCGAAAAGAATTTTTAATTTTTAGAAAATTAAAACTTTGTTTTTCAATTTTACAAATTAAAATTTTTCTTAGCGTACGAACGCACACAAATAAAGAATTTCGAGGAATATTGTAATATTATGTAAATTAAAATGTTTTGTTATATTGGAAGCAGGTTTACATTATATATTCCTGCACCCCTTAACCTGAGCCCCGAAGGTTTGTTATATTTATCGTCACAACATAACGATTTGCGCCCATCCATTCGTATAGCGATATTCTTTTATAAAACACATAATCACTATAAGTTATTTCTAATCAGTGATGCCCACTGTGCAGCTTAACCTGCATCTGCATCTCGTACTAGAGCTATTTATATATCACTGAGAAAAATTTTGTTTTGTAAAATTAAAAAACGAAATTTTTAATTTTTAAAAGTTAAAATTTTTTTTGAATTTAAAAAGTATTTTTTGAAATTACATGAGATTTGTACAAACTAATACATATTTTTTTTATTTTAATAAAATGATTTATAAAATATTATTTAAATTTAAAAAGTTTATCTATTTAAACAGAATAATTATTTCAAAAAACTTGTGCTTGCATTTTAAAACAATTTTTTTGATAATAATGAAACTTATGAAAATGTTTATACATTTATTGTTTTTGTCAGAAATCCCGTTGTTTTATTTTTTTGTTATATAATACGCTGAAATTAATTTTAAAACATTTTGAAATTTTTTTATATTTATTTTTTGTTTTAAAACTGCTTCGGTTTTTTAGACAAAGTATTATGACATTGACTTTCCCAGAAGTTTTAATTAATCGATATGTTTTGTGTTATACTAGCGGTAGGAAACCAAACTGCATAAGACCAGGAGGAGCAGGGTGTGGTCAAATTCAGGACTGACCAGGGGGTAGATTCCGACAATCTGACAATTTGTTGTGACATTTGCTTCTTGGTACAAATTGAAGTCATTGAGAATTTACGATTCGGATAAAATGATTTTACATCAGTTTACAGCTGCTGCATTTTTAAGTTATATCAGATATATTATGAGGTTTTTAAAATTATAAAGACTCACACATATTTTGTATGAAAACTTATAAGTCACGATAATAAAAAACATTGACAATATTATTAAAATTGTCAGCTTATTTTTTGTCACATTTCGGAAAAGTCACCGCATGCTAATCGCGATTTAGTACTCACAATTATTTGTCACAAAATTGTAGCAGAATTTTTAGAACAATGTCACAAAAATTTGTCACTTGTCATTTGCCATTTGATCAGAATCTAGGGCAAGGAGTACATCGTTATCTTATTGTCCATACTGTATTACGGACGGATTACTTTGATTTAATAAAATTGTGTGACATTTGTTAAAATGTCAGCCAACCAACTATAGCGACAACAATCCCATTAATCGATCAGCAAAATCTTTCAATACCGTAATTGATCAATTTGATTTTAATTTATCAAAAACCAGTTTTAAAAAAAAGTTAAAATCGTATTTTTCTAAATTTGTAATAAGTCCTTTGACAGTTTCATATTTGAAGTACTAACTGTTAATTCAAGTGAATATATTAATTTTTTTTATTTTCTCTTTTTAAAATTTTATTTTATTTTTTTTAAATATAATATATTTTATATTTTACTTTTGTTAATTTTGAAATCATAATTGCAATGTACTAAATCGATTTCCTTTAATATTTAAATAAAAAAATAAATATTTCAAAATTAAAAAAAAATTTTTATAACTAGCAAATAGTTTAACCTTAAAAAACAATCTCTTAAATTTTAAGAAAACTATTTGACATAAGTAAGGAAAGTATTTTTGAAAATAAAAACAATTTTTTTATTTTTATAAACAAATTTGGCGAAAAAATTTGTTTTAAAATTAAAAAGATTATCTTTTTGATTTTAAAAACGAGACTTTTCGCCTAAAAAATATAAGTATATTTTTTTATTTTTCCTGGTTTTTTTCTCAGTGTAGCTACAAAAATATATTCAGGCATCTTTCAACTTTAATGTTGAAAATGTTTAAATTTAAGTCCAAACCACACAAATGTGTGAGTAAAAAAACATAGTATGTAACGGCCTTTTTGACAATTTCGCTTTGTTTGAAGTACAACCAACACAATTTTGTGTATAGTTATAGTATTTTTTTTCGGACGAAAATAAGTTTAAAAGGAATACATAAATGTGTAAGTTGGTTCTAAACACAACCAAAAATAAATTTTTGACATGGCACTTTTGCCTTACCCACACAATTGTGTGGGCAGGCAGGAAAAGAGATATATAGAGTACGACTGGACTAGGCAAACAACAATGAATATTATTTAAAATTTTTAAACTGTATCTATACATATTTATGTGATTTAGAACATTTAGCCTAATTAATCAAAATTCTCGAATATGCATTGTAAAATTTAGCAATTTCGAGATAAGCAGCAAACACTTTTCTGACAAAATATTATTTAATGTCATACAATATTTACAACTTTTCATAGAAAACAAAGAGGCCATTTACTCACAATATATCTACCAAAAAAAGACGAACTTTTTACTCCCCCTCCCCCCTTAATTTTTAGCCCCAGGGTACTTGTGTGAAAATACACCAACTCTTACAAAAATGAGAACTTCCTTAGGTCTCTTCTTGGCAGCTTGGTTTGGTACTGATTAAAAGTTTATTTACTCATCAGTACAAAACCAAACTGGCAAGAAGAGACCACGATACAAAATAGTTTGAATTAACGGTCCGAATGAAATTGTACCAATCTCGTGGATTGTGAATATTAGCCCATTCTTTTTTTTCTATCTAATGCCGCGTGCACCGTATCGCACTCCAGCCACATGCAGGCTTCGGAAGAAAAATTTATGATTTTATGCTGTCTCCAACCAAAATTTGAAACATTGCGATGAAAAGGTTTTTTATTTTGTCCAAAACAAGAAACGCTGCACAGGACTATCAATGTTTAATTTCTGCTGGCACGATCAATAAATGTTCAAACAAATTTCGTCGTCAACTCTATTACCTTCCGCTTCATCATATTATAAGCATTATTTTGTTCGGCGTCGTGGATAGTTATATTAAACGTCCTCAGTTGTCGTTTATAAAAGCTTACTGATATTCGGAAAAATGGTGTGGGTAGCAATTTGGTTTCTTTTTTTATCTAAAACTTTGAATAAGACTGTTGGAAAATCTTTCGTGCTATAAAAAATTCTGTTGAATTTAAAGAAAAAAATTGAAAATATTTTAGTGCCAGACGATCATGTCACTTTATCATTAGATGTTTCTTTATTTTCAAATATATAGATTACTATCTAGGTAGCGTTAAAACTTTTAAGTGATAAATGGATCGAAATTAAAACAAATTCCGCAATGATTGTAAATGAAATAAATCGGAATTTATTAGAGCAATGAAGTTAATTTTTCAAAATTGTGAGTTCTCTTTCAATAAGCAAATTTATACAAAACTTCTTGGTTCACCTATTAGCATTGCAATTGCAGGTCTTGTTGTGGAGTTTGTTGAATCCTCTGTACGCAATAAAGTTAACAACTTTTTCAATCATTTAATGAACTCGTTTAACTCGTTGAATTTTGAGCCTCTCATCCATTTGGCAGACAAACGTAGTAAGATAAATTGTTAGCGAACAATATAATTAATTAATCATCGTTTCATAAAGACAATTTTAAAATATTAAAATTTCGTGTGTCTAACGAAATCCCGGTTTTTTATAAATCGCGGTTTTCAAAATCCCGGTTTTCAAAATCCTGGTTTTGTACAAAAAAATACCGATATTTAGGAAATCCCGGTTTGAACTTTTAAAATTTGACATGTGGGAAAATGTGACCCTAATATGATTTTTTGACAAAATTCAAAAATTAATTTGCAATAAAGTTCTAGAAAATGGCTAATAGGGATGGAACTAGGCCATTTCTAAACCGATTTTGTTGAAATTCTACACGTGCGATGGAAATGGATTTCTGAAATGATTTTTGATAAAGTTCTGAAATATGGTCATCGCTATGGAACTAGGCCATTTTTTAACCGATTTAGTTGAAATTCGACATGTGGGTTCTAAATGAGATTCAATGCTTTTTTGATAAAGTTCTGGAATAAGGCGGATAAGGATGAATAAAGCTGGCCATTTCTTAACCGATTATGTCGAAAATCGGCATGTGGGTTCTAAATGGGATTTTCAAATGATGTTTGGCAAAGTTCTGAAATATTTGCCGTGTTTCTTGACGCTTACTGATCCGGACCAGTTCAAATTTTATATGGAAAACATGATCCAAATTTTGTTTTTGATCACAAATTTTGATTTTTTTAAATCTAGCAAGCGCCTTCGTGTTGTTTCATGAAACATGAACTGAACTGAGTCAGATCAAGCGTCACGAAACACAGATATTGTCATTATAGGGATAATACTACTGCTGCAAGCAGACCTACAGCTGTAAATATAATAAAAGCCACATTGACGATTATGGATTGGTTTAAAATATATATGCTATGACAGATTGTTGGAACGAATGCAACGGTGAAGGCGCCTTTATAAATATGGCCAAGTATAACTTCTGAGAACAGTCTCAGGACTCTCCAGTGAACTTGTTCATTTGTTATTTTTTTCTGGTTATTTTATT
Source organism: Nephrotoma flavescens (assembly GCA_932526605.1). Classification (NCBI taxonomy): domain Eukaryota; kingdom Metazoa; phylum Arthropoda; class Insecta; order Diptera; family Tipulidae; genus Nephrotoma; species Nephrotoma flavescens. Next base: position 269,117,190 of record OW052222.1, on the reverse strand, counting down.
TGTTAGTTTGCTTAAGATTGAAAATTTCAAAACAAATGGTTGTACCGACGGTACCCCGAGACAGTTTTACAATAAAATTTTCGAATTACTTTTCAGCATTTAGTTTTAAGATTTTGGAAGAAGGTCACGTTGCTTTCTGATGAATATGCTTTTAAAATTTAAATATTTATTAATTTAAATATGATTTGCAAAAGATTAAATTAAATTGAACATGTATACAAATATTCCAAAGACTTGCATGTGGAATTAAATTAATATCATGCTTGTCATATATTTATTTTCAAAAATGTTTCAAATTCTTTTCTATGGTAATTTTGTTAAACAACCTCCTCGTATCTACATATAATATTGCAGAAATTTTGCTCACTCTTGCACAAAAACTGAAATATCCATCCCAAATATTTATTTTTACGTATGTACTACAGAAAATTGTTGTTATACAAATCACCCCTGAGGGTTTCAGTTTGCTCGAAATATTAAAAAAAAAAAACATTTCAAAATTTTTCATAAAAAATGTTTTTCTGCTATATTTCAATTTTGAATAAGCTTTGTGTTCGTTCACAAACATATATTAAACATGCATACATATACGTATACAATATGATTTCTCGTTATCCCAAAAAGGACGAAAAACTTTGAAAACGTTATAAAACAACCCCAATCGGAAGTTCACATTCTATATAAAATATAATTTTTGAATAAATACAAATAGAAAAATAAATGTAGAAATAGGGATTTGCGCTTGTTGTTAGTGTAAATTACATTCGTGTATATGTATTTTATAGAATTTAACAGGGTGGTCCTAAATATGGAAAACAATTTATAAAACTCGGTGCACTTTAGTGTAAAACGAGTATCGAAGAAATGACTGGTATCATATACAAATCAGGACCACCCGGTACACAAAAATATATACCCTCTATTTTAACATCATAGCATAATCAGAAAACCCATCATACCCATTTTTCATGATTTTTATTTTTTTTTTACTTTTTGTTTAGTCTCAAGCAGGTTCAAATTTAATTGCATATTTTCTGTTTTATTTTTCAGTTCGGTATTTTTTGTGTACAATAATAAATTTCAGCTTTGGCTGGCTCTTCTGCAGCAACATATACAGCTACACAAGGTTTGTATATATGACATGGTATGGTATGATATGGTCTCTTTGTGCTGTTACTGCTTGCTATATCATTATTGCTGTATGTATTATTAAAATTGTTGTGCCCCGATGTTGTTGGTGTTGCGTTGCTGTTGTTGTTGCATTTATTGTTGATGTTTTCATGTTGTATTTTTTTTGTGTTCGTTTCCAGTAACTAAAATATATAATATAAATAATAATGCTTAAGCGAAGAGGGTAAAAACACATCCTTTGTAGGTGGAGCGAAAAAAAAATTATAAGAAGTAAAATATACGATTACACCAACAAAATTGAATAATAGTTTTACGAGATGACACTGTACTATGCTATGGTTAAATGAAAAAGGAGAATTAATAATGTTTTTAAGTATAAGACGGTATTTTTTTTGTTCTATTCTTAGAAATATTTTTATGCTATTTGAGATGCTGCATATGTAAACGATTTTGCGCTAAGATTTTATTGAAGATAAATTTTATCGTTGTTTACGGGTGACTGAACTTCACTTCACTTGGGTTTATATTTCAAAGAATACTGAAGAAAAGTTTGTATGTATGTAAGTACATACAAGTATATTGTATAAGATATGCATCATCATACGATCATAAATTCGGCTTTTATGCTGAATATTAAAAATTGTTGTGAAACAAAATGACGTAACAGATGCGAGCGGATAAAATTTGAAATTTATATTGTAAACTCGATACATTTTACATATAATTTTTATGTTATTTACTACTGACAGAAATACCATTTTGAGGGTAAATTTATTATATTCTAACCTAACTAAACAACCTGAAAAGAAAATATGTTGATGACGAAGGCGGAAGGACATGTTAAAACACATAAAAGCAATATGTTTTAGATTTTTACACAAATCTTTACATTCAAATTTAGACTATTATATACACAGGAGGAGGTAATTTGAACCATGTACTGCATTGTAAAATAATTCTTCAACTATTGTACATTTATAATTCATTATGTTACTATGTCCATACTTTTACTCAATGTTAAATACACGAAATAAGAATAGGTGTTATTCTAAACAATTTATGAAGTATGTCTTCCGCTAACTCAACACATGTGGGCTACATTAAGTCTCTGTTCTCCTTGTACAAGCACAAATATCAGCGATTAAAAAATACCGATTTGTGATTTCTTATGCAGACTGATAATACTTATGGTAAGATAAGGATGATATTCCACTCCCACAATGGCACTGGTAAAATTTATCGCTAAGTGAGCTTGGAAAGCTGCTATTGCCATAATATTTCTTCTTCACATTATCTAAGTTGCTGCATTCAAAACGTAACTTCTAGTGTATAAATAATTTTCAGCATGTCTGAAGCAAATTGCGTCGCAATTACTATCGCGACAAAAGAATGGCAAATCGGACCTGACTTTCATGGTAGTACGGTTTCTTCAAACATATTTTTTTGATAATCTTCAGGACTCGCATACAAATAGGACAACTAGTACAAATAGTATAAGCTGGAGACTATATGTTTTGTTTTAGCTGGCGAAAAATATTGCAAAAATAAATTTTTATATTTACCAATGTTCTATATATTCACATGCTTATTACTAGATTTATTTAAACTTTTTCATCTTTCTGAATTGTGTGCTCCAAAATGCAGTTTATGCGTTTGCTTTCTAGCAGTGATTCTTGCGGCGATCTATACGTTGAGCTAACGGAAGACACTCCATGGAAAGATTTTTGATACCCACTGCTGATTTTTTTTTTTTTTTTTTTTTTTTTTTTTTATAAAATAAATTTATTTATTTATTTATACAATATTACAACTGATTCAGAGATCATCTAGTAATTTATCTTTCTCAAATTAAGTTCTCGGGTTAAGATGAGTAACCTATTGGTTACTCATTTTATAATACTTTCTTCTAAAACAAACTGCCCAGCTCCAGAGGTTTCTGCCTTTGGAGTCTCCTCACGCCGTTAGTGGTGTCCAACATACGACGGATATCTGCATTTTGTGTAGAGATAAGCGCTGTACGTGTTTCCTTGCATGATTCTTTATTTCATCGGTGACGTATTCCATCTTCAAGTCTCTATGGATGTTGTCATTCCTAATGTACCATGGGGCGTTCACAATCCCTCGTAGCACTTTATTTTGGAAGCATTGTATCATTTTTACATTGGTTTTCTTGGCACAACCCCAAAGCTGGATACCATAGGTCCGTACTGGTTTTAGCATTTGCCTGTATAGAAGCAATTTGTTGTGTATTGAGAGCTCAGAGTTTCTACCCATGAGCCAGTACATTTTTCTATATTTGATGTTTAACTCTTCTTTTTTCTTCTTGATGTGTTCTTTCCATCTTAGCTTAGCATCGAGGGTCATGCCAAGGTATTTAGCTGTATTTGCATATGGAATTTGGTTTGAGTTGAGAACCACGGGAATACAGTTTACATTTTGATTTGTAAAGTTGACGTGTACTGATTTGGCTTCATTTAATGAGATGCGCCATTTTTTAGTCCAGTTGCTCACCGTGTTAACTGCACTTTGAAGTTTGCTTGTTGCTTCCGAAATATCTTTTCCAACTGCTAGAATAGCTGTATCGTCTGCAAATGTTGCTACTGTGGTACCTTCAATATTTGGTAAGTCTCTCGTATAAATAATAAACAGAATCGGTCCAAGTACGCTACCTTGTGGTATACCTGCTGATATTCTTTTTATTTCAGAGTACTCATTTTCAAATTTGACTCTAAAGTGTCGATCAGCTATGTACGATTTAAGAATTTGATAAAATTGCTGAGGCAGGTCTCGATGCAGTTTAAATTCAAGCCCTTGGTGCCAAACTTTATCGAAAGCTTGAACTACATCTAAGAAAATACTGGAGCATATTTTCTTATTCTCGAGTGCATCCTCAATGACATCCGTTATTCTGTGGACTTGTTCAACTGTAGAGTGATTTTCTCTAAACCCAAATTGGTGTGGTGGAATTAGGCATCTCTCTTCTATTATAGGTTTGAGTCTTTTCAGCAACAGTTTTTCAAATATTTTTGATATGATTGGAAGTAGTGATATCGGTCTATATGATTTTTTATCGTTTCCTGGTTTGCCTGGTTTAGGAATCATTATTACTTCGGCCACCTTCCATTGTCGTGGAACATATTTCAATCTGAAAGCTGCATTAATTATTTGATTTAATTTACGCAAACCTTTCTCGGGAATGGCTTTCACAATTTGCCCAGTTATTAAATCATAACCTGGAGCTTTTCTAATACTTAAGTTACTATTGATTTCAGTTTTAAGCTCCAATAAAGTCACATGCCTTATGTCAAGATCATCTGCTTTGTTTACGACTGTTGTCTTTTCATTTGCTGTTTGCCTCGGCAACGGTTGAAAAGTCTCTTCTAAATAAGCAGCAAATAGAGAGACTTTCTGTTTGTCACTTTTAGCCCATGAACCGTCATCGCATTTGATAGGCAGCACATGCATTTTGGATCTTTTTAGTCCCTTCGTTGCTTTCCAAAGCGAGTAATCGTCATCCTTTAATTCAGAAAGACCTCGTAGTCGCTTAGTTATGCTTTCGTTCTTTATTTCTTTTATTAGTTGTTTTAATTTGTTGCACAAAAAATTTAGAATAGTTTTGTGTTGCGGTGCACGAGAGTGCTGCCAGATTTTGCGAGCTTTCCGTTTCTCCTTAAGTAGCTCTCTGACTTCAAGAGGATAGTTATGTTTCATTATAGCGTTGGTATGAGAAATCGGTGAACTTTCCCAAGCCGCTTGTTGGATGTTGTTATTAAATATTTCTAGTTCATCTTCCAACTGCACCTTCGTTCTAATTGGTTCGCCGAGATTTGTTCGATCTTCTACTAATTTCTTGAATAGATCCCAATTGGTTTTATTGTTTGTTAACTTAGGTGAATTATCTTTTTTTATTATCATTGTACTCAGTGTCATGATCACAGGTGAGTGGTCAGATGATAGTCCTTCACTATTTTCAATGCATGTGTAGTCCTCTAAAACTCCTTTTGTTACAAAGAAGTCAAGAAGATCTGGAATTTTATGTATGTCAGCAGGCCAATATGTTGGTTTATCGCCAGAGAGGAATTCACAGTTGTTCTCGCGAGCTGCATTAAATAACTCTTTCCCTTTAGAGGTTGTAAGTCTAGATCCCCAATAGGTGTTTTTTGCATTAAAATCACCGCCTATGATAAAATTTGATCCTAGTGATCTAAAAAGTCGAGTGTAGTCTTCTTTTTTTAATTGATGGCGTGGGGGACAGTAAATAGAGGAGATACTGAGTTCCCTATTATATATTGATTCAACTATTATGGTTTTAACCTGCATAATTTCTTCCTCAATACCGGGCACTTCGTAATGTTTAATATTATTTTTAACAATTACGGTAGACCCGCCTCTAGCGTTTCCTCCTGGATGAATAGCATGGTAGCATTGATAGTTACGTATTTTAATAAATGAAGTTTCTGTTAAATGAGTTTCCGAGACAAGACATATATCTATTTTTTCTAAGTTTAGAAAAATTTCTGGTTCTGGAACATGCTGTGGTAATCCATTCGCGTTCCAAATAACAATTCTTAATAATATACCCACTGCTGATGATATTTTAAGGAAAGTTTATAATGTATTATGCGCTCGTATTTCGAGCCAACTGTCATCGGTTTCTACAACAATGGTTGCGTTCACTGTACAACACAAAATTACTTAAAGCTACTTTTTTTTTGGTAGTTTGTCATTCCCTGGTGATCGATATGTCGCAGTATAGTGTAACAATCTTATGCGTTCACTGGATATGTTGTCAAAGATATTTTTAACCTTTTTTTAACTGCAGTAGAAAGTTTAGCCTCTTGGTGTAATTAAATTGTAGCTGTTCTCAAAAAATACTTTTTACGCTATTTGCCGTAGGCACTTTGCGAAACACACTTATACTTAATAAACACATTTTTATTAATCACTTGTTTTTTTGTTTCGCAGAATATTTTGAATATTTTTCAAAAAGTTTAAAAAATCACTCGATCGATTGATTTTTTAAACTTTTTGAAAAATATTCAAAACATTCTGAGAAACAAAAAAACAAGTGATTAATAAAAATGTGTTTATTAAGCTCTCAAAAAATATGATTGGAGTATACAACGATGGTAAATTAGTACAGTATTCATTCTTAACAGTTTTTATTAGTGTGGTTATAAATTTAAATACAAATCTACAATAGTTGTTCTGTGTTTCAAATAAAGGATGTCTTGTCCCAAATGAGGATGATAGGATGCAATATGATTCAGAAATTGCTCCCTGAAGAAAGCAAAGTACCCACAACTGATACCTCCAGTTATTTATATATATATTTTATAAATTTTATTTAATTTAACAGAAATTTTGCAAAAAAAAAACAAACTAGCACCGCAGTGTAATATTGCATTTAATTGGTGCTTTTAAAAAATGCTACCGGCTATCAACTGAAGGAGGCCTTAGAAGTGGCCAATTATATACAAAAATTGCAGATGCGTTACGAGGAGAAAATTTCCACCTCACTGCTCAGCAATGTAAATGTAAATTTTTGTATTTAAAGCAAAATTACCAGAATTACAGGAACGCTCATAAAGCAGAAACACCGAATTTGACGATATTTTTCAAAAAAGCTATTCAAATGGATTCCCGGTTGTAGGCTCTTCGTGGTGGAATGTTCCGATACTCGTACCAGCCTTGGATGTGCTCTCGTCTGAATCTGAGACAAAAGCAGCGCCACCACCAACAAAAACAAGGCGATTAACTGTAGCTGAAAGGGTTACAGATTTTCGGAAGGAAAGTGTCAAGATTCATGCCGAAAAGATGCAATGTATTAAGTCTGCAAAGGAGCTGGCTGAACGGCAATTGCACCTAAAAGAACGAACTTTGGCGGAGTATAAAACTCTAATGCTCAGGCTGATTGATAAATTATAGTTTGCTTCTCTCTATAGTTTGCCTTAAATAATAAAAAAAATTAAGTTAAATATTTAATAAAAATAAAATCAAAATAATAATTAATTCGGCCATTAGTATAAACGGCAATCGGGCATCCTAAAATTTCTTGGTAACAGCGTGAACATAAAGACAGGAAAAGCGAACTGCGAAAGACTTAGGAGAGCCTCGCCTCCAGAACATGTTTCAAATAAAATAAAATAAAAAAACAAAAATACATGTAAGGTTGGGGGAAAATAAATTCATTATTTTTACGTTTATTTCGTGGCTTATTTAATATACATAGCTACAGTCTTTCGTGTTGGCTCAAAAATGACCGATTTTTTTATGTTAACTCGTTGCAACAAACAATTTCATTATGTCGTTTTTTCCAAAACGCCTTGCTCCTATTAGAAAAAACTGAGAGACAGTTTTCACAGGCCTCTCTTGAGCCCATTTTTACACCACTCAGAGCGTTTGCCATGGGCAAAAAGAGATCATAATCGATTGGAGCAAAATCCGGACTACACTCACCGAAATTAAATTAACCTCACATTGATTTTTAGCAATACATAGACAAATTTGAAAAACTGTTATTTCTTTTTTTTCACAAAAACACAACGGAACTTTGGAAATTTACAAACAAAGGGCAATGTGTAACATAAAGGATTGTTATAGAAAATAAAACAAAAAAAGCTAATTTGTTGAACGAACAACAACGAAATTAAATTAGCCTCATAAAAAAAACAATAAATTAGTATTGAAATAATTCGGGAAATCACCCAATGGTATTTTTCATACGTGTTTGATTTTGCGAAGAATATATTTGACGGATGAAGAAATTATTGCCATTAAAGCCTACATTGACTCAGGGCTAACAAACTGCCAAATTGCAGCCAAACTGAACAGGTGGTCAAAGGTCTATTATTGATGATTACGGTGGCAGTGAGGCTAAACCAAAAATAAACGACCGGTGTAAGCGTCGCATTTTTCATAATGCTGTCGATAGGCACGCGCGTTGGTTCGTCGAATTCAACAAATTTTACGCAGCAATCTGTTAGCTGATTGGAGAAAAAGAGTTGTAAAACCGTCTTTAACTGCGTGTCACAAAGAAGCCCGATTATTATTTCTCAGATCTCATATGAATTGGAACGAAAAGTGGAAAATGGTGCTTTTCAGCGATGAGAAGAAATTTAATTTGGATGGCCCAGATGGATCCCAATATTACTGGTACGATCTTAGGAAAGATACAGAAATCCGTTTAAACAGGAACTTTGGTGGAGGCTCGCTGATGGTTATGGGTGGATTTTGCTACAACGGAAAGCTTCCGCTTGCCTGGATTTCTACAAGAATGAAATCGATTACACCGATATGTTGAAGATCAGCTTAATTGAGCATCTCATGGGCGCCAATTATGTGTTTCAACAGGCCATTCACAAATCGATTGAGGTGATGGACTGGCCAGCTTGCAGCCCGGATTTGAACCCCATTGAAAATTTATGGGGTATTCTTTCTCGCGAAGTTTATCGGAATGGAAAACAATTTGGTTCAGTGGCTAAATTAAATAATTCGAATAGAAATTCAACGAAAATTAGTTTTAAGCATGCCCGATAGATTATTCGAGGTGATTAAGAACCAAGGTGGGCATACAAAATATTAAAAAATAAAATAAATTTACTTTTCAAATCAATTTTAGCATAATTCATAATGGTCTTGGAATTGGGGCTAATTTAATTTCGGAAATTTTTTATGATATTTGAAGTAATAAATTTAATTTTGTTGGCAGTTTTTTTCAAATAATTTTTTGATTTCTATTTTGTATTGTTCGAAGTAAATGTTGTTTAATTTTTTTTAATCTTATGCATAAGTTTTATTTTAAAAAAATGGTACGAGGCTAATTCAATTTCGCTAAGTGTATAAGGTGGATGTCTAACTACTTAATTCTATTGCCTATAATTTACTGAAAAAGGATTACCTTGATAGGGCAAATTATGTGGAAATTACTGCATATTCATTTGGTATTTAATAGAATTAAGCTATCCTAAAAGTATCCAAAAATTGTGTGCCTCATACACTAAAATATTAAAAGATAAGCAAAATAAGCTACTGGGTTTATACCCCATTTTTATACAAAGGCCTTTCTCCTTTTCTTTTAATTTGTAAATTAAATTCATGAGTACTTATAAATTAACTAGATTGTTCTGAGGCCCTTCGCGCACGTTTATTCCCAGCAAAGTGTAGTTAAATATGTATTTATTACAAATACGGGTGCTTTGCACTTCAGGGTTTGTTGCGTTTTTTTTATTAATTTAAAAATACATTAATTGAATGTTAAAAAAATCCATTGCGAGAAAAAAAAACGCAAAATGTTTTACTTTAGTAGCAAGTATAGTTAGTATAAAAGATTTTTTTGAATAGCAGTTCGTCAAATTAATATTTGTTTTGTTTTTCAATTTAATTATCGACGTTTTTCTCACAATCGAACTTTTTAACAGTCAATTTATGTATTTTAAAATTAATAAAAAACACAACAATTGCCGAAAGCTCGCAAAATTTGGTTTTTTAATTAGTAAAAGTTTATTTGTCTGTCTTATTAATGAAATTTTTCTGCTTGCCTCATATTTTAGAATTTTAACTTTTGACATCAATTTAAAAACACGTCTTGTCAAAATCAGATATTGTAAGATATTGTTGTTGCTTTTTGTGTATTTCGCTGACGAAAATTTGAAAATTGATTGTGATGGATCATTTTTCACACGGTCGACTTTTTTTTGGTTACCCTGCGCATTCTCGAGTGAGTCAGTGGGTAAGTGACATAGACGTTATAATATAGGAAAAAAAAAATTGGGCACCCTGTGCGTTCTCGAGTGAGTCAGTTTGAATTACATATTTAGGATTTTATTGACATGAATGGCCACGCTTTTTAAACTCCTAAATCTGCCAATGTAGTACGTCCATTCCAATACCAGCGATATTTTCGATAATTTTGTTTGTGATATTGTCCAAAGGCATAGTTGAGCTGAACCCTCGGTATCGCCAGTGATTGTCGCATATTAGGTATTGTTGAAAAAATATTTCTGCTCTGAAAGCATACCAATTGTATCGGGTTAATGCTCATTAGGTCGGCCAATTGAATCAAAGTACGAATTTATCGATAGGTCAGCTTTGGAGTAAACAATTCACAGCTGTGATTAACCAAAGTTAATGGAACTGGTTTAAAAATGAACAATAATGTGTAGTATTTGGATGAGTTTCTGAATTTGGATCTGAATGGAGGATTTGATGATTGTCTCGTTGTTACTTTTGAGAGAACTGTATGAATTATATGAAATTTATGGTGCGTTTCAGATTGTGGTAGTCTTTCGACATTTCATTTTTAGAATTGTAACATAGAAAAAAAAAATTTTGGTCACCCTGTGCATTCTCGAGTGAGTCAGTGACATAGACGTTTATAATATATATTTATTATTTTTTATCCTTAGCAACCATAGTAATTAATTGTAGCATTCAGAAGCACCAGGGGCTGGAGCTGGTGGAGTTCCTGGCGGATCAGCATGGACGTGCGCTGCTTCTGGTCGATTGCTTCCTTCAGTTGGTCCAATTGTTGGCAGCAGACGTTCGAATTGAGCAATTGCCCATTAGGCAGTAGCTCATAGTAGAACATTCCCTTCCAATCCCACTCATTTCTCGTCGCCAGTCACCATTCGCTTCAGAAATGGGTCAATTTCGTTCCGTTTGGCCAAGGATTCGCAAATGAAAACACGGGTCCATCAAGTTTTTTTTACGTCAACTCGTGCGGCACCCAAACATCGAGGTTCTTTTGAAGGCAACCTATTGCAAATGGTTTAAAACTATTTTGTGTTTGTTCTTCAGCTCCTGGGTGACGTTACGACAGCTGGACTATACTTCGATAATTTCAAGAGTTTTGCCCAAAAAGTGTATTCTGGCGTTTGGGATTTTTTTTATTGGGAAAAATAATTCTATTTTATAGCAGTTTTCACGTTAATTTTTCTCCATTATTTTTGGGGGGAATTGTGATTCGTACATTTTTGAATTTTTAAACCAAATTTTTTCTAATAAATATATAATATTATATAAATATTAGGCTGTATATATATTTTTTATAATTATATTAGCTAGAATGAGCCTACTGTGGTTAATGAAACAAAAATATTTTCTTATGCCGACGTTTCGAACAAAATTCTTGTTCGTCTTCAGGGCGATATATTTCTTTAATTTTTAACAAAAAAATAAAATTTACAAATATGATTTAAAATTAGACAACAAAAAAAACTTACAGAAATTGTTTAAATATAAATTATTTAGATAGAATTATTTAAAAATTATTTAGAAAAAATTTTATACAAAAGCACAACAAAAAAGAAAATTGAAATGACCGTTTATAAACAAAAAACCAGTAGAAACAATATTTTAAATATACAAAAGCAGTACCTATTGATATAATTAAGGCAAAAAAACGTAGAAAATGTATGTATAAAATGCGTATAAAAATTAACAACACGTATATGCAAACCATAAAATGTAAATGTATACAAAACTTAAACATAGGTAAAAAGATGAAATTGACAATTTAAAACAAAAAAAACAAAAAACATAAAAAGATACAGATTTATAATAAAATAAATTCGTTAAAATAACATCAACCTCAAATTATAAAAAATGATTGTACGTGTTTTGTAGATAAGTGCAAAGATTGCCTGTTGATGTTATTTACTGTACCCTTTATATGCATCATTTTCAAGACACGTCTAATAGAACAATTAGATTCATTCTCTAAAATTTGAACATTGTCCAGAAACACATCATGGTTAGTTTCAAACAAATGAGCCGATAAAGCACTAGTACTTTCGCGATTAACTTTTTTAAGTTTAAGTTTTTGGGCATCTTTTTTATGTTGTTTAAATCTAATACTCACCAATTGTGTAGTTTGCCCAATGTACATTTTGTCCCATTCACAAGTTACTTTATAAACAACGTTTTTATGTCGCTTAATGCTGTTTTGTCTTTTAAAGGTGAAAAAATAGAAGTTCCAAGATTCATATATGATTTACCAACAATTTTTAAATTAAATTTATTTAAACAATAACTGATATTTTCAAAAAGTGATTTAACATAAGGAATTGAAATATATTTTTTGGTTGTATTATTTAATGGAGGTAGATTTTCGTCAGATTGGCCAAAATTTATTTGTGAATTTAGATAAACAGAATGAATGAATTTGGATAATTATTTTTAATAAGAACATTTTTTAAAAGTCTAAAATTGTCAAAATGAAAAATAGGGTCAGACAGTTGTATAATTTTCTGAGATAATAATTTAACTGTATTACGTTTTATTGGTCAAAGGAAGATGCGAATCAAAATTTAGATATCAGCCTGACCAAGTTTTTTTATGATACCAATCTGTCGAAAGGGAACCATCACTGTTATGTATTACAAGTAAATCTAAAAAAGGTAAACTATTATTAGATTATAATTCCATTGTAAATTTAATTTTGTCATTAAATGAATTAAATGCATAAAAAAAATTGTTAGTTTGATCAACTGGAATAGCAGTTATAATGTCATCAACATATCTGAAGAAAAAAGCCGGTGTGAAATTAAGAAAACCTAAAACACTACTCTCAATATATTCCATAACTAGGTCCGCTACGGCAGGACTAGTTGGTGATCCCATCGGAGAACCACAAAGTTGTCTATATATTTTGTTATCAAAGCAAAATTCCTGAAGACGAACAAGAATTTTGTTCGAAACGTCGGCATAAGAAAATAAATTATTTTCATTAACCCTATGGTTAGGCTCATTCCAGCTAATATAATTATAAAAAATAAATATATATTTAAAAATAAATGAAACTTGTAATAATATTTTCCCAATTCCCCGAGAAAACCAGAATAACGCTACTGGACTCTGTTCGGGAAAAAATGCAAAATTCGCCGACGGGTGCGGTTAGCAAGCTGCAGCTGGACAGATCGTCTTCTCGTTGATGTATTCGGGTTTCCGCAACGCTTTCACACAACATCAATTTTTTCAACAGGGCTGCCAGTTCGGGGTCTGCCTCGTACGTTTTGAATCTCAAACAATCTCAAATTCAGCAAATGTATCTACCATCGAACGAATGTTTGGACCCTTTGGAACAATTTCACCATAAAATCTCCTGTACCCATGTTGAGTATTAATTATTGAACGATTATTTCCAAGGAATAGAAAACACATCTTAGCTTTTTGCACAATTGTGTAGTGTTCCATTTTTTACATCACCCAAGTTTTCTGTGAAAAAGGAAGATTCTCAAACAAATAAGTTAAACATTTTTTACATATAGTTACTTTTGCCGCACCCTGTATATACACAGCTCACCATATGTAGTAACGCAGTGCTGATCTAAAAATAAAAAATAAATATTTTTTTTTACCCACCTATAACGATAGCCGTTTTGACTTACAATCACGGGAGGTTATTGTTAGTGGGCCAAATACTTACTATTTATTATAATTAAGTTTTTGTTTATTATAATTTGTTTTATTCTCACGTTGTGATAATTACTATCTTTATTACTATTATTATAATTTTCTGAATATATTGATTTTTTTAAGATAATAATTTTTCCTTTGAAATTTTTTTAAACAATTTTATTAATACAAGATTTGGATTAGAGCTGTATAACAGAAACAGAAATTGTCCCTGTTGCCTTTTCTTATTTAACAAAGGAGTAGTAATGATTACGAAAATTTATTACGGGCCTGATATTGTGAGGGCGAGAAATAAGGGACGAAAAGGGTTTGATCTTATGAAAGATTTTTATTTTTCACGACCCATGTTTATTAGTTTTTTTTATTTTATTTTACCTCCACCAGATTGACTTGAACATAGGAGAAATAGGAAATCATCCAATTTATGTAATTTGGTCGTTAAACCAAAACGGTAACCAAAGTGTAATTTCTTTACTCAAGCAATAATCTTCTATTTTACTCCCTTCATTCATAATCATTAAATACATAAACTCGATTGTAAATTTATTTACCCATATAATTCAATATAAAACAATATTCAAAATTAATAATTAATCACTGAGAAAAAAAACAATAAAAATAAAAAAATATACATATTAAATCAAAAAACTGCTCCTCTTGTTTCAAAAGTCTTGTTTTTAAAATCAAAAGAATAATCTTTTTATTTTTAAAATAAATTTTTTCGCCAAATTTGTTTATAAAAATAAAAAAATCGTTTTTATTTTCAATAATACTTTCCTTATTACTAATGTCAAATAGTTTTCTTAAATTTTAAGAAATTGTTTTTTTAAGATTTAAAAACTATTGGCCAGTTTTAAAAGATTTATTGTAATTGTGAAATTATTATTTTTTAATAAATGTCACACAATTTTATTAAATCAAAGTAATCCGTAATACAGTATGGACAATAAGACAACAATGCAAAATATAGCATCATACTATTTTAATAGTATTACTAAAATAGTATAGTACTCCCCTCCCTCACAACTTTTAACCCCCAGAGTCATTGGGTAAAAATACACACAACCCTTAAAAAAATAAAATGAGAACCTCCTTAAGTTCTTTCTTGGCAGTTTGGTTTAGTACTGATAAAAATTGGGTTTACTAATCAGGTTGCATTGCAACGAAACGACAAAACTGTAAAAATTCTAATCTTGTTTTATACCTTTAAGTATAACACAAGAACATATCGATTTGGCGAATTATATCACCAAATTAAAACTTCTGGAAAAGTGAATGCCAATGTATTTGTAAATAATATTTTGTCTATAAAAGCCGAAAAAACTTTAAAATAAAAAATAAATATAGACGAATTTCAAAATGTTTTAAAACTAATTTCAGCGTACTATAACAAAAAAATAAAACAACGGTAGAAATCCCCCCAAAAAACATTAAATATAAACATTTTTATAAGTAGTAGTTTAATCAAAAAAAATTGTTTTAAATTGCAAGAACACTTCTTTTGAAATAAATTATTCTGTTTAAATAAGTATACTTTTTAATTAATTTTGTATTATATAAATCATTTTATAAAATATGTTATTAAAATAAAAATACTATTTATACGTTTGTAAAAATCTCATTTAATTTTAAAAAAATACTTTTTAAATTCAAAAATAAATTTAACTTTTAGAAATTATAAACTCCGTTTTTTAATTTTACAAATCAAAATTTTTCCCAGTGGATTAATCTCTAATTTAAATTACTTGCCCTTTAGAAGATTATCCATATTTAAATAAATATGAAATTTATTTTAATTATATAAAGTTTAAAGTTGTATAATTAGTATTAATTTAACATATCGCATTTAATTTCTACATTCCAAAGCTACTATCAGCCAAGTGAATGTGTTTTGTAAATTAAAGTTCATGCCCTACATAAACTTGCATGTAAATGTAGCGCTATATACATAAAATATTTTTCTTCTGTGTACCAGAATATTTTTTATCATAATTAAATTACAAAAATAATTAGTTTCAATCGAAAATTTAAGTGTGTATTAAAATTGTGTATATACGGGAGGGAGATACGAACGGTTTTATATAAAAAGGAATCTTTTCAACCAGAAACATAAAAAGAAAGTTTTCTGTTTGGGAAAAGTTTATTATTTTGATTTTTTTTCTCGAAAAACGAAAGCATGATATAAAAGTTTGGTAAACTTTAAAGTTACTCAAAAGTTGAATATAGGCTTTTAATATTAAAGTTGGTCTTGTGTATAGCGTCGTACATTTGGTTTTATGTTATGATGAAAATATAAATTTAATACTTAATTGAACTCTGCTATACGAATTATCAACGTAATTAATGTTGACTAAAAAAATTTCCATTATTTCGTGATTGCTATATGCTATGTACGCCGTACGGTAACTTAATCGTTTTATCATTTTCTTACGTGAACAAAAAAATAAAAGAACAAACTGAATTCATAAAAACAAAATACAAATACGTTCACTAACACCAATATGTTTTAAAGTACATAATATTCCCTTACACAATTTGTGTAAAGTTCTATGGCTAGTATAGCATGGATGTGTAATTATGAAGCTTTATAAAACATATAATCATCAAAATTATTCTGAAATTTGTTTTAAAAGTAATAAAATAACGCTTAAATATAAATATGACAAAATGATTATTTTGAATCAACATGGACACATCCATATACTGAATAAGTTCCATGGTTCAAGATTAGCCTTTCGGGAATACAAAAAAAATGAAGCATATTATGCTGTTTGTAAAATGTATATAACGCTTACTTATATATTATATATGTACTTTCATATCAGTAAATACTCGTAGTATATAATATAACATACTTCGTGTGAGGTTCGGTTATTTTTTGTAGATATATACATAACGATTTTCACCAACACTAATATTATAACATCTCACTACATGTACACGGATTATATGCTTAAATCTTTAAATTGTTGGTGCTTTTTGTACATAAAAAAAATAAATATTAAATTGTGAATTGAATTTGAAAACAAAATTGAAAAATAAATAAAAGTTTATTTTTTGTTTTTTTTATATTTAAAGTGTCGTCAATTTTTGTATATTTCCACATTTAAAGACAATTGAATTCGAATAAAATTTTTGTTTACAATATTTTTTCATAACATAATTTTTGTGTTTGTATTTGAATCGAAAGAATTGTTAGTAGAATACGGTTAGCGTCGGAATCGTGAAACTAAAATGATTTATGATCAATTATTTTTTAATATAGTTTCAATGAATAAAATTTAACGTATATGTATTCAGGGTATGGCATACATATGAACATACATATTGCGCTTATCTAAGTTCAGTGACTGTTCACACTGATAGTTTTAGTTTATTATTTCTTTAAATTAATTATCACTAAAGTTGGTGCGTCGTGAATAAATAAACTGTCCCATTATTAACTATGAAAAACTAAATCAATAATCCTTAATTCTTCTAAGATAACTTTCTTATGTTAATAAAGCAAAACTAATTAACTATTGTTCAGTAAATGACAAAAGAGTTATCGTTGTTGGTAGTATCACTAACACAATCAGCTTAATTTATTGTCTTGAATTTCCTACGAGTAAAATAATGTGGAAGATTAACGGCTGGTTGCACAATTAATCAAATAAAAACAAATTTGATTCGCAAACGAGATGATTTCTATCAAGGGGATCGAACAAAATGTGTGTTTTATAAAACTCGCATTTTTTGAAATTTTATCAGATTTGGTTTATTTCTAGCATTGTTACTGATATAATTTACACTAATTTTATTATGAGTTTTGTTTTTTAAGAAAGTTTTAAAAAAGTTTCGTCTTCGTTCTTGTGAATGAGTGTAAAAAATTATGGTATACTGAGGAAAGCGAAGATAGCTCTAAAGGTTTTGTTTAGCTACCATATTCGGCACTGTGGGCAAAAATGAATATACGACATTTCGATGAATCCGAAATTTACATTGTATAGATTTGGCTACATATAAATTGAACTAGACAAAATCAATCAATTCTGCGTACACCTAGTATGTTTTCTTTATTTCATTCTAAACATTTGGAATATTTCACATTTGACATAAGGCGTTTTTTAATTCTTTCTTGGCATTCTATTCTTTTTCAGAATATTCTATTTTGTACATCATTGCGGTTGTGAAAACAAAAATAAGTAAAAGGGTGACTGCAATTTTAAGTGTAAAATTTATTAATTTGTTAATTTTTATGATGGAAAGTATTTCTAATGAGGGTAAACGGTTATTATTTATTAAACGTATTAATGCTATTTATTTGCTATACGATTTCATTGTAACATTTAAAACAATGAGGTTATGTTTTTTTTTAACTTCAGAAATCTTTAAGTGGACCCCAGGAGATATAAGGTGTCTCATTAACTTATTTACTGAGAATTCCACAATGTTCGACCGCCAACAAAAAAAATAAGTTTTGGAGCGATATAGCTGGTACATGGAATTATTTTTGATTCATAAAATTCTGTAACTAAAATTAAAACTTTGGTTTTAGATAAATTACCCGATGTAAGAAATAAAAAAGTGACCGGAGAACAGTACGACGGAAAGAGGAAAAGCCTAAAACTAATGTACAAAAGGTTCAGGGATCAAAATAATACCAGCGGCAACTCCGCCAAAACATCCAGAAATTAATCCACCTGCAACTTGCTCCAGTGATAATTCGGATATAACGATAAATTATCCATCTAACCCGTCAATAGCAAGTTGCAATACGGATTATGATGTTGCCGATGTTACGATGTTGTATAATCGAAGAAGCTTCCAGCTCTCCTGTACCATCAGTATAAAGAAAATTAGTTCACGAAGACAAAAATAAGCGCCATGAAGAAAAAATGGAGAATCAGAAGAGATTCTTGACATTATTTGAAAAATTAATTGACAAAATATAATTTCTTTTATTGTATTATTATATATTTGGTTTTTAAATGAATAAAAAAACTAAAATGAATTTACTGTGCTAAAGAACTATCTGGACGTATTATTTATAATTCTGAGAATATCATTTCGCAGGATCGCTGCTCCCATCGTCAGTATCATTTATTAACCCCATTTCCAAATAATAGTCATTTTGTAGACAGATATAGAGTATGCAAGCAGCTAGTGTTCAATCCGTTTAGTCGCCGAAATCTACCTTTAAGCAGTTCAAACGCTCTTTCGATTGTCACTCGGGCTGCTGAATGCGCTTTGTTATAAACCGCTTGTTACACTCCTAATAAAACCCTAATATTGAAAAGTCAAAAAATGTTCCATTGTTATAAATTTGTTGAATTTATTAAAAAATAAAATTGTACCTAGTAAAACCAAGATAATTCAACTTCACATCCCGTTAAAATTCAAATTTATAAAAATTCCATGACTTTACTTTAGACTTATGCAACTATCCGAAATAAATTTAAAACCGTTAATTTTTCGTAAATTAAAGAAAATGGTTTAATTAATAAGTTTTAGATTTCTCTGTATTAGTTAATTTATTTAAGATTTTTTCGGCTTTTTAGACAATCTATATTATTTCTAATAACATTCAGAATGTTAACGATTTTTAAATGTTTACTTACGACATTCACAATATTTACGAACAGTTTAATTTTTGCAATTTGGTCGTTGCAACCTTAGGAGTAAACCAACTTTTTATTATTACGAAACCAAACTGCCAAGAAGAATCTTAAGGAAATTTTAATTTTTGTAGGGGTAAAAAATGGGGTGAATCTACTTTGTGTGGTAGATATATTGTGAGTAAATGGCCTTTTTATTTTCAATGACCTATAAAAGTCGTAAACATTGTGAATGTCATTAGAAATACTACTTTGTCTAAAAAGCCGAAAAAATCTTAAATAAAATTGTTTAGTATAAATCCAGAAATTGGTGCTATAAGTTGTGTGTAATCTGTAGCGGCTTGTTTCCTCAACTACAAGAAGCACCGCACATATAATTAATTACAAACGGACAAATCTAAATAGCAGCTAAGAAAGTTATTATATCAGAAACCGTCATTTAGTAATAAAACTTCAATCTGAGGATAATTTGTCGTAACGTGAAATATCAAAATAGTTAAATTACCACGCTCAACCAGAATATAGCAATTTTAATAGGGTCTATTTTTGTCTAGTGTTGTAAATTCTTTTTATTTTGCAGTTTTCGAACACTGAAATTCATTTCAAAGTAAAATTTGATGTACCGAATATATACGGTGTAAGCAGAGATCAGAAATATAAATACAGTGTGCAGTGCAAAATTACACAGGTTGAATAAAAAGACTATTTTTATTTTTATTAGTATTTTTTTCGGATTCGGGTTGATTTAAAAAATAAATCCGTAAAACGAGATAACGTGCAAAATAAACCAATTCTTGCAGCCAGAGTTCTAAGTACTAGAAAAAAGTATAACTTTAAAAATATATTGATAATTCAACAAATAAGTCCGTTCACTTTGAAACTATCCGTGACATTCTTAAATCGGCTGGCTATATTGGCAGAGTTCCAACCAATAATTTCTAAGAAAAATATTATAATGACAACAGTGGATATATGCCCCTTGCTTGGACAGAAGTAACTCCTAGTATAACGGAAAAATAGTATTTTTAAGGTCAATCCGTCTTCAAGCGGTTTTAGAAGGTCTACGTACACTTTATTAACATGATCTATAAACAAAATCCAGTTTTAACCAGTATTCTGATTTTATAAACACAATAATAAAATCTAGTTTTTCAAGGGTCGTCTCATTATGTTAATCGTAGACGTACCGTTATCGCATCGTTGTGTCTTTCGTTATCACAATATAAATAGACTAGTTTTTATTAATTTTTCTAAAAAAATAAATTTTCTTATTTTAGTGATCACAGAAATGTGCCTGTACTCGTATTAAGTTGTTTTTGTTTTGTAATATTTGCACCGACTGCGAAATATGGAAAGGTCATTTCTGGAATGGTGCTCCAACAAGATGCAATACAAGAAAAAAATTTCAAAAAGCAAGACAAAATGTTAGAGAAACAGAAAGCTCTCGAGCTAGAGCTACATAATAAAAGACAAAAATAATATTTCAACTCGCTCGCGCAAATTTTAAATCAAAACCAAAATGATTCCATAAGGAATACCTCGACTTTTCGGATTCCGAAACAATTTAGTCTAAAAAACTTGTTAATTTAGAATGAAAAACTAATTTTAATCTGTGATCAATTATACAATTTATTGAATTTATATTTGGTTACTTAAAATAAAAATGAAACACATCTCTTAAAGAAAAATTGTTTGCCAAGTATAATTTGAGGTGATCGCGTATTTCACTCCCTTCTATAGAATCAATATTTCTTCAAGATGTTTGAGATGGTTGAATATATTCAATTGGAGGATTCGGGAATGCTATATTCTTTACATGTTTGTCGTATTTCTCAGAAATTTTGTGTAAAATACAGCACGTCAATATTATTTTGGGAGCATTTTTGTAAAAAGATCACGTCTTTTCGCCATTCTTTTTCGAATGCATTTTCAAATTTAACTCTACCTGACTTCATGTATGCATTAAACAAAATCTCGTGTTTATCCCTAGTGGTCGAATAATTTTTTATTATCCATGGCAGCAAAGGATAGGCAGGATCACCAAGAATAAAATATGGTATACGCTCTCAATCGACTTCCTTTGTTTCCTAACAGCAATAAAATCAATTTTTAATTAAATATCAATTTAATAAATTAAAAGTTATAACCTACTTTAGGTAAAATACTGCTTATATTTTTATAAATGTCAG
Organism: Nephrotoma flavescens; assembly: GCA_932526605.1. Classification (NCBI taxonomy): domain Eukaryota; kingdom Metazoa; phylum Arthropoda; class Insecta; order Diptera; family Tipulidae; genus Nephrotoma; species Nephrotoma flavescens. The sequence goes on along the minus strand of OW052222.1, from coordinate 269,095,856 downwards.
AATTTACAAATACGTGTGCGTCATGACAGCTCCCTGGAAATTTGCAACTTATATCTAAGAGCCTATAATATACAATTATTTTAGTTTATTATTTATGATACACAACTATTTATTACTATATTACTTAACTTCCCAGTCCTACACTTTTCAATAATTTTTCACAACGTTTGCAACATGTTGTTTTACAATGTCGTGCGAAAAATGAATTTGTTGTGTCTATATTGAATATTTTGCTTTGGTTGCGATGGACCAGCTTCATCCAAGATTTTTTGCTTTTGGGAATCTCATAATAAATTCGTTTACCATCCTCCAGTCACTATTCGATGCAAAAGAGGGCACTGTTTTTTAGTTCTTGTGGAACCTAGTTGCTAGCATTTTGAACCATTCCGCGATGGTTTGTTATCGTTTTGCAATAGTACATCGATCAAAATTTAATAATACAGCCAATTCTGATCTGTTTGAAAAGAATTTTCAGCCAATAACATTTAAAATTCAGCATCTTCAAATTTGATGGGTGGTTTTTCATGCTCTTTTGCTTTAATTTCAAAATCATAATTTTTAAATCTTCGAAACCATTCTGTGCACGTTGTATTCGATTGGGCATGCTCACCGTAAATTTCTACAAGCAAACAATAAGTTTCCGCTGCACTTTTCTTTGCAATAAAATAATGTAATAAAACTTTCCGCAAATGATGTTTATTTGGAACAAAATTTGAAATTTTCAAGGAGTTAAAAAGCGTTGTTACTAGTTGTTTACACTTCAACCAAATGTCGCGCATACTCCGTTTGACAGCTGACATCAAGAAGTATAGAATACCAGTATTGAGCATTTATAGTACACGTATAAGCAGTACTAGTAATGACACCTACTGGAAAAGGGTGGATTCATATTCACACACCCAATACATTGCGGTGACCCAGGTTCTATGCACGACACAAGAGTTTTACGCCAATGCAGTTTGCTCCTAATGCTTAATTTTTGGGGGATAGCACATATCCTCTGAAACCGCGGTTGATATTGTAATAGATAATGGTGCTTTAACGGATGTTCAATGACAATTTGGTTCATACCTTGGTGGACAAGAGTTGTTGTGGAAAATGCGATCGTTATGTCAAAAAGTCGTTTCTTCGATTATAAAATTTCACGGAACAAACGATGTAAAACTGGTTCAAAAAGTAGTGTTCGACTAATGTTTGTGTTTTGCAGAATAATGATATTAGTATAGATTCAATGGCACTTTACACTCAGGATCAAATGTTAAGGTATTGAATGTTGGGACCGATGATACTTTGAACCGCCTAGAACTACCTTTCAACCTTCGCTGTAAATAAAAAAATTAATAGCATCGAATTTTTCGCATTTGCTTCACTAATAACTCCTTCTTATGATTAAATATGTCTTGTCAACAAAAATGTGTCAACAAAAAGTTGAAACTATTTAGTGTGGAAGATGATGACGAGGTATTTTGCGTAAGTACAGTGGAAATAAACGGTTTAGGGTTTTTTGCAATCGACGATAATTATTGAAAATTTCAGGAAAAGATTGTGGTGATGGGAATATTAGGTGTAGTTACTTGGAATATAATTGTTTCGTAAGGGGGTGGTGGGGAAAGAAAAGTGGATGTTTGAGCGGCAGGAAAAGTTCTTGGTGGTGAAATACTTCGTGAAGTAGAGACTGCTAATTGAGATTCAAACATAAGGCTGGTAGAGGTGTGTAATTTATTATTTTGTATAGTAGGTTGTTGTATGAGGATGGCTGAGGGGCTGAGAAGTCAATGCTGGTTTTCTGGAATGGTCTTCTTTATAATTAGATACGGAGAATGGTGGAAAGAATCTTGATGGAGGAAGGATAATAACATAGAATCTGAGGGTGTGGAAGGAACACTTCGGATGTAAATGCAATGTGGAAGTTTCCGATGACATAGTTGAAAGGCTACTGGAACGACCACACAAAGGAAGTAAATTAATTTTGGCGAATTGCCTGTTTGGTTGGCGTTGCTTTTACGGTTTTATATGCCCTCTGTAATCTGCCAATACATTTTCTCGGCCGAAAATATTATACAATGTTCTCGAAACCTCAAAAAATAGCATAAAGTGTGGGCACTGCACAGTAGGACCAAATGCTAGATATTATATGAACATCGCTTTTAGTAATCTGATAACTCCATCCCGGATGTGTCAAGTAATTTTTTAATTTTCGTGTTATTAGCTATCGCGATATGTGGTTGGTCTATAAAAGTTCGAAGGAGGAATTCATGGTGAGATACTTTATCCATCGTGTAGTTGTCTTAGTTTTTGAAGGGCTTGGTGCACTGATGTAGCATAAATATCATGAAATGATTGCCACTCCTTATAGTCCCCAGAGAAGAAGGGTAACTTTAACTTCGGTAGGTGTAGTCTTCACAATGTTAGCGAAGCTTGCTCTGTCAGTGTCAATTCCGAGTTTTCGAATTATAGTGTTGAGCTTTATAGCAGTTTTCTTCATAGTTCATGTTTGGCTGTTGGTGAAAAATTATCGTGGTATTCCTCCTTCAATAACTAAATGTTACTTCTTTAGAATGTTGATATCATCCATATTGGTTTTCAGACACAGCACATATTTATTAAACAAGATGTTGATGAACAATTTACAAATATTTAGATTAGAAATGAATATTTCGACAAAATTTGTATATGCTATATCAGAATCAACCGAATTCCAAACTGTGCACCAATCAAATGTACTTAAAGATTTTGTTAACTCTGCGTAAAATTTATTTTCGTTTGAAATAACAATTTGTATTCACGATTTTTCTTCAATTTTTGAATCGTGATGCTTTATTGAGAAGTGATTAAATACCAAATGAGGCACATAATAATAAATAATTATCTTTTAACTGAGAATCTTTCATTAGATCAAAAATTATATCACCAATTTTATGTTTTGAAGTATCGGAGTTTAAGAAGTTCAAATTCAACTCTCTCAAAAATTCTCAAAATCCGCAGGAATGAAACCTATAAACCAACACGAGGCACAAATTGACTTTTTACTAAAAGTAATTTGCAAAACATATCCGGATGAGAACCTAACAAGTGCCACCACACGATTATAAGTGAGTAAATATAAAATTTAAGATACATAACAGGCAAAGCCCCGACGAAATATTTAACAAAATATATCAAATCAAAAATATTGGAAAATTAACTAATCCCTTTCCAAAAGTACAGACAATTAACTTAGACAATAATGCTTGATAAACCTATAACCTTTCAAATTGTGTATTTTAAAAATATTAAAGTAAACAATAACAAATATTTCTGTTCCTAAGTATTAAAAATTAACACCTCCTTTGTTAACAAAAAATATAATGAAATACAAAACTTATTAAAGCGAACCCTCCAGCAAATCTACCATAATTTAACGAAATAATAAAAATATCTCGTGAAAATTTAATTAGAGATGAAACGTGTTACTCTGTGTTTTTTCTGCTTGCAGATGAATAAATCTATTTTGTTTGTATTACAAGCAGACAGACAAAATAATTTCCAGATTAGTATACGCTATGCTCACATATGTGCGTTAGGGTGGTCTAAATTAAAGTATGCGCATCTAGTTTGCTATAATATCGGTTTAAATTTACCCATAAATAAATATTAAATCATTATTCTACTTAACATTCCATTAATCAAATTAATCAAACATGTTGTATACTCGTACGTTCCAATAACAACATTTTATATACATATATATAATTATTAATGAAATCTCGAAAGTACGAAATAAAAAAATATAAAACCAAAAAATTAAAAATTACTCAAGTAATTCTATTCAATTTTATGTATTTCTTCTAACATGAATTCCAACAATAAAAAATTAAATCTTAAATGAAAAAAATGTTTGAACATAAAACGAAGTAAAAAAAATTACTGAATGTTAATTTTCTCACGAAATAATAAAAAAAATAAAAACATCAAATAACTTGAATGAAATCTTTAATTTTTTTTTATTTCTCTCGCTCGATTCAAACTTGGAAGTATGTTTTCTTTTTTACTTATGAAATTATCTTCGGTTTTTGTCGGTTGAGTTATTTTTTTAATTTGGTAGAATACAATAAACATAATAATAATAAAAAGTGAGAAATACAAAGACTTTTCGAAATGTAAAATTTTTAAGGTTGCGGGAACATAGAAAATTATAATTGGAAAATTGTTTTCTATATACTGGGGAAATTTTATAGGTGCTTGATTTAACCATATATGTACCACCAAAGAATACTGAAGTTTATTTCGGTAATTTAATCGTGAGTAAGTGGCTCGGTGTGTAATGGATGTTTTAGGTTTAGTATTTCAGTAGTTTGAGTTTCTCCGGATGCAAATATTAATTAACCGGAACTGTACAAGATATCCATATACAAAGCAAATTCGATATGCATTTGCACTCTGAGTAAAATTTAAAATCAATCATTTATGATTTGCTATTTATAATTATAGTTATATTTCGCAATGAAAATTGTTTCCATTACCCATGAAGCATTATCCATTGCGGAGATAACGAACGATTGTTCCCGTAACGAAAAATAATACTAAATTATGAACAATAATAAATTTTATTGATTAGTAACTGGGAGCGCGTAACGTAGAGAAACAATTCCACGATAACTGCACCAAACAGGCATTGCTTGGGTTAGTACAAATTTGTGGAACCAAAGATGTGCGTTTACCTGTAATCTACTAAATTTTACACGATCGCGTCGGTAACGTAGACTACTCGTAGACACGGCGACTACTCGTACACAACGTCGATTACTCGATTGCATGATCTACATATATATTTTAAACTTCCGTTTTCGAATAATTTAGTTAGTTGTAAAAAAATTAGTGACTAAACTAAATTGTCGTTAGTTTCTACTAGTGATTGACAGTTGCCACTATATACGTAAATCGTACTGCTCATAATATTTAAATTGTTAATTATACACCATTGATATTAAATATTTCGATAATTGATAAAGTTCAAATTAATTTTGCGAATTAGGATAAAACTATTAGTATATTGTTTTTACGTCATCCATTAATAAATGGTACGGACCAACATTAAATTAGGCAAGTCAATAATTTAGAGGAACAATTGGTAAGAGGCACACAGTGTTAGATTTATGAAGTGTTAACTTCTGACTAAAATCAAATTTTTCTATTTTTATAAATTTTATAAATTAAAGACTTCATTTCAAATCATGTTACGCTATTAGTCACTAGGCAGCTGGCAATTTAGACACAATATTTATGTTTATTATTTTACTACAACTAATAGCGTATTTCATTGGTCATTTACAACAACAACCGCATTAAAACGTAACCCAAATGGATTCATCTAAATCCAAAATGATTTTGGATATATGTAAATCCAATCCAATTTTTAGTAATAAGGGTTGTTACTAAAATATTAATACTGATATTTCAAGCTACAAATTCGACATAAATATTAATATGTTTTTAAAATAAAACTAAAATATAAATCCACGACGAGAACTCGCCGGATTTACTGCGGCGGGAGTCCAAACTCCATATGAAAAAAAAATAAAATCATGAATTTCGATCAAGGTTGCACGTAAAACTGGTTTTATTTTTACACAAATCAAACAAAAACATTCTTTCGAAATCCGCAGTTCAACGCAACCTTGATTGAAATTAATGATTTTAATTTTTTTTATATGGAGTTTGGACTCCCGCCGCAGTAAATCCGGGCAGTAAATTCGAGTTCTATAATCGACGTGAAATATGCAAATATATACATAGGGAAAAACATTTTTACTTACAAACTTTGAAGCCAAAAACTAAATCCGAAAATGGCTGTTGATCTGGAAAATTATAAATCCAAAACTAAATCCTAATCTACTTTCACCAATTAGCTTAAATAACATAAGTAAAATCTAATTTTGTCTATTCTAAATTATCTCCGTGATTAAAACTACCCACTTGCCATATAAACTCGTTGTGGAATGATAATGGTGTGACATCATCGTGTCGTATATTTGAATGTACTAACATTTTGACTTGACGGATGATTTTTATAAGGGTTTGTGTAACTTTACACGAGTACTCTGGGGCTAAAATTGGGAGGGGGAGTGAATTTTTTATGGTTTCCATGACTAGAAAAATCGTACACATTGTATAAATGCGAATTAATTTGGTTCTTAGTACTATTGACTTGTATCATCGACCTTTTTTAATTACATTTTCCAGCGAGCATTGTAGAGTTTAACATTAACTGCGAGACTTCACCTAGTTTTAAATTCCGTAAAGCCGATTTTAAGAAGCCTAATGAATTATTAGCTAACACCGATTTTAGAACCATTCTCCATAATAATCATACAACCTGGAAACCCAAACTCTCAATTTTTATGCAGTGATGGTTAAATGCGTTCAACAGTCCATTCCTTATACTGCACGAAGAAACAAATCGGCTGTTAATAAAATTATAAAAACTGGAAAAAAAACTCTTAAACTAGGTTTACTTAAATTACGTAAATGCTTACAATAAATTCTGGAACATGTCTCATGAATCCTATAATGATTACATCGATATTATGCAGTTCGAAATGATCGCTGATCCAAAGTGTTTTCGGCATTTCATAATACAAACTACAAGAAAAAATCAGATAGATGTTCTATTCAAAACTATTGCTGGCTTTTCGCAAATTTTTTTCATAAGGCCTACTCCAATAATGATATCGAGCCTGATGCTGACTACTTCAGTTACATGAATAACTGCGCTCTAGCATCTCCGGTCTCTATTTAAATTGATCTTGATACTATGATAAGGAGCATCAACAAGCTAAAAGATGATTTTTCCGCTGGCCCCGATGACTTGCCTTCTATCATTTTAAAAAACTGTGCTGGTAACTTAGATCAGCCTCTTACATATAATGCTGTTTCAAAACTCGATCTCGCACGGAATATTCCCATTAATTACGAAATTGTCCTGCATCCCCACGTTATTTGAAAATATTGTATGTGACTCCCTTTACTTTCAATGTAAAACATTGTTTTCAATGAATCAGCATGGCTTTCTTAGACGACGATCTACAACCAGTTTAACCGGATTTGCATCTCATACTTTGAACGTTATGGAAGGTGGAAATGAAATTGATGTTATTACTACGGATTTCAGCTAGGCATTTGACAGAGTTTCCCATAAGATGATTTTTAGAAGACTCAGGGCTCTTGGTTTCGCACCTCAAATATTCTTTTTATCTTAAGGTACGTAAGTATCACGTGATCTTTATAGGTCATCAATATCTGCGCCTTTTATAGCTACTTCCGGCGTATCGCAACGCAGTTATCTTGGGAATATTTTTTCGTCTTGTTCATCAACGATGTCGATTTCGTGTGATCAAAAACTCGTCAATTTCCATTTATCGATGTTGACCTATTACAGAATGACATTACCTATTATATACATTTGATTACAATCAGGCGATAAATTAAGATTAAAAAAAAATTAAATTAAATATACAGTGTGTTAACCAGTTCATTTGAAAATAAAATTATAAGTGGCGTTCTTTAATAAAATCAAGTAGCTATTGAAGCGTGGCTTTTAGTTTTTACTGGATCATCTAAAATTACAAGTCCTTCCATCAACATATCTGTTCTTCACCATTTTACATCATCATCATTATTGGAGAAATAATTCAACATCTTTCTTTGGAACATCATCATCATCTTTTCAAACATTTTTTGGTAACTTCATAACTTAACTTGGTGTGCTAAAAATAATCTTGATCTGAATGTGAGTAAATGCCAATCCATTACATACTCAAGAAAACGCGCAAATTGCCTTAGTCGACATTATACCATCAACAGTGCTGTTGTTGCAAGAGTTTTAGCCATACGGGACTTACGGGTAATCTGTGACCGCAAACCTAACTTTAGAGATCATATGGATTTTATTGTCAACAGAGCAAACTCCTCACTTGGATTTATCAAACGCTGGTCTAAAGAATTTTTGAATCCTCATGTTACGAAGGATTTATATCACATTTGTTCGGTCTTTGCTCGAATATGATAGTCAGGTTTGGTCCTCATACCATGAAGTGCACATACGAAGAATTGAAGCTGCACAACGTAGATTGAGTGGACATTTACAACTTGATTCCTTATCTCGACCGCTTAGAGCCTATTAACCTAAAGCCCCTCCGTAAGCGACGATCTCTTGCAGACATTGTTTTCATTAATCAACTTTAATATGTAAATGCTTGTGCTTTGAGAACGGTACTGCATTTAGAATTGCACCTCACAGCATGGAACTACTATATTTGGAATTTTTTGACTCCCACATTAGCAAAATCTCTATTAAGAAGTTATTACAGGTAACCCTCCATGAACACGGTATTCGAAAAACACCGCTTCGCATAACATGAATATCCATTTCCTCAAATTACACGTCTTCAAACAACACGATTTTCGTTATTCTCTTTTGTTTTGTTTTTCGTATACCAAACAAAAAATAAAAAATAACACGTAACATTTTTTTTTTATTTTCTTTTTTGTAGTTTCGAACAACACGATTTTAAAGAACACGGAACCAATTAATCGTGTTCTTGGAGGGTTTCCTGAATTTGCTACCAATTAATAGACCAATAAACTTAATTTTTTTTATCTATTTGACTTAAAACCTCTATCGAGTATTTATAATTTTAAACATTTTTTTTTATCCCCATTTTCATTTCATTTAATTCTACTTTACTTATCTTTTTTTTTATTTTACTCTCCTTTTTATTTTTATTTTACATCACTACTATCTAATCTGCTTGCTTTAAGCAGCCCAACGGTCGGTCTCTTCTTTTTTGTGGTGGGGTATCATTCTCATAAATTTATTACATATAGTTTCAGCCATTTCCTTTTCTTAATTATAACCCTTTAAATATATTTTTTTAATTCGATTAATATTAATTTATTTTTGTTGTTTTTCCTTTAATTTTAATTAATAGAATGATATCCTTGTTTATAATTCCCCTGAATTATATTCAAAGAAATAAATGGGTAACATACAAAAATTATAAACGTAAGTTTAAAAAACTTATGTTTGCGATAAATGCCGTTGCTGTGCTTTGGCCCTTGGAAAAATTAATTTAAATTAAACAATTTAACGGAGCTCTTCGATAAATATGAATTGTCACTTAATAAAAATTATTGCAGCGAAATTTTGCGTTCAAATTTAAAAAAATTAAAAATTGTATCGTGCTATCTAAAAAAACAACAAAAGATAAATAGCTGTCATTATAACAAATAGCTGTCATTCAATATTCAACAATATTTATGGCCTACGGCTGGAATGTCATTAAAAATTGATGGCGTCAACATTTTTAATTTTTTTTTAATTTTATAATTTTTTTATGGTTGCCCTTAATAATAATGTTGATGGTGACTCCCCACGTGCGGTCAGGGTGGGATGATTGGGATCATTAAATGATCATTAAAAATAATATTATGTCCGAAAAGCCGAACAAATCTTAAATAAATTAATATCACGGACGATTTTAACACACTTTTTAATTATTTGTTAAAATTAAAAAAAAATTAAAAATTTTGACGGCACTAATTTTTAATGACATTCCAGCCGTAGGCCGTAAATATTGTCGAATATTGAATGACAGCTATTTATTGTTTGTGGTTTTTTAGATGACGATACAAATTTAAATTTTTTTTTTAAGTTTGGACGCAAAATTTCGCTCCCATAATTTTTATTAAAGGACAATTCATATTTAACGAAGAGCTCCGTTAAATTTTTTAATTTAAATTAATTTTTCCATGGGCCAAAGCACGCGACAACGGCATTTATCGCAAACATAATTTTTTTAAAGTTACGTTCATATTTTTTTTTTTAAATTTTTGTATGGTTAAATTGGTAATCTTATAAAATTAAAAAAAATATATTTTCTGTAATGCTGAGTATTGCTTTGATATTAAATTTTTCAATATTTTCGCTTTTATTGAATGTGCACATGAATCCCCCTTTTAATGATCTTGGTTCATTTGCTCTGCCATTTTAGAATGTTTACTGCATTTTCAATTTAGTTTGCAAATCATCTTGAGGTTTTCTTTTAAACCGACATTCTTGCAGGTGGGATGAAGACTTCTAGCCTTAACCTTAGTTTTTCTGTTATTTTTATCTTCGTGTATACCACTCTTTACATTCTTCAGTGAGCTATGCTGTTTCCATAACTTGGAGTTTCCATAAATTCTATCAGTCTGGTTTTCTTCAGCGCCTCAGTTTCATTTTTTATTTTAGTGATTTTATTGCTAGGTTGTGATTCCATTTTTTCTATTTCAATAAGTCTTCTAGGTCTTTCAGCATTTTTGTTTTCCTGTAGAGTCGCGGAGTTTGTTTGTCTAGCATTGGATTTACCAACTGAGCAGTTGGGGGCCACATAGGGTAAACATTTATTTTTGTTGTGAACTCATTGCAATAAGGACTGGTTATTGGACTGACATCTGCCAACATAACCAGTACAATTGGTAGAGGATCAGTAGAGAGAACATCATTTCCTAGGTTCTTGGTATTCGGTCATACAGCCATTTCTCGGTTGCCAGAGCCTTGTTGTTTGATTAGCAAGGAGCTACACGTGCCGGTGAAGTTGAAATTTGTGCTGGTAGATTGATAGAAGGACCGTCGCCCCTTACCCTCCCGAAGTGATGGAAAAGATTTAAGAAAGAATTTCTGTCTAATTATACATTTAATAAGGGGAGAAAACGAGGACAAAATAGTTTTTATTTTGTTATAAAAACATTACAATAATCATATTAAAGCTTAATGCAATCACGCGGTTTATTGAAATGTTTATACGTGCCAGAAATATATGTAGTTGATAACTGTTTTCGGGCCATTAAATCTTGGTTTTGATGTCAACTTTGAAATGGAGCCTTTCAAAATTATATATCGTCTGCACATTACATAACTTGCATATATAGAAACGAGTACGAAAGCGACAGCTCGGATTATGGTGTTAGATTTATCAATAAACAAAAAATTTGCTAACCAATTAATTAACAAATTAACACGAATTTTGTCTGTACAACTCAAGATACATATGTCATTTACAAGTAAATCATTATGACAAATGGGAATTTTAATGACAAATACCTAACCATAACTGCCTGCGGTAACCACAATATAATTTCGGTTAATACACAAACTAAAATAATGAATACCAACTTGCAACATGATATAATCAATATTGTGGTTTGAACATAATAAACCGAATAAATAACCTAGAAATCCCGGAAACCTTTGGAACTGTGTTCACCACCCACCTAGCGATTAATATAACGCAATTCTGTATATAGCCACATATAATTAAATGAAATAGGAATTACTGGACTTAGCGCATAAAACTATAATATTTCAATAAATTTAACTTAATCCATCAATAAAAACTAAAACCCGATATAAAATCTTTAATGATAATGATGATGATGTCAGAAAAAGAAACACATCTCCAACTGTGCGTCGTTGTCTTTTTATTTCCTTTTTAATAATACAAAGCATCTCTTATTGTGTATACAAGATAAACGACACACATAAAAAAAAACCAAAAAGACTAATAACGCGGAATAAAAGAACAAGAAACAGAAAACAGAAATTTACGAAGATAAGATACCATCCAAGTGTAAGAAGAAAAGTCAAATCCAAAAACAGCCTACCAAAAAACCATCATCCACATTTTTTCTATACTTAATAATACTCTTGTACATTTGAATTTCTTTTTTTTTTCTTAATATGCGCTTAACAAGATGAAGAAGAAATCTACGTTCGTATCTTATTTTATTTCTTATTATTATTGTTTATTCAGAAAAGACAAACACAAAGTGTGTATGAGATAAGTAACAAGAGGAAAATAAAAAAAAATCCAAAATAAAATAAAACGCCCACTTCTTATACGTCGCTCGCATATAAGTCAAGTCGACACGAGATTTAAACACAAAGATTTCCAATATAAAGCAACATCAAAGACAAGTTCAGAATTCTTATAACAAAAATTTATAATTTTATTAGAACGGCATTTTGATTGATATTTTTATAACGAGCAGAAATAAAGATCTACACTGGCCGTTAGACAGATTGATTGAATTGTTTGATGAGCTTCATTATACGAGTAGAGGTATCTTAATTAAGTCTTGAGATAGTATTTGACAATATAAGTATTTCGATTCAGCTGAGCGCTTATCAAAATTTACTTACATTAACAAAATTTCTTATCATCATGATGTCAAGAACGATTCATAATATGAATTAAATCGCAATTGTTGTTGTGCACAGAGCACACAAAGAAAAACCGGAAAATGAATTTTATCTTTCATTAATAAACCAAAATAATGTGGTACGCTGTTACTAGCCGAATGTAATTTTTTTTTTGTTTGTTCTTCTAGAAATTATGTTTGTGTATTTGTAGTAGCATGTATGTATACAGATTATATATACAAGCCGTTCGAAACGAACCTGTGAATCGTGGCGTATGCGCAGAAGAGCATCATTATAAAATATACCACAGCAGTTTTTTTTTTTAAATAAAAGTATCGCAGATTATTGATTTGTAGTCGTCTGCGATATTTGGTCTCGGAACACAAATACATCAGTCACATTTTCAAATTATTATACCAAAACTGGGCTTTAGTTCGCCGCGCCATTTATTTCGTGGGCGCCCGATTTTCTATATTAATTTATTTTACAGTTAATCTATTTTGGTTCTTATGAATTTCAAGTAGATTTTTTTATTACTTCATGTTCCCAAATTAGATTGAATGACACGTACTTGTGGTATTTATACTTCCGACTCAACTGAACCGTAATGGAAGAAAACAAATTTTATAAGAGAATGTATAGATTCGTATTGAAATGATATACTACTTTGCTGTTAATAATCATCTTAAACCCTGACATTGTTTAACTAAATTCTACCGACGGCGTTGAACATTTTATAGGCATTTTGTTGGTTTAGAGATGAAGATTTATTTATTACCCATCAATTCTTTCAAGCATAAATTTCTGTTGTTTTTCTTGTTTTTCATAATATTATAGTTAGTTATGTGGTAGAATCATCAGTTTCTTATACACTTGCAAGAAAAGTCTGCGTACACCGGCCATTAAAATATGTTCTCACAAAAATAAACAAACAACGTAACTTTTTCACATAAATTTATTTTGTTTAATATTCATTGTCTTATTCTATTTCAAAATATATCAATATAACAAAAAACAAGTTCAAAAAAAACTAACCAAACAAAAGTAAGTACAACATAGTTTATTTATTTAACATAGCTTCAAAAAGTAAATTAATAACTAGTAGGGCATTCTTTTCTCTAAAAAACTTTTGTTATTCTTTTACTCATCAATCAGATGAGATTTGAGTTTTCCGCCTCACTAATTTTGGGCCACTCTTTTTGTAATACGTCCCTCAATATACTTTTGGACGTTATGTTATGTTGGCGAATTCTACGTTCTAATAAATTCCATAAATGTTCTATGGAATTTAAACCGGGTGATTGTGGAGGTGTGTGCAGTTGTTTTGGTACGTTATATAACAACAACAACTTTACAATCCAAGCGGTGTGTTTTGGATCATTGCCATGTTGAAATATGTATTTGTCATGCAATCACCAACTTTTCAGCACTTTGTTTTAGAATATTTAAATAACCCTCTTTAGTAATAGTTGATTCAATAAATTGTAAATGTCCCACAACCATTACTCCGCCGCCACCATGTTTTGCAGTTGGTAATAAATTTTCTTTATTTATTGCTGTACCTGTTTTTCTCCATATAATATTCCGTCCTTTTATAATGAAAATGCAAAATTTGCTCTCATCTGAGAAAATGACTTTCTCCCAGAACTGGTTAGGCTTATTATTTAATATGCTCTCTGATAATATGATTTCTGATATAAATATTTTTTTTTCGTGGAACACGGCTATGATAATGATACCCCTTCTTTCAAAAAATTTTTTGAACGTTATCAGGGAAATTTTTTATTGAACTTTATTTCAATATTCTTTGCAATTTAGGAAGCTGTTGTTCGTGGATTTTTCTTAACCGTTCTTAATATATCACATTTTTCGCGACATGATAATTTCGGTGGATGGCCAGACCGTGGTTTATATGTAAGAACTCCTGTTTTTTTTAAATTATTCACTACTCTCTGACTAGATGAATGGGTTCCTTTTTCCTATTTTAGGTTTACTTGCGGCAATATCCTTCCTTTTGGCTCCATAATGAAAAACTTTCACTGAAAATAACTAACTTGCTTCCGCCAGCCTTCAATGAGAGTTTTAGCATATTTAATAACAAAAGAGAATAAAACAAGATCTTACGAGTCAAACTGTAATGGAAATTTCCTAATTGTAATCGTACGCAAACTTTTTCCGCTCAAATTTATTAGTTTTTTTCTATTTTATTGGCTGTAAAAAATACACGTAAAAAATAATACCGAATTTTTTCTCATTTCTTTCCCCGTTTACCTATGATACAAGTTTTAATTGCGACTTAATTGCGACCTCTGTGCAATCACACAACTCAAACATAAATTAAATAAAAAAATATTTCAAGGACATTTTTGACTCAATTTGGTTTAAGTTTTATTTAAGAAAGAGCAGAACAAAACAAAATAAATCTAGTTTGCCTTGAAAAAAATATCAAAATACAAAAAACCCTGTGTGGAATGGAGCATTGATTTTTTTTTTGTTTCTATCTCCCATTCCACACAGGGTTTTTTGTATTTTGGTATTTTTTTTCAAGGCAAACTAGTTTAACTAGTTTTGACACGTACAGGTAAAATTAAAGACAATATTGCTTTTTCACTATAAATTATGTATAAATAATAAATAAAAAAATTTAATTCAAAAATAATTTTTAAAACTGACCTTTTATTTCATAACTTATCATCCCAAACAAAAACTTCACTCTAAAAAATAATTCAGACTTCATGTTTCATATAAAATCATAATTTCATTAATTCATATTTCATGTTTAACACATTTGATTACTTAGTTTTTATCTTTATATTATTCAGTTATCAGAACTGCTGGAGTCATCATCATTGATTCCTAGTTTCCGTTGTTCAATCGCCAACATGTTCTTTTTTAATTTTATCTTTTCTTATAAAAGAGTTTGTGTGTATTTCATTTTTATGTTCTATTTTAAACTGTTTTTCAAAAACTGAAATTTTTGTTCTTTTAATGAAACTATTTTTTTTATGTGTTATCATTATCTTTTTAAATTTTCTTTAATATTTCAATCAAATTACTTTGTGTTGTTGTTTATTGTTCTAGAAGTTTTAGTCTTTTAGAATCCGATGCTTCTCTTGAACGGTTTGTTCTCGCGGAGGTGATAGTAGATAACAAATTTGAAATGTTTATCTCGTTTTCGATATTGCTTTGGAATAATGTTACTGTAACATCATCTAATTTCAAATCATTGACCACCAAAACTAACTCCACTGGGAGCACCGGACTTTCTTAAATTTAAAATGGAAACCACTTGTTGTTCGAGTAGGGTAGGCGTGCATTGGGCAATTGCACCACCTCCCTGTCGTTCGAATCTCATCATTAATTTTGGCCATTCATTGTTTGAGATTCCTTTTGTAATCAATCCAAACCGTAAAAATCTATATAAATATATTTTAAACCGATATTTCACTTTAATTTACTTTTCTCCATTCCAAACTTTCTTCAATAGGTGGTCCAAGGTAATTTAAATCAATTGCTAATTGCTTCCAGAACCCATTAACTCTGCTTTTATTTTTGCCTGTATTTTCGAATCCCCAGGCTTAATCTGAATTTGATTGACTTGATTCAAATCTGGAGTGACACAAACAAATTTCTAACACAACAAGGATATACAGTGCGCTGGAGAAAAAAATTGGGCAAACATATTTAATTGCAAATTGGAGTTTTTTTTTGCAAATTGGAGTCTTTTTTTGCAAATTGGAGTCTTTTTTTGCTAAAAATATCTGCAATTTGCTAAAATTACCTGCAACACCCTGAAAAATGCCAAAATACTCAAAATACGTTGAATAGAGTTAAAGTAATGGAATAAATTAAACACTTACATATTTTTTAATTATTTTTTTTTATTAGTTTATAGAAGTTCTATCTTTAATATTAATATTTTGCTGGACCTCCTTTTGTTTTTATTACACCGGTGCAACCCCGAACTGATGTACAAAAAATTGGTCAAGCAATTATTTTATTTTACGCCTACCGTTCTTAGCCGTTAGGGTGCAGATGTTTTATTGCCATCTTTCACAATCAATTGTTGTCTTCATTCAGAATATAAACTTTTTATTTGCATTTAACATATCACATGTTTTGTTGTTACATATTAAATATATACTAAATACTTACATTAATCCAAAAGCCTTAAAAAATAATTATTGATACCCCTATTCCCCTAGTCGCATTACTTCAAGTGACGTGACTACTCATATTCCTGGTTACTAGATCATTAAATCAAAACTTACAAAATAATTGTGCAATAACGTCGCTCTGGCTAAAAAGCAGTATCTTAGTATGCTTAGTATGCTGCTTTATATATATTTCCTAGCGACTGCTATCACTCCAAAAAACAATTTCTATCACTTGAAATTTAGACGTCACAAACAAATACGAGTAAAAAAAATTTCAAACTATTGAAGCCAACTATGATTTAAAAATTTTCATTGAGAGTTTTGCACAAAATTATTTAGTAAATTTTGATTTTAAGATCTAGTAAACAGGAAGAACCATAGTGACATCGCATGAAGTGATAAGGGAATTGAGCTGTGATTTTCACAGCTATTTAATGTTTTGTTTCGTCAACTTATATTTGGACTACTACGCCGACTTTATTGTGCACCGAAAAAAAACAAAGCAATTATGAAAATTCGAAAGTTTTCCTTTCATCTTACTTTTATTTTGCTTGTTAAAAGCGATGTTAGCCGCAATAAAAATATGTTCATTAAAACAATCGATAGAATCAGGTTTGAGATAACGGTTTATGACATGGTCCTCCGGTTTATTTCATTTCTCATCTTTCTAAAATTACAACTGGTTCTAGAAATAATATAAGTAATGAAATATTAACCAAAAATAGAAATATAGATTAATTTTCTTCCACCATCTTAACTCTGGTTTTAACAAATAAAACGATTATCCTTCAACTATCTATAACCAGACAAGAGCTCCGGGAATAGTTTTAAAAAGGCTGTTTTTCAAGAAATAGTTTTAAAAAATCGGTACTTAAAATTACTAATGATCCTGTTAGGTAAAATTCGAACAGAAGACGTCCAAATGTTCAGTCGCTTGGCTGTTTCGACCGTTTTTTATCATTCAAATTTAGATAACATTAATTAACCAAATTAAAGTATATTCTGTGAACAAATTGGGTGATTTAGACTGACAAATAACCAAAAATCCGGACTGCCATTAGCCGGGTTGCCATTAGTAGGTCGATTCAGAGAGTTAATTAAATGTCAATTAGTTTAAAATGAAAATGAAAGGTTTTATTAATAAAGCTATATTTCAAATTATTTGTTTTAAAAATTGGGCTCCTATATTTTTACTTTTAAATCTGTTTTTCTTAAATATTGCTTTCGAATCCGGTGCATTGAATTTATACTCCATTTATTATTGGCGTTATTTAAATTTACATTGAAAACTTGCCCTACACAAATTTCAGCTCAAACAGATCTTTCGAACTTTTAGGAATAAATCAAAACCCACATTTCTTTTGTTTAAGAAAACAAAAAAATTTTATTTGCACACCATACTGAGTTTTTGGAAATGTGTTTTTGTCGTAAAAAATGTCACTTTGATCTCTGCTATTTGTTTTACTCAATTTTGTACTCTAAAAGAAACGAAAATTGACTTAGAAACTATAAAAAGAATGGTGCAGCTTATAGTTCTCAATTTTGGTATATACATATGTATGTATGTATACAGTGGTAGGTGGCTGTAAATATTTTCATTTCATGCATATAAAAATCAAGTAAAAATTTAATTAAAACTTGTAGGAACAAAAAATAATGGATTGTGTTAGGACGAAATTTGTACTAAGTATGGATCAGAGATATAATGGGAGATATGATTTTCAATTTTATTTTAATTTAAAATTGTAAAATGTTCAACAATAAATAAATGGAATAAGTTTCTAAATAACCGGAAGTGTCCGGATAATCAAATATCTTACATTTAAGTGTTAGAAGATAAGAATCTACTCTTTACAAGCCACGGCCAAATTTAAATCAAGAATTAAATCTTTAATAAAAATTTAAAAAACGGTGCACCTATTTTCAAAGGGTTGAAATATTGCGGGATTGCATCACCATTTCGCATTAAATAATGCAGCCACTGATTCTTTTTTCTTTTAATAAAATTACTAACGGCCAGTAGTTAAAAAGTTTTTCAACCAAAATTGGCCATTTTAATATCTATACGCCAGCAAAATATTTCCATAGAATAAAATAAACTTAAGTTCGCGTTGATTTTTTCTGATTACGAAAACAGATTTGATTTGAGTTATCTAAATAAATATCATAAGGGAATACATTTCACATTTGATAGATATATTAAAAATGGATTTATAAACATTAAATTGAATAACTATAACAATAAAACATATAATATTACAAAACATAAGATAAAATTTAAAAAAATGTAGAGCAATTATGTTATATGAGCTTATCAAGCAAATTTGAATTACAAAAAAAACTGACTTGTAAAAGATCCTGACGTGATTTTATGAAAAGCCAGAGTACTCATATTTTGTAAATTTCGAAATAATATTTCTTTATATTTTGAACGAATTTATTTGTATCCAGAAGTTTATAATTGTTTGGAATTCTATTATGTAAACCTGATTTCTAAATTGGAATGTATTAACTAGCGGTACAAATACTACTAAATCTTTTCTACGTTAGTAAATGACAGCTATGATAGTAAACTGTTTTATTTTTGAGTGTTTTGTTAATAAATTTTGTAAAATAATAATTATCACTTAGAAAATATAAACAAATTATGGGAGATGCAATACAAAATAATTCGCAGACCTCGCAATCCATCGTAATTAAAACAAATATGTACAACAAAGAAATTTTAATGTACTGTATTTGGAATCCAAACATTGAGTTTAATTTAATTTTGCTATTAAAATATACTTTTCTCTAAAAATGTAGTGCATCTAGACGAAAATGGTCTAGGATTGAGACTCGGCGGATGAGTTCAATCATGTTCAAAAAAAATATCTCCATCAAAATTTAGTGGAGGATATAACCTCCGCAGCTGTATCGGTAGGTACATATTTTTTGCTGTACAACAGCATGCATATACGATATATGTATGCAGCAATATTAATTATTATTTTGAATATATTTTAGGAGACTCTTTTTACTACCAATGAGATCCGGAATAAATTAAAAGCATTAAAAACAGTGAAAAAGGCAGCGATCAACAGTAATAATAGAACTGGTGCCACACCATCCATTGCTCCATTCATAAACCAGTTCATCAGGTTCTAGAATGGAGCAATGGATGGTGTGGCACCAGTTCTATTTTTTATAATTTATGGTTATGCCAATGTTAGACCTGAAGATTCAAGTATCGTAACCAGCACGAGCTGTCTTGGAGCAAGGCGCAGGGATTCTAATCCCCCAATTCAAGATACGGGCGACGTTGAATTCTCCTCTATGATAGACATATCAATACGAGAGGCGAGAGAGGAAACGTCTTCTGATATTGATATAACCAGACAAACCCCGAGGAGGCGTTCAAGGATAAGGCGCTCAAATTATCAGAAAATAATAAATTTGAAATATTTTATAAAAAAGAAGAGGCTAAGGAGAAGAGACACAGTGAACTTTTAGATGGATTAAAGAAAGGACACAATTAGATATGAATATTCCAATGAATTAAAAATATGTATATTATATATAGAAAACTTTATAATTTATTTTTTGTTTAATAATTGAAATACAAATTTAAGTTTTTAAATTTTTATTTTATAAGTTCATTAACAAAACTTAACCGTCGGTCATTCAAACTCTCAATATTAACCATATGTAGTGCTGGTGAATCATCTTACAATAACTGTTCTGCAAAAGCACTTCGCTCCTCTGTATCTTCCCAAAAATCGTTTTCGTCGATACATAAGCTAATATTCAATATACATTTCGCATATTAGTGAAATGTAGCAAAGGACGAAATCTGGTTTTTAATAAATCAAAAGCGTTCACAACTACGATCCGGGTTGACGAATGCAAATAATTAAATTGGCGGTTGGTTTCGGATAGATTGCCTTTATCCTTAAATGGCATCACAAGTCACTTCTTCGACGGATATACCAAATCCCCTAACAAATATGCATTATTAGAGAAGTAGCTCTCGCATTCTTCTGTAGACATAACACTCGAATGACGACCGACGTAACACTCGAATGTCGTGTAACGAACAAGGCTCTCCACAACAAATATCAATAAATTTCTTTCTTGAGTCGACTACGGCTTGTAAAACAATACTAAAATATTTTTTGAGATTGCAAAAAAGATGGCGATTTTTGGACGGAGCTTTATTTTGTATTTGCGTTCCGTTAATTGCACCGAATACTCCCGTAAAGCCTGTAATTCTCTCAAAACCGGAGGCAGAAGCATGAATGCCTGCGAAGTCCGGGGCCACTTGATGTATTGATCGGCTCTTTCAAATATCCATGCTGCCACCCAATTTACTACAGTCCAAGCTGATTTTTCAGCAGTACCAAATAAGTTTCCCAACTGCCTGTATGTGATACAAATAATTCTCTGCCTGTATGTGATACAAATAATAAAAAAAAATTCTGCCATACTGAGGTAAAAAGCTAGTGTTAATTTTTTTGAAAACAAAATTAAATTGAGAGTAATTTACGCTACCAATTTCGATATGGAAAAATTATTCCCATTTATAAATTTTTACATCAAACTTTTCTAGTCAGTAGGCCGAAAAAAATAAATTTGAACAGAAATTACATATAAATTCTTTCCCCAGTTCCCTATTCCCGGGGAATTACCAGAATATATTCTGGGGAACTCGCCACAGTATATATTCTGATTTTAATGCATGTTTATTAAGATCCTGAATGCGTTTTGAATACAAAAAATGTCTAGTTTTCATTACATTTACGCACATTCTTTGTCAATCCATGGATATTGTTGATACTTTTCTTCTTCTGTCGAAACATGTCGAAGTTAATTTTATTAGACACGATTCTAACAGATTGTGTGTTTTTATTTATTGTTGTCATTAAAAAAATCAGATTCTAATCAAATAAATTTGTGATCAAATCCAGAGTAACTGAATAACATAATTTCCAATTTTAAAAACATTTGAATAAATATATGTATGGTCAATGCATAAGGGTTATGTTCAGGCCTTGCACTCAATATCTTATTGATTATAAAGAAACCGTTATACATATGTCTAAGTATTTATTGATCGTATTGTTACAATTTAAAAGTTTGATATTGAAGTCGTCCGTTAAATATGCTTTGTATAATATGTAAAGATGGTTATCTAAAACATCAAAAAATAAATTTATGTAAAATCGATGACACAACTTTTATACTTAACAAATTTATTTTATCATTATTAAATTCTGAAAAAATTTCAAAATTTATATTTCTTATTTACAAAAATTCCCGCCAATCTTATTTTTTCTACATAAAATACGGCGCTGTAATTTTTAAAATAAATTGATTTTATAATATATATAATCGTACTCGTATATCCACGTTTCATGTTACTGAAATTATTGGAATTTCCAATTTTAAAACATCAAATACTTGATATAAATTTGAATATTTGAAGCGAATTTGAATATTTTAATATGATGTTCTCTGGCCCTTGACAAATTTGTATATCTGAGTTAATTTATAAATTATAATCTGAATTGAAATTAGACATCGAACTTTATTATATCCCTTTTTCAACCAAAAAAAAAAATAAAAAAATGGCTTAATTAAAGTCCAAACCACACAAATGTGAGAGTAAAAAATCATAGTATGTAATGGCGTTTTTGATAAAAAAAGACGCTTGATTTGAAATACAACCAACACAATTGTATACGAAATAAGTTTGAAAGGAATGCGCAAATGTGTAAGTTGGTTCAAAACACACACAAAAAAAAAATTTTGACATGGTACTTTTGCCGTACTCGTACAATTGTGTTAGTAAATCACAAAAGGGATATCGTGAAAATTAATAATTTTTTGTGATGCAGATTTTCTAAAAAAAAAATTGGCATTCTTAACCCAGACATTTGTAACTTTATTAGAACGTTTAAGATCTCTCACACCTTCTTAAATAAATTTGATTTTTTTTATTGATTATACGATGTTAATTGCTCTCCTACATGAAATGGTCCCTTCTTATATTTCATCAAATTCCTATTCTCCAATCAAATTCCTGAAATGAAACGCATTAAGTATATTTGCAGTTTGCGGGGTTTTCTTCGTCTTACGGGCTCTTTCTGTTAAATTTCACAAAATTGTTGATGGTAGCAGTGAAGTATATGTTGAGCTGCTTCAAACGATAAACATCATTCAAATCGCTGGCGTTAATGTCGCTGATTACATTCTTTGCTATCGTAGTAACTATTAACAACCAAATGTTCTTCTTGTTTTTCTCCAATACTGCATATCTCCAAAGCGCTTGTTGTTTGCTCTGATTGACAACATTTTCAATTCCACATATTTTATTTCGGAATCTACATTTTCATTTTCTTATCACTACATTTGTATCGACACGTTCGATATTAATTTTCATACTTCTTAGTGCCCTAGTTCAAACATTTTATTTCCAAATAAACAACTTCTAACGTTATAGTAGTAGTTGGTTTTTCAAGCAATTTAATAACATTTCGGCTGTAAAATCTTTAATACGTGTCGTTTCCTTTTCACGAATTTGTATTGCATAGATGTTCATAACTGGACGGCAACTTATACATTCAAATGTAGAAATGTTTCTTTTTAGGTCATCTTTAGTCCACTCAGTGGCAGTGCAAGCATCGTGATTTACCACATTTTTCACAAATATTTTGACCATAAATGGAATTAATAAACACATTTTATTAAACACTTCTTTTTTATTTCGCAAAATTAGATTTTTGAATATTTAATATATAATATCGTCGTTATAGAAGAAAAGTAATGATCTACACATTTATGATTTCGAGTTATAACGGTTTTAGTATTAACTTTTCTATTAAAAATCCTATTTTTTAAATTTGATTACTGTATCTTTTATAATAATATAATAGATATAGTAATCAAATTATTTAATTTAAAATAATTGTATTTAATAGAAAAGTTAATACTAAAACCTTTAACTCGAAATCATAAATATGTAGATGATTACTTTTCTTCTATAACGACGATATATGTATGTATCTACACTCTCACCAATTTAATGGAAAAGAGAGATTGGATTTCAAACGAAGTAGACGTGTTTTGTGTCGCTCCTTGATTTAAAATTTAATTTAATATTTTTTTGTGCGTGAATAGTGGATAAATTAATAATAAATATGTGTTGTAGTGTATTATCTATAAAATGCACTACATAGTATGTAAATAAGTTATTTGAAATGAACATTGTCTATGTGTGCACGTGCAACATGCGGATTTATAAGAGAAGTTTTTGTTTTTATATTAATTAATATATTTTGTTGTGTGTTTCCGTGTAAATGCTTTTGTGTTTGAACACAGTTTATAATCTAACGTAACGTATTTGCCTGAGAATATACACATACTATAAAAATAAATTTTGTATTTGCAAGTTATATTGCAATTGCGATTTGACAAAACCAACAAGTAACAACAATGTTGAAGGTTTTGGATTTGAGCATGAATATACGCACTCAGTTATAATATATAAGGTTTCGTTATGTGTGTTTGATGTACCATACGCATACCGAGTCTCTTTTGATGACTATTTTATTTTTCAAATTTTGTTTTGTGATCATAAATTTTATTTGTTTTGTTTTAAAATAATATCCTCTCATCTCGGAACATTATTCTTGTTGTACTCGTACATACATCCTGCTCATAAATTGTTGCACATATAAAATTTGTTTCATCAGTTTCATTTTGATTACACCAATCCCTCGATTAACGAGGTCTCTTTTTACGAAAAGTCTCTGCTTATGGGAAAAGGATTCGATTTACGAATTTTATTTTTGTTCTTAATAAAACATGTGTTCTAGGCTGGGTCCGCATGATGCTGAAATATTATTCGCATTCAGATATAATTTGTTTTTTGATTGTTGATATTTCAGGATTATGGTGACATACCTAGGATCGCCGTTATGGTTGGCCTGTACGCCTCTATCATATCATATCATCTATACTCTCACCAGTTTAATACTTTTTACACTATTTGCCGTAAAGTAGATACTTCTGATTATGACCTAACAAGTCGAAATCGATCGGGTGATTTTTTAAACTTTTTGAAGAAATTTTTTAATTAAAATATTCAAAAATCTAATTTTGCGAAATAAAAAACAAGTGTTTAATAAAATGTGTTTTGGCAAATTTTTCTGGAAACTAATTTTTTTTAAATTTTTTTTTTGCAATTATGAAATTTATAACGGATTTTGCTAAAACTACATAAATTGAAAACAGTTTTGCATTAGCCGCAACATGTCAGTTTTCGAAAAACATTCTGTAAAAATACGTAAATAATCCAACGTGTCACATCAGTGAAAAAAAATGATCGATAGTAATAAAAAAATGTTTGTTTAGTTTTTTTGAAATAAATAAAAATATAAAGATAAATTAAATGAAATAAATAACAGAAATACAAACAATGAAATACATTGACATATAACACAAAACTATAAAATATTTGCATACTATTTCTTTCAAATATAGTGTAAAATGTATAAAGATACCTTTGTTACTCTGATTCGTATAACTAAACTACTTTTTGCTCTCACGTGCGTCCAAGTTGTAAAAATTCTCATTTTTAAGTGTGATCTATCAATTGAACTAGAAGTTCTCATAAAACTAAAACTTTTTATTATGACTGGAACATACAAAGCTAGGCGTTTAAAAGTGCAAAAGATACCCGGGTACCTTGTCACTCACATATGGGTTATAGAAAAATATAATTAACCTTAGTCCTCCAAGTACATAATTCAGCAAAGAATTTAGACAAAGAGCGTCGTCCATAACTATATTCTGTAATAAAATAAAACACATTT
The DNA here is from genome assembly GCA_932526605.1 of Nephrotoma flavescens. Lineage (NCBI taxonomy): Eukaryota > Metazoa > Arthropoda > Insecta > Diptera > Tipulidae > Nephrotoma > Nephrotoma flavescens. Next base: position 269,070,624 of record OW052222.1, on the reverse strand, counting down.
AATAAATATTGCGTAGTTGTAAATAATTGACATTGTCGCCGATTTTGTTGGCGCCATGTTTCTTAATGACGCATTGATTATACCTTTTTTATATTATTGGCAAAGTCACACGACTACGTTTTTTGTAGACACAACGCTACATACAATTCGTATGAATTCGCCTATTTTATGTAAAATTTCTACCTTTCTGAATTTTGGTCGTATTAATATTTGAACACGTCATATCACAGAATACTTTTACAAAATTCGAGCTACATACACTTCCAATTTTTTATTCAATTTGATCTAAAAATATGAAATTCATACATTAAAATTATTTGAAAAATGACAACGACATAAGTCATAACGCTAAAAGTACACTAAAACATAACAAAGCTTTCCCAATTTAGTCAGCAATATAAAATCTTTGATGCTAATAAAACAAAGAATTCTTTTATACATATTCTCGTCATCTCGTACACATCATAGCAATAAATATTCTGTATTTTATGCCTTTAATATATAAAACAACTTTCGATGGAAAGGGGTGTAGAATATTATAATTTTTATTATCGCAATTTAGAGATAACCAAACAGAGACAGGAAATAAACGAGCAAAGATTTTAAAATGCGCAAGTTAACTTCCGACTTTACACGATTTCCGCATTTACAAAACACGATGATTTTCTATTTTAGAATTTAACATTCAGTCACCTTTGAAATGTATAACTAGAGAAACGCAATTTATGACGCGCTTAAAAAAAATCCGACCAAATCTACAATAATTTAGAATTCCAAATTATTAAAATGCGACTGAACATTTCACTAATTTATTACCAATTAAATTTCTGTATATAGCAACCCGAAAAAAACACAAACCAAATTAACAAAATGGATAAATTTTTTTTGTTTTATTAATTTTTATACGGTTCGTGTTGAAATCGGATGAATTCGTGATGACGTCACGTTCAACTCATTCGTGATTGGGTAAAAACATATTTTTTATCTCATTGTCAAGCGAACAAACAAATATCAACGATGAAGTACGAATGAAAAGAAAATAGAATTGGTATGGTTTTAGAAGAAGAAGCAATGTATAATAAAGGAAGGTGCGGTTAAATAGGCGGGATTTATCGGTATAAAGCTTCATATTATATTAAGACAACGTTTATAAAAAAAAAAAATATTTTTAAAATCTTTGCGCTATCTCTTTTTATCGTTTTACTTTTTATTTAGTTCTCGCGTGCAATCGCACAATTCTATGTGTATAATTTTTTAGTTGAGTCGAAGATTTTGTCGTGTTACGTTGGAATAAGACTCGTATTCTTGATTTAATAAAATAAAAAAAATTTGTTTATTATTTTAATTAAATATAAGTTAAGGTTATTCTAAAATCAGTAAAAATCAAAATATTTATTAGTGGAAAAATTTTTATGCAAAAATGTTTAATTATCATCAGACCAAAATAATTAAAAATTATCGCGTTCGGGTAAATTCCGATAAACTTCGTATTAATTTTTTTTTTTTTTTTTTTTTAATTTAAAAATTGTTTTGTCGACAAATACCAAAAGTTATACAAAAAAAATTTAATTTCTGTGTAAGTATTGATTACATTTTATATTATACTACCACATCGACACGATTCATAACCTCGTTTCGTGTTTCGATTTAATTTAGCCGAACCGAGTCAAATAAAAAATTTTGTTTTATTTATTTTATACCAAGAAGAAACAAAATTGTGTTCGGTTGGAGTTTGTGCTTTCGTTCGTTCAATCAGTAATAAAAAGAGTGTTGAACGGAGTTGGACGTCAAAAAAAATATTCGGCAGAAAAATTTATTTTTATTTTATTTTCAAGTATACAATTTGAATTTTACAATAATAAATAGTATTGTAGAGAATTTTGTTTTGTAAAGAAGAAAAGAGATAGTAGAGACCGATTTTTATGTTGTTATGCTTTTATTCCGAAATTCGGTATGATTCGGGGACGGGAAAATTACGCGCCTGTTTTTTATAATAAAATGTGTGTTTTGTGTATGAAAATTTATGGATATAATTAAATTAAACACTATTTCGTAAGTAAAACAATATTAGATTTCATTAAATTGCAAATTTTGCTGTATAGATACATTTTATATTTGTATTTGTACTTGACAATTTTTTTTATATATAAAAGAACATCTATAATCTGCTGATTACAACAAAAACGTGACGTTTGCATGTGAATTTAATTATAAATGATTTTTTCGCGCGCGATATTAAAAACTTGGGTACAGTTTAACCACCCACATATTTGGTGTACATAGTAATGCAAAACGATTGTGTATTCGGGAGAGAAAGAGAATGCACATGATAGCAATCCCGTTCATACTATATATGGTATGTTTTATCATGAGTATTACTGAAAATTTATGGTTATGGAGTTTTTTTTACGATTATCACAACACTTTCTCATTCCAACCTCCACAATAACAAAAAAGTCATTGATGGTATTTTTCGTTTTTCTCTAAATTTTTTATGAATATGCTTTTCACGCTTCTTGATTTTTTTGATGTATTGGAGTTGTATGATATTTTTGTTTTGATTTTTTTTTGAGAATAATTGCGATTGTTGTCTTTTGGAAATTATATTTTACATAATAGCAGATCAAATTACACTGTTTACCGCTAAATATACAGTTCCAGATGTTTGTTAGTTAGGTCGAATATATCACTTTATGTAGAAGTTTGCGCGTGCATATAAACGCGAAATATTAATTAGCAGTCACGATTGCATAATCAAAAAAAAATGTTTTTATTTTCGTTAAAAACAATTGGAAAATTACGCGATCATAAAATAATTTCTCTATTTATACATATGTGTATTATTATTTTATTTTTCCATCAGACATGCGCACAGCGCCAAAACAAGAATAAACACAGAAATATTTTCTTCGTTTTGAAATTTTCCAATATTTAATTTTTTACTTTAGTTTATTTTTTGTTCGATTGATTGATTTTTTATTTTATTTTGTGTATTAATATTTGAGATCGGTTTTTGTTAAATTTTATTTAGTTGAAGCTGCATGTCTATATAGACTCAAGAAATATTACTTTAATTTAATGTAGATTTTTTTGTTTTTGTTTTAATATCTTTAATTTAGTCTGTACGAGAATATTATGTGTATAGCAGCTTCAGTCGTGTATACCCGGTGGATATGCTGAAGTGATGCTATATATTTTTATGTTTTATGCGTACATTTTCTGTAGTTTCTTTATGTAGTAAATTATCATGTAGTCGCAACTTAACCACTTACTTTGAACTTGTGTGATATAGGTGCTTGTCCCGAAACAATGAAACTTGCATATAATTTGTTATCCTCGAAATTGAAGTATACCATTTTCTTAATGAACACAACATTGACATCATGATGTCAAGTCTCCGGGAAACATTTCATACAATTGAGCTCTGTAAAATATAATGGTTAAAAAATCTACGACAATCAACATCCTAACGTGCGATAAATGCACCGTATCCGAAGCCTATATTTGTCCATCGAAACATTAAATTAAAAAGCAACAATTTGCAAATTATTTCAAAACCTTGGGAGATAAATTGCTTGCAGGATGGGAGGAAATTCTAGGTATCTAACTCGTAAATTCATCCAACGGAACTGTGGCAATGTGTGCAGGAAGGAAAACTAAATGACGCATTTGATTGTCAGACCAACATATCGGATAACTGCTAATCGAAAATTTACCGATTTAATTGACTTCTGTTTAACAAGGAGTACTGCAAGATCTTATGTTATGGCCGAAACATGCTACGAAATAGTATCTGAAAAAATCCACCATAAAAACTTAAACAAATTCTGCAATGTCAAAGTATTATACCGGATCACCAGCTTGGATTTAGAGCTTGGACCATAGAATCATAGAACAAATGCACAGGATCGTGTCAGATATCAGAAACTCATTTGAACAAAAGAAATACTTAAGAAGAATTTTATAATCGTCCGTGAATTTAATTTGTTTAAGAATTTTTTCGGCTTTTCGGACAAAATATTATTTTAATGGACACCCATACGATGTTTACGACTATTTTAGTCGCAAAAACAAAGAGGCCATTTATTAACAATATTTCTACCACAAAAGTAGGAAAAATGCGCTCCCCTCCCCCAAACCTTTAACCCCAGGGCCATAGTGTACACAAAGATACACAAACCCTTACAAAAATGAGAAATCCCTTAGGTAACAACTCTTGCTTTGTACCGATAATACAAAACAAGAACATATCGATTTAGCGAATTATATATCACTAAATCAGAAACGACAGGAAATTCTCACTATGTATGTGTGTGTAACAGCCAACACATATAATTAAGAAGAATTTTATAATCGTCCGTGAATTTAATTTGTTTAAGAATTTACTATTTAGCAGCTAAATACTATTTAGCAGCTAAAAGCTAATTGGCTACCAAATGGAGAATAAGAGCAAACGAGCAGAAACCTTCTCTCTGGCGAAGCTAAGTAATATCAGCCTACCCCAATCCCAAACCATTAAATACTTCGGCCTTCAGTTATATAAGATTGACCTGGAAGAAACATATCGAAACAAAACGACAACAAATGAACTACAAAAAAGCTAAAATAAATTGGCTAATCTGAAAACATTCTAAATTAACTCTAAACTGTAAAGTATTGTTGTATAAAATGGTACTCAAACCCATCTGACCTTATACAAATTACAAAGAGGCTCAGCTGACGTGAATGGTAAAGACACCTCGAAACAATGATCGGCATAATGCAACAGCACAGTAAAAGCAAAAAATACCACACTAAGTCAGAACAATAACCCAAAACATTATCTCGAGAAATATTGTGATAGATTAGATTTAGCTATTTAATTAATTTAAAAAACTAACCAAACAGTGCCCATTCTTAAGATGGGAAAGACAGTTTTCCACGATGGGAAAGATTCAAGAATAGAGTCAAATGTAAAAAATATGGCGAAGATGTGCCGACGAAAATAATTCAATTTCAACAACTTCTGGGTCAAACTTTAAAGTTACCTGGTAACTCAAACCTTAAAACTTTGGTGCAGTTCTTTAAAATATTTATTTTGTCAATGAAAATTGTTGTGTTATATCTTAAAACAACACAGCGGACTTCAGAAAGTGCATTATGGCTACCTTGATCCATTAGGCTAGACACGAATTTGCAGTGACCACAATATTTAAAGAAAAAGGGCTACTTAGGAGTCCAAGGTGTTGTCAAAATAGACCTATCATTTTTAACTATTCCGGTTATTTTAAGCCTGTCAAAATTGGAGAGATTTCTGAATGCCATTAAAATGCTTTATGTTTTGTTGCCATTTAATGATTAAAAAGTAGATTCTAAATATTCTGAGTTGCAGAATCTATAAATTTGTAAATTATCTACAAATAATTGAAATTTGATACGAAAGATCGTTGCAGAGAAGTCTTTCGTTGAGAATCACTAAAATATAAAATTGCTTTAATGCTAACGTATTAAAATTTTCCAGTTTCAAGGTAGTTCAAGATCAGTATTAGCAAAATATTAAAATTAAATATAATAAATATTACAAATTTAGGATAAAAAGATAAGAATAGAAAATTAATGTGTAATTTTTAAAATTTTGAAATCATCAAATCTAAGTTGATCATCTGCTAATAATTCTTTTAAGTTAATTTCAAACTCATATATCTTTTAATATAAATTTTAGAGTATTACAAACAATAATGAGACTGAGAACAGCCTGAAAAAGTTATTTTATCTATGCATCCTCTAATTCCGGGTAATGCTTTTCTTTGAGAGAAATAGAAACAAGTTCCATTAAACCTTAAAGTAGTACATACTCGCATCTTGCGAATGATGTTCAAGACCTAATCATGGTAAGGCAATTAACATCTAAATTTGAGGGTTTTAATTTTTTTGATACATTTTGAATGAAACGATAAGAATTTGCAGGAGCTCGGTCGTACGCAACATATATTTGGTGAAAAATTCGTGAAATCAAAAATTCAACATATGGGACCGGAAGTCATGTTTTAATTTTGTAATTTTTATGTTTTGCATGTGTAGTACTGGGTAAAAAAATATTGTAGAACTCGATTTTTTGTCGTTGTTGCAGTCGGATACATTCGGTCAAAAATTTAAGAATTTGTTGAAAATGGTGGTGCATTTATACAAATATAAAAAAAAGTATTTATCTGAAAAATATAAAATAGGGCTCATTTTAAAGGTAAAGGAATCCTTAGAATAAGAAAAAATTACAAAAAAGCATCATCTTTAAGTTTTTCAGTTTTAAAATAGCCACCAAACTGGTTTTTCTCAATTTTCTGAAAAACTTATTTTTTTTAAAATTTTCTTTTGTTTGCCATTTAATTCTATTAAACATACCAAAAACAAAATTGTGTGATATTTTTTGTTTTCTTGCAAAACACGTTTTAATATCATGATCTACTCTATTTCTCCATATAAAATTATCGATATACCTAATTAACGGTATTCAGTTCTTAATTTTTACCTAAAATAATCTTTTGTTTTTAACTGTTGCTTCAATTTTTCAAAATAAAAGTAAAAATTACTTCTAATGAATATAAAACTACTTACATATTTTTAATGCCCAGCCCCGTATATTTACTACACAAAATGTTTTGGTCCTCCTTTTAAAAGGAGTTTTTCAGGTACATTTTTCAGGTATACATTTCTAGTTTTAAATTTTTGGTATAAATAAGAGTCAAAATCAATATTTAGGTAGTTCAAATTTTAAAGTTTTAAAGTAAGTAACATTGACTTAAACAAAATTTAAATTTTAGTTTATTATATAATGAATTTGTACTCGTATTACTTGAACTAAATAATGAGTGAAATTAAAAAGTGTTGTAAGCTGTTTGTTGGCTCGAAGTGTTCTAAAAATTTTAGCATAATATGGATTTTTTGCTGCCTTCGATTGAAAGAAATTAAAATTTATTCATTTGTACAACTTGTCATGAGAACATTTCTTTTAAACGTCGAAAAATTGAGACAAATACATCATCCTCTCTTCACCATCAAATTCCGCAGTTATGCCGAAATTGTCATCAACTGCAGTTGAATCTGAAATAAATCCTATTAGGAGTGATAGTGAAGAACGCCAAATACTAAAAGCGAGCGTTCTTCAAAAAGTTAATGAGATTCTACCAGATATTTGAATGTTGCCCATATATGCCAGTAAACTAGGAGCTAGGCAACAGCATCAACAAAAATTAACCAATTTAGCTGCAATAGTACCATCAACATCATCATCTTTGATTCCTGGAATCGAGCCCCTTGTGAATCAATCAATGGACAACACAATGAAAGCTAATTTATATGACGATTTCATGGATCAACTGAAAAGTAAATTTAAACAATAGGTGAAAAATTGTGATAAGATACAGCTGCTGACTACATTGCCGAAGTCACTAACCATACAACAAATTCAACAGGAGTTCAACACAACACAATAATTGGTGCATAAAGCTAAATATATTCAATCGAACGGCCCACTTGGTCTTCCTGTACCTAAAACTGGGAAACGAATAAGCGATGAACTAAAGCAATCAGTGATAGATTACTATAACGATGATAAAGTCAGTCGGATAATGCATGGAAAAACGATTGCTTAACTATTGAAAAAGTTAAAGTTCAGAAACGTCTAATGATGACTACGCAAGATTCTCCATCAGAACGACGGGTCAAAAAAAATTGGGTTTCAATCGAGTTTCCTTTGTCCTAAAAACCAGGAAGCAGTGGAACGCATAAAGTGTGTGTTTGTACAATACATCAAAATGTAAAATTGATTATTTATGGAACCAAATTAGAAACTATTACAAATAGAAAGATATGAAAATACCAAGATTGCATTTCATCTATTTTATGTCCAGATCCTAAGCCGACATGTTATCTTCTAAAAATGCAAGAATTGTCCAGGATTAAGTTTATTTCGAGAATATTTGAAAAACGCTTTTCTGGAAACGGACTACGAGGATGCTTTTTTATCATTCAGTCAGTGGATTTCAACTGACAGAAGCTGGAAAATCTGATTCCTCATTACTTCATTTCACTTCAACAATCTAGCTTCGTAAAAAATAAAAAACTTACTCTGGAGCCTACAGAAGCACTTGTTTCATGTGACTTTGCAGAAAATTATTCATTTATAATGCAGAATGCAGCACAGGGTTTTCATTGGAATAATAAGCAAGCGATTATTCATCCATTTGTAATTTACATAAATGGAGATGGGAAATTGCAGCACTATAGCGTCATTGTTATATCGGATTGCCTTATAGTCATGTCACTGCGGCAGTTCATCTGTTCATCGAAAAAATGTTCCAGTTCTTGAAAACGAGAATGACGAGTTTAACCAAAATTTATTATATTACTGATGGTAACACATCATAAAAATAAAAATAGTTTTATGAATATAATAAAACACAAAGTGGATTTCGGAGTCGATTGTGAATGGCATTTTCATGCCACAGAAAGGGACCATACACTAGGAGGTACTATCAAGAGAATGGCGTCCAGAGCCACTCTTACTGATGAATTTGACGGTATCAATACGAAAGCAGCAGAATTATTCAAATGAGCTAAAACTTTAAAAACTGATATGGTTTTTGAGTTTTGTTCTGACATTGAATATAACTCGAAAAACAATCAACTTGCCAGTAGGTTCGAAAAAATGAAAACTGTATAAAAGGAACTCGCAATTTCCATGCAGTTATTCCTTCAGGAGATGGTTACATTAATTTTAAGAAATATTCAAATAGTGAAGATTATATTAGATTTAAAATGTAAAAAAAATTGTTTTAAATTTATCTATATATAAAGAGTTGGTGATCTTATTTAGTTGTATTTTGCAAGAAAATTGTATGTTGGAGTGAAAATAAAATAAATTTCACAAAAGTTAAAAATATTATATGCAGAAATTGAGTAGCTCATGATATTAAAACGTGTTTTGCAAGAAAACAAAAAATATCACCCAATTTTTTTTGTATGTTTTATTGAATTTAATGGCGAACACAAAAAAATAAGTTTTTCATAAAATTGAGAAAAACCAGTTTGGTGGCCATTTTGAAAAAAGAAAACTTAAAGATGATACTATTTTTGTAATATTTTCTTAATCCTTATTCTTTTAACTTTAAAATGAGAGCCCAACTTTATATTTTTCGGATAAATACTTTTTTATATTTGTATAAATGCATCACTATTTTAAACAAATTCTTAAATTTTTAACCCACTGTATCTTATGCAACAACAACAACAAAAATCGAGTTCTACAATATTTTTTTTACCCAGTAGTACACATTCAAAACATAAAAATCACAAAATTAAAACATGACTTCCAAAAATTTCTGATTTCACGAATTTTTCACCATTTATAATAATTTTTTAGTCGTTGGTGCTATTCTTAAGAATCTCTTTAATAAATATTATTTGGCGGTCTTTTAAAGATGTTTACTCTCTAAAATTGTGTGTGATTTGTTTTAAACATTTCTGAAAATTCAGCTAGAGTACAATTGCGATATTTACAGCGACGTTTTGTATCACATTTTAATTTGCACTATTATCCCTTTTTTAAGCTTATAAATATTCACTAAATAAGGAGGTGATCAAAACGTTAATCGTTCATAAAAGAAATTGCTTGCTCGTTACCTCAGATTCTTATTTCAAACTTATTTAATTACTAGCCTCCATCTTAAATAAGTCTATACAAGTAACCATCCTAAATAATGTTGGTACTAATTTGCTGGGAAATGTCAAAAAGTAACATTAATTTTGTTTCATGTACATCGCTCACAAGACATCAGAATCACGAAAAACTTAGCAAAAGGTTTGTTAAAGAGACGAATTGTGCAGATAAGGTTTTAGTCAATTAATAAATTTTTTAGTAGATATTCACTTATTTCACAGCTTACAATAAGTCTCCTTTCGGAGACACAGTTTACAATAAGTCACCTTTATTTGGGAACATTTCTCACAAATAGGAGTCTTACGTAAGTTTAACCAGTTTTTTATAGTCTTTTCAAAAGGAGACTTACAGTAGGTGATGTTGCTTCTTCAGACATAACTATGACGTATCTACCTATATATTATCATATATGGATGGATGCTTACAAGTTTCATTAAAAAACCCCGAGAAGAAACAATGGAATTTACGTTCTCGCTGGGGCTTGGTAAAAGCAAAGTGAGACAAAAAGTTTTGCAACGATATGTATGGAATATTCCCAAAGCTAATGATAGAACTAGTGTGGACTAATATAGTTAAATAATCATATTTCGCCCAGTCAATTTGTAGTAAAATGAATAAAACAAGATCCCGCCCCGACTAACGGGCTCGGAGCAGGTTCAAACCATACTTACTGCAATTATTTAAATTTACATATAATTGAGTGAACGAATTACAAATAAAAAAATTGGCAGAAGATTAAACTAGGGGCTTAGTGACATGTGCACAATCAACACCCAACATTTGCCTAAAAGCTATTGGGGTATGATAAATTATGAGTTGGGCTAGAATCAAACAATAATCTAACTGGTGGTTGGCGTTCGTTTGAGTAAAATTTATACACAAGTACGTTGTACATTTTTGTATGCTCGGTTTTTATGGGATACATTTTTGTTAACTAAATTAGCTTTTATCAAAATACTTCCCTCCTTCATCGTGTTTGTGGAAAACCGAAACAGTGAGATATGGCGATACCGCTCGAAAGTGCAATATTGTTTAGTCCCTTGGGATTACGATTATATATGGTTTAAAGCATTACATTTGAATGAACTTTGGATACGGTTTCGGAATTTTGCCATACTGAAAGAATTGTGACCGTAAAACCGGAAGTGTGCTTCACAAATCTATTTACAAACAATATGAAAAGCAGTTTTAAAATTTTAAAAATTTTCGAATAAAAATACATTATTTTTATTTTTAGTTAGATTTTAAAATGTTATTTTGTTTTACGTACTATTCTGGGAAGAATTTCTTTGCATTAATCATTATTTGTGATTTTGATGAACAGCTTCGTTTCTTGTTTTATAATCATAATTGCAATAAATATATTTCCGTGAAGACGGCATCTTTTTGGAAAACGAGTTGCACAGGAACCAGCTGTTTTCTGAGAAAAATGGGAATGTTGTTTATATCTAGCCTAAACATACTCGTATAGTCATCTGCAGGAGTACACTTTGTCCTTATGTACAGTGTGAATGCTATGTATACCTGGTTGGTCAGTCTCAGATAATAGTACTTAATTAGTTTGCCATAGTTTGAAGTGCTTAGAAAGAAATTAATCAATTCCCCAAATAGACTAAACGTAATGACTTCTATATCAAAATACAAGTAGTTGGGAAAATCAATCATTTTTCATCTTATATATAGCAACAAAGAAATATATCAAAATGACAGTTATTTATCAAATAAAGAATAATTGATTTTCTCATCCAACTGCTATGTATCTAGCCAAAAATACACCGCACTGCTTTGAAAATGAACAAAACATTTTTTGTAGTGAGCGCATGTGCGAAAATTTATTTTCCTCCATTCATCATTTCACCGTATTTGGTGTTCTGATTAATAGATTTTTCTGATAAGAGTCTAGGTATTTTTTTTATGATTTGGATCGGAAAATGATTACAAAATCGACAAATTTCAAGAGTTAAAGAAACTTTCTTGTTCAAAATATTATTTCTAATTTCCACACATTCTGATTTTGACAGTACTCTAAAAAATAGTAAAAACGGTTATTTATGTTTTTCCTGCGCAGTTTATTGAACTTTAGGTAATAAAAAAATTAACAAGTCTCGTAAATAACAAAAAAAGTAAAAGATTTTTTTTTTTAAATGAAAGAAACATAAAAATATTTTTCAACATTCAAAAGAAAATTTTTATAGGTTTGGATTTCGAATTATTGTTTTGACGATGGAAAGTTGCGCGCGAAAATCCATTATAGGTTGCATGCGGTATGCAGACACATGTGTGTGTACATACACATATGAATGGAAATATTTTAACGCCTTATGCATGTTAAATCTATTGTATAATAATTTATAAAATATTTCCACTTATGTTTATTACGTTTGATAGACATAATATACATAAAAATGTGTATACTGTAAAAAATTAAAATATGTATATGATGTATGCTGTGTTTTCTATTTGTCATTTAAACTCGAGAAAAGATGAATATAACATAACATTAAGAGCATACAAAAAAAAACTAATTAACTTTTTAACATATGGTTTCTGTAGAATTTAAATTATGTTTTTTTATTGTTACATACACATATTTAAATTAATATCTTATGATTTTAATTAATTGTATAAAATCCATAAAGTACTGGGCAAGAGATAGAATGGAATTAAAATTGGAAATACTTTAAAATTCAATCTATACACAGAGACAAGCTCTTCTATTTATGTAGATAGATAGATCTACTCGTAAAAATCAAAAATCGGATGGAAATTTTATTTTCCTTTTATTTTTATTCCGTTTTTAACCGTATTTTCATTCCTCCGTTTCTCTATCAAGTTTTCAACATATTTTATGAGATTCATTATTTATATCGCATTGGAAATTTTCGTTTTCTCATCACTAAAATAAATATAAATCACTTTGAAGGGTGAATTTTTTTTAGGAACGGAACAGAATTTTTTTTTATGTTTTCGTTTCATTATCTTGCGAGACACTTGTTGAATGTCAATTCAATTCAATTTAAGTGTATACAATATTTTTAGTTCGTTCGTTCGTTCCTTTGCTGTGTTTATATGTGGATGGAATATCTGTGAAAAATGAAAACAGAATTCGATAGGCCTTGTTAATATGGATTTTTGTATTTTGGTGTTTTGTGTGTGTGTTTTATAAAGGGGTGCACTAAAATACACTTTAGTCGTTTGCATGGGTATTAAGTATTAATGAATTCTGGAATCAAACAAAAAATATTTTATTTATTTTTTGGTTTAGCATATTTAGTTTTAATTTTTCTGCTGTTTGGCTCTCGAAAGTCGTTTTTATATATTTTAATGCCGCTCGCAGTATAACTTTATAACATATCTTAAACGTGGAGATAAGATTTATTTGTGAAAGAATAAATTATGTGTTAAAAATTTCATGCATAATTTAGTATGTGGGATTTAAATATTAATGGTGCGTGTCCGTTTGTCAACAAATAACCATCATGGTAAATTTGAAATCCATAGTAGATCAAAGCCACAATCATGACATTTTTTATATTCTCTCATAAAAGAAAGTCATTAAGCTATATAAAATACGTAAATTATATACATAACATATGATTAGCGTTAAATAAATGTTGAATTTATCTTACAAAAAATGGTAAAATGCTTTCAAAAATTCAGCAAAGGCAGACAAATTACTTGGCTTTATGGCTGCCATCTCAATAGCCATTTAAAATTTGGTCTACAGATACTATTAATAGGAAATATTAATGATATCATTTCGAAATCTGCTATTCGCCTTTTAACGCAAAATAACGTAGGCCAATATTTCTGCACAATTACTAACAAAAGTAACTTTTTTATCTTTTCTATCGATGCACATTTGCTTCAAATTTATGGGTAACATGATCGTTTAATTCAAGTGACACAAACACATTTTTTTTAGGAAAAATAAAATAAAATTTTTTTAGCCTACTAATTTCTTTTTATTTAAATCAAAAAGAATTTATTTTACTTTCCACATGAAAATTAGTGCACGTTAATTTCTACAGAGGCATTAGGGATACTTTGCTGAAGGTACTAGTGCTTAAATACCAAATGTTTATATCTTTGATAATAACATACTTTAAAGAAGTTTAACAGCACCCCGATTACGCTAGTCGAGTCGATTATCGTTTCAAGTGACAATAAAAATTTGCTATTTGTATGAAAAATTAGGCAGTTGCTATGCCAATAAGTGACTTGAGACGAATAAAACAATTAAAAACCGTCATTTCGAGTCGTGTGAAATTTTGAAGTGACTAGAAAAAACATAAAATACACCGATTGTCGTTTGAAGTGACTACGATAATAAACATATTAGATATGTTGGCAAGGCAGGCGACTATGGTTTCATATTAAAGGAGTCACTTGAAACGACAATCGACTCGACTAGCGTAATCGGGGTGTTGGGTTATGACCAGGTCTTTGTGTTCCTGTAATGTATTCCAATTTCTGAAACATTTATTCTTCATAAGGACACATAGATAGCAAATATAAAGCTATAATGCTATAAATTTAAGCATCTAGAGATTGAGCCATTGTTCGTTTCTTAATTATGTATTATTTTAGTGGAACTGATGCGTAACAATACAAATATTGTTTTACACGATTTTCCTTATTGAGTTTTACGATTCTTTTTAAAGATTTAATTGAAGTGTTTTCAACGTTTTTTTCCAAAGCATCACGAATTAACGAAATGGGTTTGAGATAGAATTTAATAATTTAAAAGAAAATCCGTGCCGTTATTTAGGAGAAAAACCTCCATTAGGACTACACCACCATCTTTTAACTCTAAAGAAGCAGATAGACTGAAAATTTTGTCAAATAAATTAATCTAAGGAAGTCTGCGAGCGAAATTTAAGCTTTTTTTATATCTTTTTATTTTTAGCAGCGTCATCCTAATTAATCTGAATAATATAGAACTTTAAGCTTAACCATACTTGTGTTTCCTAGCATCTTTTTTTAGTCTTTCAACATTATGGTCGTATTTTCGCTTTCTCTATGAATAGGGTATTTGGAATTTCTGATCTTTTCTAGGCTGTTGGGAATTTTTTATTCCATATTAGTTAGGTGTAGCCTTTATACAGTGTATCACATTTGTATTTGTGAACCAATATTAGTAGATGTGAGATGAGACCAACATTATAAAAATTACATCTCATCCAGATTCGTAACTAATCACAGCTTATGCTAATAAGCAAGTAATGATCCAAATTAATAGTCCGTTCGATACCCTTTATTTTTTCGTACTTCTTCAAACCAGTTTGGTATGACCGCACCTATTTTCCGTACACCTGTGGTTCAATATTGTATACCATGGACTCCAACACTTTCTTAAGTTCTTCCTTATTAGAAAGTTTGTAATTTCTTATTCTCATTTCCAATATTATATCATAAATTCTGTATAGAGTTTATGTCGGGTAGGTGGAGGCGTTTCAATCACTTTTTGACAGTTATAGAGTTACCTCCGTTTTAGTTGTAAGCCTTATGCTCTGGGCCTTCGTAGAAGTTAAATCGGTATTTTATACCCAAGCGCGTGGTGATTTCTAATAAATGTGAGCGTAATATGTTAATGTATAATCCCCGATACTTTAAATTAACAAAACAATTCAATTACATTTGTTGGACTTGTAATAATTTTACTTTAATGCTAATGTCAACCGGAGGCCTGGTTGTATAGTTATCCTATAGTTTTCTAATTTTTGTGGGTGCTTATACAATTCTTGAACAAGATTGTCATAAGATTCAAATCTTGCTCTTTGTTGCCAAAGCGGAGGAACCCTAGTATCCTTTTTTCAGCATCTTCTAAGCCAATTAGTAACTACAGCAACAAATCTAGATAGCCTAGTTACTCCTTATTTTAAAGTTTACCTTCCTCGAAATATAACAACAAAGCACTTTGAAATATTTAACACAAAAAAACAATTGTCCACAAAATTGAATGTAAACATGTCAGTTTGTCAAAAAATACATTGAAGTTGGTTTCAATTTAATTTTTTTACTCATTGTGAGAGATAGTCTTAAGGTAAAGGTTTAAGGCAAAAGGTAAAGGCAAACAATTTTTCAATTGTGAGAGCTCTGTTACACGAGTCATGGCGTATTAATGTAAACGTTTTGCTTTTATTTCAAAGGCAACTTGATTTTTCGAAGATATTTGAATCGAGTTCCTTTTTTTTAGAAATAATGGCAGAATAGAAGAACAAAAATTAGAAATTTTACGTTGAATCGACGCCATTGTTGGCAAAGAAAGTAGTATTTGAAACAAATGATTAAACTCACTCATTAGTCAACTTGGTACACACGAAAGTTGCAAAAATCGTCATTTCAAGTTTACTTAAATAAATTCAAAATCAATATAGAAGTGTGGAATTAAAAAGAATCTTTTCGTTTAGCAAAATTAATAAAAAAACGAATAATGATTAAAATTATTTTTTTAAATTAAATCATTAATACTTATTTTAAGAAATTTTGAGAATCTTGTCTTTCACAACAAGAATACTGCGAGTTGAAACAAAAATTACTTGGTAATAAGAAAGATAAGAAAATATTTGACCTCCCTTATTACGTGTGCGCCCAATTTCGTTATCATGAAATTAATCCAATAAATAGTCTCTACATTGAATTTTATTTGGTGTTTACTTAACATTTAATCTCCCACATTACAGTCTATAAATTATACAATGTACTACACACAAACAAATATTGACCACAGTTATATTTAAACAAAAACAATAATAATGTATTAACAGTGTATAATTCTCATTATAAACAAAAATTAAAGTTTGTAATTACTTCTCATGTAATTAAAAAAAAAATATATCAAACCTATAATTAGACAACTGTAAAGTCTATTTTTAGTAACAACACTAAAATTACTTATATTCGTTACGTATGTACATACACACACACACAGGCTACAGGTACATTTATAGTTTTTTACAATGAGTGACATACATTTAATTTAAACATTAAATCAATTGTTATACAAAATTATTTCACCATACCGTATATGTGTAACTTTCACCGCAGACGTTACAGTTTTTTTTTTTATTTTTGTTAAATCGTGGTGGTTATATGAGGTATCGATTTTAAAACATTTTTTCGTAACCGTTGATTAGCATTATGATGTAAGATTATAATCTTTAAAAAAAACGTGTTGTACATGTGTGCGGTTTTATCTATACTTAATTTGTTTTTTATCATGCATGTATATACATACAAAAGAATTTCTTGTCTCTGTATGTACGTACGAGTATGCTAAGTTGATGTTTTTATTCTTTTTTTGTACACTACTCTTGGGTATCTTATAATGTAAATATTGGAATATGTCTTACATAATCGATAAGTAAATAAAAAAACACAAAAACGAACGAAATATATACACAAAGTTAATATACGAAAATAACTGACACTCTCGCATCTACATCATAATTAAAATAAAAACTCTTAAATTTAACACCTTTTTTACGTTTCTTATAATTACGTATATTATTTTTCTTACAAGTAACGCAGGAACATAAACAGCCTCGCATGTATATACACAATCAATAAATATAAATCAAAAAACCTGTTTCAACAAATCAAATTCATCAAACATATTAAACGAAAGAACCCGGCAATCAACTTTAAATGTTAAAAGAAAATAAAAAGTTTTAAAGATTTTTTTTTTTTGGTTTCCTTCCATAAACAAAATAAATAAATAAAACAAAATAAAAAAAATTAAGATTTCTTTTCTGGTTAACCGCCCAAAAACCGAATAATAAACCTAAAAATGTATGTTTGAACATTTTGTAATTTATGACCATTCGAAAAATGTCTGATATCGTTTGTTTGGATTTCGATCTGTCATTGTTGAGCATTTTTTTTGTTCGTTATTTCTTATTTGTCAAAATGACAGTCAAAAATCATTTTTTAATTTTTTATGCATTATGGATTGGCTATATTGTAATTTGAATGAATCTTTGCAAAATGAAATTGAAAATGAATTTTAATATATTGATTTGGAACTGCAATTATGAAATATTCTCTTGTAAGTCTTGATGCATGTTAGAAAAGCAGCAACAAAAAATTTTTAACTATAGGGGACACTAAGCTCCTCATAATATCGGGCACCGCGCACCATTTAAATTCTTGGGTACGTTCAAGAATAAATAGTAGTAAATTTTAATTTTATTAAATTTTCACCCTGTCATGTCGTGGGAATTGGTAAAAATATTGCACACCATTTTTGTACCATAGTATAAATATTTAATAAGTTTGGTATAAATATTTTCGTAACAAAGTTAATAATTTTCCAATTTTATAAAAATGCTATGAAAATATTTTTCGTAATTTATATTTTGAAAAAGCTAAAATGTTACAGTGAAATGGGAAAAGTAAAACGCATATTTCTGCTTGAAAATTTTACTCCAAATATTGGTTAAATCACTTGTTTGAGTCGTTCAACATAGTTGCGACATTTATTGTTCAAGATTTAGAATATATTGAAATGGACAAGGACTTAAATCTGGAGTTTAACTAAAAAAAAAATAGGATTTTTAGTTTGAATTATAGATGGCAGATTTGCAAGAATCACAACAATCAGTTTCGAACTTAATGAGATTATTGATTTGAAAAAATCAGTCATCTCATGAGGCCGCGGCGACTGACGATATATTTTACATAGGAATATTATCTATATATTGAACAATGCTATGTATATGTAGCACTAGCGAATATTACTACCTAGTCTACGGAATTCGATTCTTTCATATATAAACAAAACCATTACAATAAAACAACAACAACATAAAAAAAATGTAAAATATTAAAACCAATCTGAGCTATATCAATTGAATCTAAAGAGGGATAGAAGTCTCTATCAGATATTTGATGAACTTTTACCGGAGGGTAGAACGGTATCTTAATTTGAAAATGCTGTATAAGCTTACCAAAAGTATCGAAGTATACTTGTCATTGTGTATATACAAGATGCTCAATACTTCTAGACTTACATTTGCCTCGATTATGAAAGTAGTAAAGTATCCAACATTCGTAAAGAAAACATTGTAATATACTACGACTAAATTTCATGTATCATTTGTATCTTGTACGGCAACAGCAATAATTTTTTTTCCATTATTCTACGCAGTGAAGTTCTATACATTTTAAGCTGATTGGCATGTTCACGAGTCGTTGTTTCAGGGTTCTCATCTACGCTCTATCGCGTCGGTCTTCCACTCCGTGATAAGTCACTAACAGATCCCGATGACTGAAAACGAACGTCTGGACTTCGTGGTTGATTTCGTGATGGTGTATTTCTGGTGCTAAAAATTTTTCGAAATTTTCTTTGCGCTTGAATTATTGAATTTTGACTAGCAAAATAAAATTCAACAAATTTTGCTCGTTCCTCAATCGGCTACTGAATCTCCCAAACGTTGCTTCTCATACTGAAAAATAAAAAGAGGCAAAAAATGACAAAATAAAAAATTTATATCAAAAATACAATGTTCAGTGACTTAATAGCCCACCCTGTATAAGCTTCCAATAAATTTATTTTAATACCAAATTACTGTGAATAAACATATTGATGACTGTTCCTTGCAAGAAGCTACAATTATATGCGGGTAAAACATTTACGTTTTAAAATAAATGCGACTATTTTTCCGAAAAATTTGACCCGTTTGGAGTTTCAGACATTTGTCAAAAAGTGCTGAAATATTAAGTAACGAAAAGTGCAACACCAGACTCCTGAGTGAAGTTCAATATAACCGTTTGCCAAGTGCAAAAAAGTGTAAAATATACATATATATTATCTAAGTTAGTAAATAAATATTTATATTCTAAAATATACCATAATTGAGATATTTGTAATAAATAAACCTATAATTAGTAGACACTTGGAGCCTATAAAAATAAAAAGTTTTAAATAATAATTTTAAAAATAACCCGTGGCAAAATTTGACAAATTTTTGCGAAATTAACCTTTGATTAACCAAACGAGTTCTGGGGTCTGAACGAACGAGAGTACTCGATTCCTATTTCATAATTTGGTTGCTTCAGTGCATATCTTTCTGCAATATCTGATCATCAACGTCTTTGTTCACTTTTCTAGATAATTATTTATGATCTGATTGAGGTTCTGTCTCGCCTTATTCGCATGTGATTCAGAACAGTTAAAAATTTGTAACCCTAAACATCGCAGTATCAAACGTAAGAGTTCAAATTTTTTCATTTAAACCAGCCAACCCAATCGAAAATCGAGCCAAAACCGAAATTAGAACACAAATCAAGATCTATTGACATAAAAATAATTTTAGGGCCTTGGTAAGCCGTACTGAACGTTTAATTATTTGTCTCTCAATAGATCGGGTCTTGCGTTCAAATTTCGGTTTTAGTCCGATTTTCTTTTTGGGTTGGCTATAGTTTAATGAAATACCCTATAGCTTGATCAAGAACGAGTGGAGCCCAAATTTTTTTTACAGGAGCATTTAAATAAACCATAATTAACCTTTAATTATTTGTATATCAATAGATCTTGTTTGGTCCGATTTTCGATTTGTATACTCTTATACAGCTCAAAGCGTCAAGAGCGAGCCTACAATTTTTTATCGGGTGGCGCAACTAAAATTTTTATAGGCCTTCAATTTTCCAATTGGTTCTAAATCATTTTTTGAAATTAATCTTCTAACTTTTTCTACAGATAACAGAGGCTATCGTTTTAGTTGAGAGGGATAAAGCTCAAAGTAGATAGTAGAACAGTAATAGAGCATTTAATTATAATCCAATTATTCATCGTATCATGTAATGTTCTGCTGAATTTGTTCTGCTAGTTTTACGGTCGTCGAATTTTTATACTCATGCCTTGCTGTGTTAAGCAAATATTAAACGGCAGCATTGCTATCTCTATTCGTGATTTCGAACAAAGTAGCTGACATCTGGTGAACAAAATGTGAATCATAGTTTGCTATGAAGCAAGGGGGATTAAAACTGTCATAACAATGGATTTGACAATTCTCGTCCCCTTTGTAGACGTAGAAACCAACGCTATTTACATTCGATGAAAATCGCCAATAGCTCAAATTATTTCCATTAAAAGATATTTTAGTGAACCTTGAAGCAATTGATGATAATAATTGTGGTAGGTAATGTTCTAGTATTGTTAATCAACCAAAATATTTGTGAGGTAATTTTTCATTAATGTTCATATATCTGAAATTATTGGGCAATAATCTTAAGTCGCCTGATGATATTCTTGGAGTCCATAAACGTGATAGCCCACAATTATAAAGTCCTGGCGGAAGCTACATAAAGGCAAGGATTAAGGGAGGTAAAAAACTAGTATAAAAATATAGTGATTTTTAGCCATGATTTAGCACATGACATGGTTCAACCTTAATGACAAAAAAAATCACTATATACCTTCTATTTCATAAACAGTTCTTATATGATTTTTAAATCATATTTGAGCGTCAGAACTTTCAAGGTAAAGCCAATTTTCTAATGAGACTAACACAGTTTAGTAATTTGTTTCGTGTATATAATTGTTTATATTTAAATAAGGCTCGTTTTTGACTGAGGTTCACTCATCAAAAGTTAGGTTAACATTACAATCTGCTTTCTCTTTCTATCAAAATTTACCAAGGTGAAGTCTGGTGTGGTAAACTTGTCATAATTTGACATTTAGTAATCATTACGCTCTCAATAACTAGAACATCACATAAACAATATTTTTTTTAATAATCACGAAATAGTGCAAAAATTAAATTTAAAATACAAAACCATAATTGCGATTTTTTATTCATTTAACAATTTTTAAACACAAATAAATTGGAACGATCATCTAATATTATGATGGCCCAATATTGAAATTAAAGAAACGTCAAGTGTCGGATTTGTTTGAAAATTTTTGTTATAACATGGTAATAGCAGGCGGAGCTCCATGTTATTTCTTGTAATTTCGTGACCATGGAGCGTCCATGTTATTTCTTGCAATTTGGGACCTGTTAATTCTTTTGTGATTTTCGAATGTTTTCTGCAGATTTTGAGCTTCAAGCCGCCTTATTTATTGATTGGCAAAGTTGAGTGGGCTCAACAAATACTCTGAATTAAGCGTTTTTCTTCGTTTTTTTTATTTTGATTCATATTTTTAACTGTAATAACTTTAAAAATCTTTTAACAAATCAAAAATGTTTTATGTGGTTCCGAAACATGCCTAACTTTATGTGGTTCCGAAACATGCCTATTGTACTTAATCAATAAAATTCTTTCACGGCAGCCAAGTTATCATTTTCATTATTTTTACTTTTTGGTGGATTTATATATTTTAAATTTTTACACCACTACGTTTTATTTTGTCTAATTTGAGGAACTACCAATTGCTATAAGCGTTTTAATTATGTTTTATAATTTTAACGAAATTTAAAAAATTTCAAGTACCGGGAATAACGGAGTTGGCCAGTTTAGTTTTATTAATAAAACACAGTTTGGTATTCCGGAATACCAGTATTTTAAAAACGGTTCTTTCCGTGGGCGCACACCTCAGGCGCCAGCAACAGTTGAAGATGTTCCGCTCCAAGGATGGTGCGATTTTCCACAAGTTTTCTTAAAACGTTTTACGATCGCATAGACCTTTGATCGCTTCAGCCCAATCCTTCGAACAATATCGACTATCTTTATTCTTTCCGCAGTTTAATGATAGAAATACTTTTGCTATGCATTGCGGTGGAGTTATTATCGAGTAAGAGGTATAGTAAACAATAATTTACAGACTATAATGCATAACACCATAACGTATTAAATTTTATTTTAATTTGGTCACTGTAGTCTGATAAGACGACCAAATATTGTATGAAAGTGTTATTTTTACTATACTTCGAAATCAAACTACCTACACAACTCATTAATCTCAAATTTCCTTATATAAACCTATCTTTCATAACCGAAACTTAAGGCAATATTGCGTTTTAGTTTAACTTGACTGTCAGACTAATTAAGGACGTTTCACAACCTATAGGTATTCTCTTAGCAGATTCTGAAATATTGCAAATGTTGACTCTACGCTTCTTTTTATACAAAAAGCTATATTCACTCTAAATAATTCTCATTTGTTATATTCTAAACTAAATATATAAATTGCTCCTTAGCATTAAATTCAAAATATTCTGGTTGTCTATTATAAAATTTTCCTGTTTCTATACTGATATAATGTCTTTAATTTAATAATTAGTTAACAATTATTAAAAGTGCTTCCTAAAATCATATTTGCCATATGTAAACAGATTAACAATTTTATGTTGCGTGTGTGAATTATCAGTTCTTACCCATTACCCATACAAATTGTTTTCTATAGTTGGTTTTGCAAATTATATATGTACTTAGTACTTACATGTTCGAGTACATCTCCCCACACGTAATAAAAAATAAAATTCTAAATCAATGCAAAATTTTAATATCGTACATTAAAGCTAGTTAAAAATGCATATATAATTTACTCCACATGTTGAAAATCTCACACACAATATTATTATTTATGTATTAAAAAACAAACCACATTAACCGATAAAATAATAACACAAAACAAAAATTAAATCAAACAAAAAATATAAAATAAACAGAAAACAAATCTTAAAGAAACCTGTCAACTAAAAATGGAGTCAAATAAATCATACCGCAGAATTTTTTTTTTGTTTTTGTATTTTATGATCACAAGTAAAATGAATATAAAAAAAACAAATAAGAAACGAAAACATAATAAATCCATGATCACAAGGCAGATCATAAGCAGCCAGTATAAAAATAACGTGATCGTAAAAAAAAGAACTTTTTAAAGTAAGTATAAGAAATCCACTCATATTTTACAAAAAAAAAAAAACTAATTTTTAATTTATAATCGCATTCAATTTGATTATCACACACAACTAGCTATAAAGCATAAAGTATAAGAAATGCAAAAAAGAAAAAAAAATTTAAATGAAACACGAAGATGTTTTATATTCATATAGCAACAAATAATAATAATTTATATTCGGAATCAATTCGATCAACTTGGTTGATTGTCTTATTTATATAAAATTAACATATTATTTTGCACATAAAATTTTATGTGTTGTTGCTACTTTTCTTATCTTTTTATTTTAATCTATACTTAAAATGTTATTCAGTCAATTATTTTTTTTTTATATTTTTATAAAATAAAATTTATCCAAATACTTTGAGATCCATTTTTTTATATCACTTTTCGTGTGCACGGGTATGTACACTTACGTAGGTACACTTGGTACATCGTATTTGTTGTAACGGATAGTTCGGTTTATAAAGGAATTATCCGACCACCCAAATGGAATACACAACTCTCATGAATGTATCCTTTTTTGGCGAGTTGAATAATTATGGCGCAAAATCAATAAATCCATATTAAGAATTACAAAAACTGTGTTAAAAATCACAAAACCTTTTTGCCGTTGGTTTAACGCAAAGACTACAAATAAAATTAATTATTAACAATTTTTATTTTTGTAATTCTGTAAATAGTTTTATTACAAATGCATGAACAAAAATAAGTACTCGTACCTTATTTTATATTCTTTTAATTACGATGCAATCAAATTTTTTTATTTAATTCTCATTACAATCAGACGAAAAATTTAACCTCAATCAATCATTAACTTGATGAACAAAAACATTTTTTTATGGAAAATTTATAAAACAGAAAATTTAATCATGTGCATGGCCGACTAATTTTAACGATCGCGCGCGTAATTTTCATTTGCTTTGTGCTGCGCTAGCAACATAGCAAACGATTTTTATTATTATTGATGTGCAATCAATGTAATTTAGGTGTATGAATGTATATAAGATTATTTCAATGTCAAGAGTTAATGTCGATCATTAAATATTTATATCGCGAATATTTACGCACGTCTCGAGACTAATCCAGAAATTGAATGTAAAAGAACTTGAACTTGATTGTTTTAATTTAGCATTTCAAATTTATAAATCTCAGCGTTATACTTTCCGGTCAACTGAATGTTAAACAACAATTCTAACTAGTTTTAATATTGATATATAATTTCACGGTAACTGATAATTTGCAAAAAAAAAACTATTATCTACAATGTTGTGGCTTGGAGTAACTTACCAGCCTGTCGAAGTTTCAGAAAATATTTTTAAAACAAAATTAACAGGAGGAATATAATTTAAGCAAAAATGATTTTTCCTTTCTGATTTTTCGCTTACGCCAGCCGTAACTCGACCAATTTAGGTCGAATTACATGAAGGTTCGATTTTAATTGAGGGATGTCAAGTGTTGCGCTGAAGAATGGAGATTTGAAAAGAAATTAATCGTTTGATTATTTTTTAAATTCATTTTTATGGTGTAGTTTCTCTAACTCTCTAAATGTGTCTTTCAGAAGTATAAGTTATCACAATTCCGTAAAAAGAAGATCCGGGAACTCATAGATTGCATTAGAAGATTTAGCAAATTTGAAAGACACACAATTGACATTTAACTTATTAGTAAATAAGCCTGTGTTGAGCTCATTTTGTTTTAATAAAAATGTCTAGAACATTTTAATCTGTAGTTCAGCTGCGAGTTGTACAACTCCAGAAGAGTACGCTCTCTATGGAAGAATGCTATGCTATAGAAGAATACTTCAAGCCTCAGAAATTTTGGCACAATTAATGAACAATAATACTAAATTTTAATGATTATTGATTGTACAAAAACTTTCAAATACTGTATCAAAAATTTGCACGCTATCAGTGATTAATTTCACTTTTTTTCGGAAATATTTCTAGTTTTACGTATAAATCAAGAATCCTTTTTAACACCTCTTTACCACAGTTATTTTATAGTGTTGGTGGTAAGAGTAAAAGGCAGATTTAAGAATTTTGAAAATCAATTGGAATATTTTTGCTTATAATGTTATCGTTTTTAACCACATCCAAATTAATTAATTGGGGCTTGGCTTTGATTTTCGCGTCAAATAGTCACAATTATTTTTGTTCCTGATTTTTCAAAATTTTATGTTTTCAATTATTCCAGCTAATGTTACTTTTGGGGTACCTTATTGAGCTGTGAAAATTGTTACCTCACAAGGATTGAACTATTGGACAATTGTACAACAGAAAGGAGCCTAGTAAAGTTGTTGTACAACAGAAAGGAGCCTAGTACAACAGAAAGGAGCCTAGTGAAGGGTTCATGAAATTGTTCCATAGTAGCAGGTACCAATTTTAAATTTGACACGAAGCAGATGGTCGTCATTTCGGAAATGTTTATGAAGTTCAAAAACCTCGTTATAAATGAGCTTGTGAGCTCAAAATGGGGTTGGGCTTCAATCAAAATCGTCTAACTGTATAAATAAATAAATAAATAAATAAATAAATAATATTACCAATTTCGATCATTCTGGAATTTAAAAATTTCCTGTAATATTTTTCTGATTTTTCTTTTCAAATTGGTTTAAAGTGCTCGCGGATTACCCCAATTTAAATATTTTTTAAATTAACCAAACTTCATGTGCTATTAGCAGATTTTTAAATTTACTAGTATTTTTAAATTAAAAGTTTCATATTCAATAAAATAATCACACAATATTCTAACTGATTCAGCAATACAGACCTCTATAAACCAATATTTATATTACCAATTTCCACCGTTAAGATCCCACAGTTCAAGAAAATCTACCTTCGACCTAATAGAAATTAATTAAAATTGAACACACGCACAAAACTAGAGTCAAACACGAAACTACCACACTAAATACACTAAGCCCGATAATTTTAAATTCACACAATTGTTATCGCCCGTTTGAGGTTAAGAAAATGTGCCTTGTACAAAATTTGGGAATTGTTTAATTTTAAATTTTTGAATTCAAAATCTATACATGCATTACCTTAATACAAACTACTATAATACTAATGTTTAATTCCCAAACGCGGGCAAGCGGCTTGTTTGTGCAATATTTTTTCTGATTCGAAATCTTAGCCTGCTTGAATTTAAAAACTAGCAAAACTTGCATTTTACTTCATCATAAAAATTGCTTTTAATTTTCCAAGTATGCCAAAATTTTTGACTAGGAAGGTATGTTGTGCAACGAATGTTGCATGCGAATTGCATAGTGTAAACGATAATTATATTTTACCGCCATCTATTTAATTATTGACGAGACGACTAATGTAAGCGCATTGAAATACCTAACTTTTCGGGCAAGTATTGACGACTGTTAAAGTTGGGAATGTGACATCTAGCGTATTAAAACTAAGCTCATTGCGGGTTTTTTTCTATGAAATTTTAGCACGGCATACTTTATGAAAATAAAAATTAACATAGAAAATTATCCGGAACAAGCTTATTTTTTTGCCGTCAGATCCACTTATAGTTGTCTATAGTAGATCGCATTATTAACATGAACTAATTGAAAAAATGTGGTTTTAGGTTAAAGCATTTGTTTTCTTTATTTGCTTGAGGTAAACGTAATTTCATAATTTTCAGATATTTTTAAAAATATTAAACCTCTTCTACACGATTAGTAGTTTAAGAAATTGAGGTATCCCGGAAGTTGGAGCCGTCCGTGGTTCCTATACAACATTATTTTATTTCTTCTCCACTAGAACCATGAAAGCCACTCGAAAATTTTATTTTGTTTTATTTTTCAAAATATCTTGTAAATTCGTTCGATTACCGAAAAGCTGACGAATGAGCTTGTATTTTTATGGTTTGTTATTTCAATTTTTTTGTAAAACAATACAACAAAACCGGTAAAATTTATTGTTGTTGTTTCCCATATAAAATTTCACTACTGTCTAAAATTTCCATCCGAGGATCATGCTCCCTTCTTTGGGCTGTACAATTTATTTGGAATGGAAGGCTACAAAATCATCTTTGTTATAGCTTAAATTTTATAACAAACATCAGGGATTTTAGGCCCAATCTCCTAGAATGTATTTTCTTCAGGGATATGCGAGGTAGATTTTGCGATGTTCGTCACGTAATTTATTACGTAGGTTACAGAACAATTTTTTGCTTCCTTTACTTTGACAAAAAGACAAAATCGACGTTAGCCAGTCTGATAAAGTTACGGTTTAGCTATTAGGTGATCGTCTAATTACATTATGGCCAAATAAGTTTACATTTGATACTAAATCACATAAATAATTCGTTAGTATATGGACCGACTATTACGCTGACCTAAGCTTAGTGGAGATAAATTTCATTCGTTTCGACCCATCATTATAATGTTAGTTGCATGCTATCAAAATACTTGTAAATAACATTTAACTGATTCTAATTTTTACGGGGGCATCGAAGTATAACAACATTTCTCAACAAAATTGAGTCGCCTCTATTGGCATTGTCCATTATGGATTCGCCATAGTGAAATGAACCAGTAATAGTTAAGTTTTACTATGTTCGTCATGGCTATTTATCATAACTCGTTTGGCAATGGGCTACCAATGTGGAATACTAAACTGGCGTACCTTCATTTGCGTAATGAGCATACATCACCCAATCTACGACAGCAATCGTGCAACTACTAAACAAATTTCGATTTCTAAACTCCGTTCTTGAGAGCAAAAGTGCATAGTAAATAGGTTAACAATAGCGGGCTTAAAAGTTGATTTATAAAACGAATCTTGAAAATGGAATGTAACGACATTAAAATATTACTAAGGCTTGGTAATAATTATTATGTTTACCGTTTTAAGTCATACAGTTTGACGCAAATGGAAGTAATTTCCTACGGTTGTGTATTTAATTCGAGAATACTGAAAATAGACCAATACACGGAACAATCACAAACACCATTGCTATCGAAAACCTAAAGTAAAATTAAAAATAGTATACATATTCTATTCTAATTTCTAAACTGAACAATTTAAACTATAGTCAGTTAAGAATAGCGTAGAGAGCTCTACGAAACATTAACCTCTAACAGCCGCCATTTTCATTAGCATAAAACCATATAATGATGAGGCAGCTTCTAAAATATAAAAAGCAAATACCGAAATTTCTCAAATAAAAATTTCATCATTATTTATTTTTTCTCGATGCCTGTCAACGCGAATGTTGTAAGTAAGCGCCATATTCTTACCAACCTAGTTTACTTAGCTTATATTGTTTAGGGGATTGTTAAAGTTAGAGACCATTTCCAACGCCCGTTAAAGATTCAACGATGACTCATCCAAATAGATTTTATTAGCTTACAAGAAAATGATAACATAAAAACAGTTCGAACAGTTCGAGTTGGAACTGTAAAGTTCTGTATAATAACCGAGCAGTTCTGAACTATATGTACAGGACATCGATATTACAACAAAACTATACAACTTTATGATGGATTTTTTTTTGTTATACATAGATTACTATTAAATCTAAATTATTTAATTTAAAAAAAATTTAATTTTTAATTTTAAATTGTACAAATTTGAAAAAAGCTATCGCGGACTCAACCCAATTGTTTTTCAGATAAACGCAGCTAATATAAAACGAAGTGTACTTCGTGGTAAGGTTTGACCACCAAGTCCAGTTCTTTGCGAACTGCGTTTAGTCGGCAATTTAGACATAAATTTCGATGGCCGGCACATCTATAAAAGAAATCAAATTTAGCCTCATCTCTAATACTGTGTGCCTGATGTCATTTTCTCGACTAAATTAATGTTAGTACAGGTTATTAATAGATGGCGTAAAAATCAATTTTAGGAAAGATTTTTCGATCAGTTTACCATAGAGTTTTTGAAAAATAATTGAATTTACGTAAAAATTTAGCCTTAGTTAACTATTAGGCGCAGTGCGTTTTACGTATACACTAGCAACTATCAATCACTAGTACAAACCAACTGCAATTTAGTTTTCTCAGTAATTTAGTCAAAAAAATCGGGTTGAGGCACATAGTATAAGTTCTTAGGCTGTGTGCCAAAGTTAAGGTAAAAGTCAATTTTAAGTAAATTTTTCGGTAAGTTCAATTATTTTTCAAAAACTCTATGGTAAACTGATCGAAAAATCATTCCTAAAAACGATTTTTACCACGATTTACCTTAGGATTGGCGCACAGCTTTAGATATTTTTATAGAAACAATAATTTGCATTAAATAAAATAACCGGAAACATAAGTTCAAAATATGTATAGATCCAATCACTATACTGGCGTGAATTGCACGTATTTGTCGACGTTTTCTACGATTAGCTGACGTTGTCGATGAGTCGTTCTCTTGTCTGTCATAGAGTTTTACATGAAAATAATATTTTACATATGTATGTAAACTACATAAATCTGCAATAGTATATTTTATTGCCTCTAATTATCCCCCGAAGAGTTTTAGACTTTTCTATTGATTGACAAGTCGAGTTGCATGGAAAATGTATATGTAACTTGCGTAACATTTGTGCAATTTTAATAATTATTATTAACCCCACCCAAACTGCAATTTATTTCTAAGACCAACCGCCCTTATAATCATTAAAGACCAAACTAATTTAAATTTGGATAGTCAAAGTAGTAAATAAAATCTATTAAACACTTATATTTGTAGGTAATACGAGATTTATTTGCTTTACTAAAACACTCAAAGCAAAAACGTGTTGAAAATATTCAATACACATATTTTTATTCAATTTCGATGAGAAATAAAGATTATTCCATACGAAAATATAAAAAATGACGACGACAAGGTCGAATTATTTTATACATTTTGCGAAATATTTGTACTGTATGCTTGTGTTAGTTAGTTTCGCGGTTTTTTTTTTGTAAAACAAGACGATATATAGAATAATTTCGTGTACGTACTTGATTATACTCATACGTATTATTTTAATACTAATAATATGTAGGGTATTCGCGAATAAGCGGACTACACAAAAATATTATAGTTCGTAATCAGCATAAGCGCGCGCATGTTATCACGACGACCGCAAATGAAAATCGCGCGCTTATTTAGATTTGTTATAGTATGAGTAAAAAAGTACAATCAAAAAAAAAAATTATTTCGCGAACTTATACAGGGCGGGTCAATGAACTACAACGTAAATCGTAATCCACATTTTTCATATTACGAAAGCCTTAAAACAGAACACCATTTAACGATTCGTTATTTTTACAATATATGTATATATTTTAGATGTGAATATCAATCACCCTGTATTTAAAATATTGTACATACCAGGTCGACGTGACTTTGCTACAAATTAGTATAATTTTGTGTGTATTGTTATCTCGAGAAAGTTAAATAATGGCCAAGATATTTATACACGCAGTGTGTATACATAACGCAGTCTAATTAAATCTAAATTATTTACGGTAAATTAAATTTAGTTAATATAAAATCATTATTTTGATGTTAGGCTCTGTTAAATTCAAAATAAAATTTTCGTTTTTTTGTTTTTGTTGCACTGTCACACAATTATTTTATTTACCACAAAAAAAATATATATAAAAATTCTTCTTCCGCCAAAATAAAAAAAAAAAATGTATATGGCAAATTGCCATAAAAACGAGAACTAAAAATAGTTTAGTTTAGTTTTGTTGTTGTAATTTAAATTAAATTAAATTAAAATCGAAATATTAATTATTTATAATAAAAGAATTGTGACGGGCGGGATAATAATAAATTTTCATTTTAATGGTTAGCATGGAACATTAGTTAAAATGGTATGTTCACTCTTCTATTTCCCTTTTGTAATTAAGATCTAATTTTACTTCTGCTTGACATGATCATTTTATTTTGATAGATTAAAGCTTAACGTGATTGATTATAATTTTATTATTAAAAGCCCGCAGTTTCGACAGTATATTCCGTCATTGCTATGTTACAAACCCCTTCCTTGTATCCCTTTAGAATGACGAAATATTCTGTCGAAACATCGGGGTTTTATTATTAATATTTTAAAGAATTAACAAAGACGTTCGGGAGACATATAATATCCTTTTGAGATATGTACTGTCTGGCAGGCAGTTTTTCGACAAATCGTATAAATGAACTCTCGCCAAGTAGTATCAAAAAACTGGTTAAAACAGTTATACTAAAATACTAAAATAAAAAATTTCACTTCTTCCAACTCAGCGCGTGTGTGTCGTTTTCATTAAAGTGAGCACGCAGAGACAAAATGTCAACCAATATGCAATTAGGAAATTCCCTAAATAAAGTATTCAGTAGTTCATTGAAATGCCGCTAATTGCGCTGATATATTTTGAAACAAAATACATAACATTTTATTATTACAAATGTTGATTTTTCTGTTTTAAATGGAACAAATTAATATTAAAATAAATTGACTTGTCAATCCTGGTCGTCAAAAGAAAATAAATTTTTGATGTTTTCTTTTGACGACTCGAATCATAGGTGATTTTTTTTCATATGAAAAGATTATGACTTAAATTTTTTCATTCCTATGGAACGCGAATCATAAAAGTAAACTTACCAGTGAAAAAATTGTTCATTTCATTTCAACGGAACTTCTGACTCTCATAAATATACCTAGATTAGAATCAAGATTTTTAAACTAAATCTAAACGCTATAGTTATAAATTTAATTTCTATTTACTTTTATGCTGTTCCCAGGCGATCATCCACAACTCTAATAAATGAAGCAATAGCTGCTAGACATTGACGATGTAGTTGTAGTCGCTTTATCTATCTCTTAATCTCATTAACAATCTTTCAAATATTTTGTGACGACTAATGGAGAAATTATTGAATTTCTATTAAATATTTTGGTTGAGGTTAAGTAAAAAAAACATTGATTGAACTATTTAGTATTAATTCATAGTCTTAGGTAAAACCGTAATACCAAAGAACGTACTTCAAACTGGCTTAAATTAAATGATTAAACTTTATGCGATTTGAATGAACAGTTGAAACGAACACTTGACTAAATCATTTAATATTCTACAAAACCAGAAAAAACACTTCCATTAAATTAAACTAAACACGCACGGCCAGTAAAATATAAATCCGATGGAAGAATGATTGCCGTTATATAAAGGGTATCACAATAACCGGTTTAGATTTGACATATCGGTTATTTTGGCTCTGGCAACACTAATGTCATTTTTTCTTTGAGAGAAACTCAGTATATTATTTCTAGTTACCGAAATGAGTCGCTTAACGTTTCAACAAACTGGGAAATGTTGGAAATTTACTTCCACAACAAAGACAATTGGTTCGAAATCGCAAGAATATGTCGTACAAAATTTGGTCAAAACACGGGAATTACACGCCAACGGTATCAAGAAGTTTGTGCATAAATTGCGTGACACGGGCTGTCGTGTTCGTTTAGCCGAAAATATCGCCGCGGTGGCTGAAAATGTGCGCGAACGGCCGAGAACATCAATTCGTCATCGTGCATCGGAAATAAATATCAACCGGTCTTCCATGGAACGAATTCTGCGTGGTGGCCACAAACCAAGATCTTTACGCAGAATTCGTTGCAATAAAGTAAAGTGCAATTGGTCCAGCAATTGAAGCCCCGTGACCATCCGCTTCGATATCGATTCGCTGTGTGCGCCTGCTACAAACTCGAAATTGATGAGAATTTTGCTCAAAAAATCATCTTTTCGGACAAGGCGCATTTCCATCTCGATGGATTCGTAAACAAACAAAATTGTCGCATTTGGGGATCGGAAAACCCACAAGGATATGTGGAGAAGCCCCTGCATCCATTGCGTGTTACTTTTTGGTGCAGCATGTGGCGTGGAGGCATTATTGGGCCGTATTTCTTCGAAGATGAGAAAACTGCGTCAAAAATTCGATGGCCACATCATCAGTTGAAATGGTGACGTGAATTGGCTGGCAAGGAACTGTGATTTGAATTGGATTTTTATTTGTGGGGTGCCGTAAAGGACAAGTGTTATACGGACAATCCACAAACAATTGAGCATTTGAAAGCCAATAAATACATATTAAAGCAAAAATTGCCGACAAAGATTGGCACACAATGTAATAATTCACGTGTCCCTATCCAACATACTAATATATCTATAATTTAAAACATCAACTGTCGCTCTTCATATACGGCCTCCAACCAATAATATATTACAGTTAAAAGCGAGCAAAAAGTAGAGAGTAGCAAAAGTATGCATAAATATTTAAAAAAGTGATTTACTGATCATTGAAATGAGGGCCTTACACTTGCGAAATCGTTCCCATTCCACCTGGCGGATTATTTAGTATAATTTTACTATCTTGGCAAAAGTAATTATATTGGCTCTTGGCCATCATAACTGTCAGGAGTTCTCGAGAATTCGCTGGGCATCATTCCTCTCGCGTAACCCTCCCAAGGTGAATGAACAAGACTACGGGTGTTTGGGCCAAGAGACTAGTACCGATTTTAAATTTTTTTAATTTTTATTAAATTAGTTCCATTAATTATATTATTTGCAACTTTCACCGTACTTTACCGTTATTTACGTAAAAACTTTAAAAATTATTTTAAATAGATTTTTTAGTTTTTGCACCAGCATATTTGCAAAATCCGGCATTAAAATTGTAATAACCTTTTTGGTAAATTCGGATATTCCTAAAATATTTAGAGCAGGGAAGTTACTAACCGTATCGCTTTAATTCGAAGTCAACCTTTGCAACGTTTGCTTAATTATTTTTTGTACTACAACATCAATAAAATCATAAAAATTTTAAGAAAAATTACAAACATAAAAATTTTAAGAAAAATTTTTTAGTCAAAAAATGTAAAGATTGCTTTGCTCTTTTAACTCTTTATACAAAAATAACTCGAACGAAGATAAGCTTTTGATCTCATCCCTATCTATTGTT
Organism: Nephrotoma flavescens; assembly: GCA_932526605.1. NCBI lineage: Eukaryota > Metazoa > Arthropoda > Insecta > Diptera > Tipulidae > Nephrotoma > Nephrotoma flavescens. The sequence goes on along the minus strand of OW052222.1, from coordinate 269,036,162 downwards.
TACTTCAATATGACTGATTCATAGTTTAGGAATTTCTTCCGTAGAAGAAATAGAAGAAGTAGATTTGTTAGAAGAAATTACTCAAAAATTATAAATTTGTAAGCGGTTGCCATTGGTGCAAAATGTTGTAAAACTGGGGCCTCTTTGAGAATTGTTGCGGAGGGTGCATGCCAGAAAGTAGTCAAAAATGCCGCGAAAATATACTTTTGTAATCGAATACGCTTACCTGGAATCAAAGGATGGTTTGACAAAACCGCATCAAAGTTATAAGCGCAGGAGAGCAGTCCCAACACCTATACTACAACTGGAAATGGTTTCGCCTTTCTATACACTACAAAGTCGAGTTGGACCACGAGTCTTCAATTGATAATGAATACTCAAGAATTATTAAATCCACCGATGAAGAATATTTGTCTGATTCCTATAGAGAAGCTGTAGTCTTAAGAAAGCAGTAGTTTTTATTTTAATATACTATTGATGTCGTCAGTATCTTTGGTCTTTTTATAAGGAGTTTCAATTCGTCTTTACTTAAATCATATATTTTTTCTATATTTTGAGATATCCTCAAAATAGTTTTTAATATTTACGAAATCGTTATTCACTGTAATTAAATAAATTTTTTGAATTTTTAATTTGTGTTTTGGAAGAGCTATTCGTTTGGTAGAATCTGCTAACTAGTCGTTCGATAGTTTTTATTTTCTGCTTTGTTGCACAAACGTGTCGTCCACTAATACGTCGGAATCTATCAAAACATCATGAATTTCCTGCTGAAATTCTACTATTTCTTCTGGGTGGCTGGTTTTATTTCCGCACTACTTAATTCTTCACCAGGTGGATGTCTGCCATGAACTGCCAAGTTAATACTTATAGTGTTTGCAACCACTTCCTCCAATGGACTAATTCACGGTCCCTTTTAAATACAGTTAAAAGAACTTTTGGTCAAGTGTTGCTGAAGACCGTAATTTTTCGATTCTAAGACGTTCTCAAGAATTGGGTCTGTTTCAAACTACAACCTGGTGGATTTTGAGAAAGGATTTGGGTTTGCATCCGTATAAAATTGTTCTCACTCAAAAACTGAAGCCATAGGACCACCGTAAACGTCATGAATTTGCTGATTTTGCCTTAGAACAAATTGAAAACGATAACGATTTTTTTAAGAAAATTATCTTCTCCGATGAGGCTCACTTTCATATGAGTGGTGCGGTAAATAAACAAAACTGTCGATTCTGGTGCGAAGAAAATCCACAAATTATTCATGCAAAATCATTACATTCACCTAAATTGACAGTTTGGTGTGGTTTTTGGTCTGGTGGAATCATCGGTCCGTATTTTTTTCGAAATGAAGCATTAAAAGTATGGTAGAATGTCTGAAGATACGACGATATAGGGTATCCCTAAATGTAATAATTTCGTTTTGCGACTCAAAACAAAATTATTAGCTTTCAACCAAATAGATAAAGTATTTAAATCATGATCTGTGAGCGTGATATTCACCCCTATTCCCCTAGTCGCATCACTTCAAGTGATGTGACTACTCATCTTCTTGGTTACTAGATCCTTAAATCGAAACTTACAAAATAATTGTTCAATAAAGTCGTTCTGGCTGTTTTTTTATATCTTAGTTTGCTGGGCTGATGAGATGTTCTAACATCACCATTTTTCGATATTTTTGGAAGTCTACGTCTCTTTCTGCTTTGAATTAATTTGACTTTCATTTCGTTTATCAATTATTTCGTCTCTATTGCTATCACAACCTCTAGAATATATTTGAACAATATCTATTTCACTAATTTTCGTCCTAGAATCGAAAATAACTTATTTGGTGATAGAACCCCAGTAGAATCATCACAATCTTTCAATCTAGCAGGCTGGTAAATGCTATAAAAATTGAAACAGAAACAAATTTTATTCTACAGAAACGAAAAATAAACGTCGATAAATTATCGGAAAATGAAGAACATCCTAGCCCTGGGCCGACATGTTGTAACTATCACTATTTTCGCTTCGATGCATTTTCGATAGAATAACGGAATTTTGGAAATAAACTTTTTTTTTCTTTCATGTAAATTTTCATCCAAGTAGCACGGTTTGCAGTTACAACATGTCGGCCCTGCTTTATAAATATTTCCTTGCGACTGCTATCACTTCAAATGAAAATTTCTATCACTTGAAATTTTTCTCGTGACAAAAAAAAATAAAAAAAATTTCAAACTAATGCAGCCAACTAAGATTTAAAAAATTTTCATTTAGAGTTTTGCGTAAAATTATGTAGTAATTTTGATTTTAAAATCTAGTAACCAGGAAGATCCACAGTCACGTCGCATTAAGTGATATGTCTAACGTAATTGAGTATATTATCTTGAAAACTTGGACTAGCATAATATATAAACGAAAAATCATCAGCCAAAGCAGTTGGAGATCCTCGAAATTGTTGTCAAAATATTCCGTTTACAAGTACTAAAAATAATAAAGTCCCTAAAACAGAACCCTGTGACACTGCCACATTAATCGGTAGCTCATCACTTAATTTACGATTTCAAGTACGAGTGTAACCAATTAATCCCGGGTTATTCCCACCCTCCCCCCTATAATATAACTTTTTTAACAGCGTGCTATGTTGAACCGTATCAAAAGCTTTAGTTAAATCTATAAATAGGGTTGATTCTTTGAGCCCTTTATCAATATATTCAGTTACTTGTTCTAGGAAGGCCACAATAGCTTGTTCAGTATTTTTATTTTTCCTAAAACCGCTTTGGTCACGAGAGAGAAAATCTCTTTTGTCTATATTTTCAAGAATATATATATTTTCAAGAATACAGAAAATAGTGAGATTGGTCGACAATTGTTCATACTTACATTATTTTTAAAGATCGGGACAACTAAGGCTCGCTTTAACGATCTCTCTCTCTCTCTCTCTCTCTCTCTCTCTCTCTGGCACTATATCCCATGCAGCATAACAATGCAGGAGGAAACCCTCAGTTAGTAAGCTTAAATTAAAAATAAATGATAAAAAATCGACCAAGAACCAGGCCATTTTTTTAAGAACTTTATTGGTAATACTTGGTTAATTATATGTTTTGGCTTAGTACACACATACATAGTGAGAAGTTTCTGAAGTTTCTGATTTGGTGATATAATTCGCCAAATCGATAAGTTCTTGTTTTGTACAATCGGTGCAAAGCAAGAGTTGAATTTTTGCAGTTTGGTCGTTTTTGAACTGATCTGGATCAATGGGTGTCATGAAATACAGCTATTGATAATCTATAATAAGTTACTTACGCCGTAGAAAAAATGAAAAACTGTTAAGAAAAACGTTGGAAAGCGATTTGTTTAGCGCTTTACAAGAATATCGGCGTATGCATATTTTAAAGGTCTGCCGTAATTTGTGTAACCGCACTAAATTAAATGCTGAGTGGGTTATGGCATTTCATTTCAACTATAAAATAACGTTAAATTGGCTTATCTCACAAACACACATACAAAATTTTATTTATTAGCAAAGTAATTAATGTATTTTATTTTATTTGTATATTTTCAGAAGCAGTTGTATTAAACAACCAAGCGCATCAAATAATAAAAAATAAATAAATTCCCAAGTAAATGTTTATTTAAAAATTATCTTGTGTGCGAAAAACTGTTAAAGAAATTAAACGGCAAACCTTAGTAGTGGTTTGCTAAATTTATTGATATAAATAGTTTCTCTGACATTCTCATATGATAAAAGATTAGAACAATAAAAATGTCAAAATCAAAAGAAAAATTACAACAGTTTTCACCGCCACAAACAACAACACCATCGTCATCATCTTCAATAACCGAATTAAAGAATTTAACAACACAAAACGAAAATAATAAAAAACCAAAAGACGATGAGACAAATAAATTTAAACGGAACAATAATGATGATCATCATCATAATCTTGATGATCATAATAGTGTGGTGAAAAAAGAACAAAGTGGTGGTGGTGGTAATAATAATAATAGTAAACCAAAAACAATAGAAAATAATAGAAATCGTAAAAAGTTAAAAGATGTAAATGACGTTATAACGTGTTTCCTATGCGATGGATATTACATTGAAGCGACTACAATTAACGAGTGTTTACATTCATGTAAGTACACAAAATGCATTACTATTGTCTGGCATTTGAAAAAGGAGGTGCATTTTACAATATTTATGTTTACAACAAAAAAAAAACATTTTCCGATAGTCACTTATTTATGTAAATTACCAAGTATTTTATTTTTGTTTTGTTGTCGAGCGCTGTGAATTTGATATTTCAATTTACGCTGATGATTTAATTTTGTATTTTTTTTTTTATTTTTTTTTCAAATAACACATAAATCAGCGATTATTATTGATTTTATTTGTATGTGAAATGAAATGTATGCTATGTTGCTGTGTATAAGGTGCTTAACACTTAAGTTTTATACAATATGCTGACGTTCAACATATACAAGTCGTAGAGGTGTTTGTTAGAGATAACAATCTTAATAGTAATCAAAATATAATAGAGATTGTGTCATTCATGTTGCAATGAATTTGCCTCAATCGGTGGAATTTAACATTTGTAAAATGATCTCCCTTTATGAAATACTATACATATATATTAAACCTTGTGCCACTTACGCCGTTACATGTCTGTTGATTGAACTAATTTAATTTCTATATTTATTTTTTAATTACAGTCTGCCGTTCTTGTATCGTACAATATTTACAAAAAAGCAAATACTGTCCCAAATGTAAAACATTCAATAAATCAATCAGCATAGCAAATTTACGACCAGACACGGCACTACGTTCATTGGTTTATAAATTAGTTCCTGGATTATGTCAATCAGAAATACAACGTCTAGTCAGATTTAACAGTAACAATAGTGCGTCAAGCCCAACGTCACCAACAATCGGAGGGAATGATTTAACAAATGATCTATGGGATTTTTATTCACCCGATGAAATGATTAGGTAAGTGTTCCTATACCTCGTTCTACATAAAACAAATTATTTTTTATGATGTGCGCCTTCTTCATTAATTTTGAAAGCGATTATAATTAAATTATTAATTCAAATTCAAATTATCTCTTAATCATTTTACGAATGTATATAACATACCCAAATAACAACAAGGCAATATTCTCATTATTAAATATACGACATAATATTATAAAATATGACTGTGTAGCAACAACAAAATTATTATTATGGACAACACAGATTATTATTAAGACAGAATTTAAGAAAAGAAAACAAAATACAAAAAAAAAAAAAAATCGGCTTCGACTTTGTTTTCTCAACTTGATTTTCAAACGATTATAAATTTCTTATTATTCATTTTTTTTTTCATTTGATAATTTTTATAAAAGTAATCTTAAAAACGCGCGAGAAAGAGATAAAAAATAATAATTTGTGAGAGGGAATTATTTTATATTAAAATTGATGATTTATAAAAAAAACGACGGCGGAAAAAATGTCGACTTGAAAATTAAAAAAAAAAAAATTGTATGTATAAAAATTTTTCTCTCCAAGATAATAATCGGTCTTGACTGTTGTCTTGTTGAAATTTATTTTTTTTTTATTTGCCTTTCACAAGTTGAATAAAACTTTAAACAAAAAAAATTTAGATTGTATACAAAAAGTTGTAGAACACACTGAATGGTAAAAATCCATAAAGGAAAATGAAAAAAAAAAAAATATTTTTTATACTTCATCTTATTTTGTGAAAATTTTCTTGTGGGAAAAATAAGATGTGAATGATTTTTTGTAAGCTTGGGTACGTTTATTTATAGGGGTTTCGTCTTAAGGGTAGAATGCTGTATACATTAAAAATTGAATAAAGACGAAAAGAATATTAAAATTTTTAAGGTACAGTACAAACTCGATAATTGCAACCAATTAAAGTTCACGGTTGTTGCAAAAATCGAAAAGTTGCAAATATCGAGTAAAAGTTAAACATTGAAAAATTTAATGAAAACTGATGATTTTTCAACAAAGATATGTATCTTTAAAATAAAAATCACAGAAAATTATAACTTCGTATACAATTCAATTTAATTCAGAGACATTCAGAAAACATCCTCTGCTGGAACTTTGTTTCGTTCTGCCCGATCTAATACAAAACAGTTAACGCCTTGTTCATGTTTAACTTGAACATTTTCTAAATTTTTGACTTCTTTTTTGGATTCATTTTCTAACTCTTATTAATCCCACCCCGTTAATCTCTTTAGGCAAGGAGTTTTCGATTATCCACTCGTTAGCTTCATGTTCAGATACTTCGTTAGGTGAGATTTTATATAGTAAAGTCAATATTGGATTAAAATTTTCTGCTCTCTCTTCTGTCGCTCTATTACAGATTACAATTACTGGGATGTCATGTTCGGAGTAATAATCGTCAATTTCCAGCATTATTCGTTTCCAACGCAATTTTTCGCTGACTCGAGATTTTTCCAGGCCCAAGCTAATCATTTATAATGTAGTCTCAAAATCGTATTCACTTGATTTCTTGTGCAAATGATTTAACAAATTTTTTTATACGTTAGTTTGGTTAAATTGTTTACGTTTTGATACATTGGCTGAATCAATTCGGTGCAGTTTGTGGAAGGCACATTATAAGTATAAGTCCATCAAAATTACATAAATTTTTGGGATCTAACAATAGGAGTGCCTTTTCTTCCAGTCCATTTTGTTTCAAAAATGAGCGACCGAAAACAGCAAAAAAATATCTTTTAAGTTTTTGTTAAGTGTAGCAAGTAAACGAAATTATCGAATTTTTTGCCTCAGTAATAAAATGTTTTTCAAACTATTCTTTGAACAACTCGTCATACATGCATTTTTGTTTGGCAGACATATAATCGGATCACCGATAATTGTTCAAAAGGTTTCGGTTGTTTAGCTTTTCCGATTACAGCGATTAATCTGTTCTTTAGAGACTTTTCGACCTGGTGCACATGTTTCTTTATGGTGAACAAGCATTTTATTTGGAAAAATTCTCCAAAAAAACCAGATTCATCCGCATTGTACACCTTGTCGAATGATAAATTCAACTGTTTCATTTTATCATGAAACCATAATCCTTTTTCTTTTTTAACGATATTGCAAAGGAAAATTTATCGAATATTGTTTATTCGCGAAATCGAACATTGTTTATTAAAATTGCAATTATCGAGGTAAAATTTTATTCGGTTGCAATTCTAAAGTTTTATAATAGAAAATTTACATTGTTGCAAATATCGAGTATTGCAATTACCAAGTGTTGCGTTTATCCAGTTTGTACTGTATGTACTTAGCTCAGAGAGGAATTAGTTATCCTTTAAAATAAAGTTTCGTAGTACCTACTAAGAAAATTTTATTGTAAAATTATACAATTAAACCACTTCTCTAGCATTAAATCGAATACGCATCGAACACCACAGTTGGGCATTTTACATGTAAAAACTGTTTTTTAAAATTTTACTGTAAATTACAAAAAAAATCGTGTATTTTACAAAAATATGTAGAATATACTTAAAAATCGTGAAAAGTATTAACAATAATTAAAAAAAGTTTATGTAAATCGTTAATCATAATTATTTTCAACTTTTAGCTATCTACTTTTAGAAAACAATAACCATCTATCATTTTTCAATGCCTTCCGTTTTCATCTTGAACAAGCGTTAAAATAATTAATGTCTACTGACATCTAGCTACATTTAAATAGACGAGCGTCATTAGGCTACTTTCATCCGCTTTGCAATTACTTTGAAGACCGAAGTAATAACGCAGATGGCCTGATGGAGCTGTCGTAAATTCAGATCTTATCGGTACCATGCTAGGCTAAAATGGAAGCATGTCTCATGTATCAGTAGTAGCAGTTCTTATAAAATAATAGAACGATAATCTTTTGGATAATTTGTCATCCAGGATGGATACGGCGAAGAAAGCTAAATATCTTCATGAAAAAAACAAAATCAGTTTTAATTATGAAATATTCAGACATTTTTTCTGTATCCACTTTTTGGCTTTGATTCAATTTCATTGAATGACGTGCGGGTCCGGTTTGTTAAATTCGAATCGCTAGCTTGTTTAATTTAGCCGCCTGTGGCACTATTCGGGGGCCCAACTATTGACTTCGACGGTCATTTTCGAAGGCTATCGTTTTCCTATAGCAGACAAAAGAAGAAAACAGAAAAATGTATAAAATTTTTACTATTCCTTTTTCATTTGTTTCTACGCTTGCTACAGTCCTCGCCACAATTTTTTGTACTTCACATAAATTTCATATTGATTTAATTAAAAACTAAAAATTTTGTTGAAGAGTACTATTTAATCCAAAAACTTTATTTGCCATTTTTCTTGTTATTTAATGATAATTTATATAAAAAAATAAAAATTTATAAAACGAGTTCAGTTAATTAGATAAAAACGAAAAGTAAAATGCCAAAATTGTTTGTGTCTACTGTTTTTGCTCCACAATTGTTTGTACCTGACAAAAAAATGAACGAAAAACAAGAGAGATCTCATTTTAATCTAAAAATCGTTCTACTCAGTATAAAGTATTCCCTTCTTTATTGGAAATTACTTCTTGAAGGCGGCTCGGAATTGAATTCACTAGATTTATGAGGATTTCTTTTGGAATTTGATCCCAAATAGTTTTTATTTCTCTCTCACTGGGTTGTCGCCCAACAGCAATTGTCATTTTTTGCTTTATGTAATGCCATAGATTCCCCAATGGATTTAAATCTGGGCTTTGAGGCGGCCAATCTATGGTTTCTTGATCCAAATCTCGTAAAAATTTCATGATCATTCTGCTTTTATGAATTGGTGCATTATCTTGCTGCAAAATAAAGTGGGATCTAATCCCTTTACACCCGGAAACAAGAGCATTATCATTGAGTACGTGTAAATAAGTACTTTTTCAGGTAACGAAATCAGATCACCGACACCGTTATATGAAAAGCAGCCCCATACCATCACTTTTCCTCCACCACTATGGCGAGTTGACATCGCTGCGTGAATCCTTTTCTTTTGCAGTAGAATAGTAATATTTTTTGCCATAGGTTCCGTCTAAACTGAAGCAGGACTCATCGGTCCATAATACGTTCCGCCCAAAACTCCACGGGCTTAGTTAGTGCAAACTTCAGCCGCTTTTCTTTATTACGGGCGCTTATAAAAGGCTTATTTTTGATTACGTACGATTTCACATTAGCCTCACGAAGCCGTCTTCGAACAGTCGTTAGGCTGATTTTGAATTTTCGGAGGTTATTTATGTTACTTTGAACAGACTTGAGGGTTTCCTGAGGATTTCGCTTTATTATTGTAACTATTCTATTATCCTCTTTAGTAGTTGTGGCTCGTTTTCTACCCCTTCCTTTAACATTTTTCTAACTATGTTTGCACTTTGATTTTTTATTTGGTAGAGTACCGAATTCTTATGGCAGTTGTTCATTTTGGCCAGTTCTTTAATTGGTACTCCAGCGGAATACCCAGCAACAATCGCTGCCAATGAAATTTCTGTTTCTTTTACCATTGTTTAAAATATGGAATGAACTATTGTAGATGAAAATTATTACTAAATCAGCACATGCAATATTCAAGAAAAAACAAGTGAACAAATCTAGTATTCCCGTTGCGATAGCCGTTGTTTTGCGTAGGTACAAACGGCTATTATAAAACATCTAAAATTTCACCACAAACCACTGTAACTTTTATATGAAACTTTTATATGATATCAAAAGACACGTACAGGCCAACCATCATGGCGATCCTAGGTCAACACACCACAATAATTTTTACGATACAATTTTTATTTTGTATTTAATAGTTCGTATTCTTTAAATTAACCACCAAGTAATCACTAAGTCGGTTGAATTGAATTAATATTATTATTATTATTCATCCGTGAAATTGTTGATTCTGACGGATAAGAAAAATTTCCAACTAGATTTGGAAAAAGATGGCGCAATTGTAACGAAATAGTAGTTTTATATTCATTATTTACTTTACAGTATGTAAAAAATAAGTGTATACATGCTACATTACATGTAAAAGCCATGTAAAATACATTTCGCAATTTACGCGCCCAACTGTGTCTGAATGTAGGAATAAAAGATGCAAACAACTAGTTTCACTGATCAAGCAATATCTCTGTTAGTTAAAATATTTCACTGTACATAGATGATAATTGATACGCGTAAAACATATATGAAATTCTGGGCGTCTGGGAGACAAAAAATTCTGTTAGACTACAAAAATCAGACCAAACTACAAAAATTTTGAAAATACTTTGAACTTTCATACAACGTATAATCCCAATACTTTAGCGAATTATTATGTTTCGCCGCGCATTTATTAACCCATTCGTAACCAATATTTTTATAGTTTGGTCACTGTAGTCTGATGAAACGACCGAAATTTGTGGTTTAAAGATTTAAATGTAGTCGTGGACACACGACTGAAATCTTAAATGTTTTACATTTTGAACGATTATTAGATAACAAAAATCGGTAACCCCTTTATATAAAATTCGTTCTTCCGATTTTTGATATCCTTAAAAGATTTTATAGGGTTTCGAAAATATTTTATTCAGAAAAAACTTACATTCAATTATTAAATAACTTACAAAATATTCGACGTGAAACAATCAACTTAGATTTATTTAAGTGGTTATTGGTTTATTTTATATCTAAAGCTCGTTCTCCATAAGCTTGAGAAATATGATGCCTTAAAGTCAGAAGAATAAAATTTTAATTTTTTTGGCAAAAAACTTTTCCGTGAAGTATTTTTTAATTTTGTTCTAAAGCTACAAGAATTAAGACACATTTAGGACATAAAAAATTGGAAAAATGTATAGATAATTTGAAAAATGTGTAGGGATCCTATACAGGTTTGACATAGAGACGACAAACATAAAAAATTGTACCCATACTTTCAATTTCTTTAAAATATCGTGGTGTTTATTAAAATCGGCTTCTGTAGCTATAGCGAGGTCCGAGTTCAAAATCGCGCTACGTAATAATTATTATGTTTCCAAATGGCTTCCAAGTACCCCACATTTCTCTACGACTTATAAATTAAAATTATTTTTACTCATTTAGGACCGACTAACTCGTGATCAGCACTATAAATTCGACCGTGTGCAAATAGGGTTTTTTTTATTTTATTTTATTATTCCTGCAATCTGTTTGGCCCCAGAACAGATTACTAAAAGAAGGATAATAAAAATAAAAAAAACCCGTTTGAACACGGTCGAATTTATAGTGATTGGAAGCCTCTCCCAACTCTTTCGCGGTTGGCTTTTCCGACCTTACTTTTACGCCATTGCCAGCCAATTCGAGGACGTACGGTTATAGGTCCGTTTTTATCACCATCTGCATATTGCATAGCTCCATGCCAGCCTATAGTAAGTAGCATCTAAGATGGGTAGGCCCATGAGTTTTGCACTCAGACATACGGGTCATAGATGTGTTCTATTTCATCACAGACCGCTGTTGGTGAAAATTCCCTTTGCATCCTGCCCCTTTCGGGATTCGAGTCCGGTACTTCCTGATCCAAACTCCAAAGCTTTAACCACTGTGCCATTTGGTCGGTCAAACAGGGTTGCTGAGCCACATATAAAATTCCTCTATATATGGTTATATAATGTTGACCGCAATCAAATCCCCTACCCGAATAGATGATTGTGAAATAATTACCAAAAATAATACCAAAAATTTTACACTGTCAAATTTGAAAAAATTCCAATTGTTGTTTTTACTAATTTTGTTCGTTTTAATTTGTCTAAAGACATTTTTACGTTTACGGTGATTCGCGTATCCCAGAAATTTTCACGGGATCTCTTTCATATTCGAATAGATTAGAATTTTTTTTATCGAATATTGTGAAAACGAGAAACTAATAATGATTTTCACAATGGTTTCCAAGATTTAAAACTTCATTTTCAATTTCATTCTCAATTAAAAATTTTGGTATTTTCGCCAATTGGAATTTTACCGTTCACAGATTTGGGTTTTTTTGTTCATGTCTTCCAGTAAAATTGGTTCTCCGATTGCGAGGTATCATTCGAGTGCTAAAAGTCGGTTATGTTCCCTGTCATTATAGGGTAATCATTATCGTTGGAAGTTTTTACTTGTTAATCATAAGCACTGAATGTGGCCTTCTCTACCTTTTATTTTCGATATCGGTTCATTTGAAACTTCATTGTTTTTGAACAGATGATTGTTATAATCTATAATGGTTATAGACGTTAGTGTAAAAGATGGCGGAAATTATATACATTTACCAATGTAAAGTAAAATCGACATGCTTTGTTAAGACGCGAGTATACGTAAACTAAGGTAAAGGTACGTAAACTATACCGTTAGTACTATTTCTGTAAATGTACAGGATATTCGGGTTACAAATTGATTAATAAAGTTTGATTTGGTTTTCTCAGATACCATAGGGAAAATTGAAGGTATTCAAGCTAAACTTAATTTAAAAGAGGAATGCATACCGGTTTTCTACAAAGCAAGGCCGATTACTTTTGCATGTAAATACGGTTAAATGGAAATAATTTTTATTATATGATACAGACGGCGTGTCCTTATTTATTAATGATATTAAAATAACATGGCCGGATGAACAAACTCATTTTAAAAGGCTCGAATTGGTATTGAAGCGATTAGACAGCGACAATATTAGGACAATTATAAAAAAAAATGATTTTTTTGTCGATAGGAATGGAATTCACAAGTTACAATCCAAAATAGACGCTATACAATACATGAAACATCCAAGTAACGTTTCAGAAGTCCGTGAGTTTTATGGTCTAACTAAACGACCTCCTTAAAAAAGAGACCAAATTAATAATATTTTCTGCAATTCAGCTACTCAAATTGCAAAGAAACCTACGCAGTAATTATCGGAGTACAAAAGTTCTCTCAATTTTTAGTCGAACGAAAATTTACTTTCTGTTTGACAACAAATCATTAATACAAATTCTTTCACATCACAAAGGTCTAAAAACATTCTCAGCAATGCTTATGCAGCATTATGAGCTGTTTCTCAGAACTTTAGTGGTTTCTGATGTGCTAGAAAGAATAAATTTAAAAGAAACCTTACCATTACACGTTCAAGAATTGTCCGAGGATACAATGAAAGGTAAATTGTTTTCTTTATACAAGGCCAATCGTCCAACTCTTCAAGAAGGTTTTTGGATGCGGGGAATGAGGATTTTTATTCCGTTGCCATTATGAAAAGTTGTTCGCGACGAATTAAATTCCACTCATTTCGGGATAAGCCGTATAAAATTTCTTGCTAGAAGTTATTGTTGGTGGGAAGGAATAAAGGGTTTTCCAATAAGAGTATGATATGATTTCTTTAAAAAAAAACACACTAATTGTTAAGGAAATTGAAATGTTTTTTATTTGAAGTGAAGTACAATCGATACAATTAAGTTCTGAATAAAACGTCATTCAAATGGCCTCCACGGCACCGTCCCATCTTAAATTAATTTAATTTTCGTTAAAAACAAAAAAATTAAAAATTTAGTGAGCTTCAAGTTGCTACGCTGACTTTTTTTTAAGAATTCGTTTGGACACGAGGTTATTCTATTTTTAGATACTTTAACTTTTCCCTTTATACGGATATATTTATGTATCAAAATTTGCAAGTTTTACTATTACATCGTCGCATAATTACTATATTAGCCAAAGGTACAAATATATTTCAAAGAAAATCGTTTTACTCTAACTTATATATTTCGTCTAAGTATGCTGTCATTTAACTATTTTTCTGACGTCTTTTTTGGTAGCTAGATCTTGCTGGGATAGAATTTATTAATTTTATTTATTTTTTCTTCCTCAACTTTGGCACTGCAGAACACGATATGAGTTAAGCCCGTTAAATTGGTGCGTGTCATATTCTCAATTTATTATAACAAAACATAGTGGTATAGTGGCCAATAAAAAAAGGCCCCATATTTTCTCAGAATGTTTTTTCTCCAAAGCATTTTCGTAAAAAATTATACTACTCCAGAAAAGCCAGATAACTATGATTTCCGATCACATGTAAAACGAACATATAACACCTTACAAATCCTGCAGTCATAACTTTTTGGTCTGCTTAAGTGGGTGATTCGACGATAGAACATAAATACTACTACCTCTCATATGCTGCCGAATAGCCTGCGGCAAACACAAATCTTTTGTGGAACCCGAACAATTTTCAAGATTTAAACCCCTAAATTGCTATTGCTATATATGCATCTAATTTAGTACGGCAGACATAAAAAAAAAATTTTCAAAACATGGGTCTATATTTAAAATACGAAAATTGGAATCAGTATCCTATATAACTACTAAATTAGAGCCTCTCTAAAGAAAACATTCTTGCTTGTAAAAGATCTTTTCACGATTAATATATGATAAGGAACTGACTTAACTGAAACTTTGGCATTTATTAAGATATAAATGTCGCCACCATTAATATTCTAGGAAAATAACGCGCTTCGATTTATGGACTTCGATTGGATTTGTAGAAGGATTTCAAGCTGCTATGTTCTGCTATAATTGAAAGAATTTAAAGTACTTTAACTGAAGACAGAGCCAAATTCCAGTTTGATCAAAATTTCAGTATTTATTCAAAATTCCAAAATGTTAATTTTAAAAATTTTGAAATTATTTGAAAATAGGAAGATGTGTAGTTTAAAACTGCTAACTCTTCTTAAAAACTTAACCAACTGTATTAAAAAAATATATTTTGAAAAAATATGGCTGTAACATAGGCAAACACCCGTGATCGACCCCACAGTTTTAACAGCCATAAATAATGAACAACTTTACAGTAATATTCCGTTTGTCTCATCATTTGTTACTTGTATTTTGTGATTTCAATGAAGAAATCGGTGGACTAGAAAAAGTTCATGTTACTTTATACCAATTTCGAAAAATTGAACTTTAAACAAAATTTCAAAATATTTTAAGATTCAAAGGGATTTATAGAAAAATTCAAATCCATTTCTGATGTTGTAACCTTAATAAGCTTGCTTGATAGCGGCGAGGTTAAGTGTATTATGAACTATGCATTTTTGTTAAAAGCTCAAACATTAAAACTGTCTGCAGCGCTCGGTTTATGGATCAAGGCTATATAATCTCTTTACCCAATTACCTTACTTTCTCTAATATTCTAGTACAGACCTGGCTATGAAAAAAAAATTCCCCTGATCCAGATATTTGCAAATTCGAGAAAGCTATAATATATGCAAAGAATCATTTTCCATAGAAATTACCGCTTCCTGATAAATAATTTCCGATAAATCTGAAAGCAAGAGAGAATTTTCGTAAACCCCTTTTCCGACGAGATAATGGATATTTGCAAAAATTTCGAGGTTAAAAATTTTCATTATTGATTTACTTCATTTTACTCTGTAAAGAGTAGAAGATTTCAAAGAGTTCCAAAGTTTGTAGAGCAGAAGTTTATTTAAAACTATAATCCATAAATATTTTGAAAATCTTGGGAATCAAACCATCTGGGGACACAATTCCTTAATTTGAAATTTGGTTTGTTGCTGACATTATTTAAAATAAACATTTCGTGCCAACTGTAAATATATTCGTTGCTTATAAAAAACAACAACAATACAAACTGAATTATTTGAAAACATTGTCTTTCGTTCTTTAATTCCAGTTTGTCTCTCGAATATCATATATATTCAGTGATTGGTGAGCAAGATCATACGTCATCAATATCACAAATTCGATATCTAAAATGCCCTGCAGCGGTAACAGTGCATCATCTGCAACGGTTCATCAGTTCTAAATTCAATTTAAAACCTGCTTCCAAATTTTCCATTGAGATCATCTACGAGGATGAAATTTTACCAGAAGATTTTAGTCTGATGGACGTCGCATATTGTTACAAATGGGAAAGAGTAAGTTAAAATAACACCACGGTTTTTAAGGAGACGGTGCTTATTAGTTTTTGTTTTGTTAATCGTTACAGTTATCGCCAATGCAGTTTTTCTACCGGATTTTTGTAAAACCGGAGAAAACCGTCCCTAAACCGGTGGCCAAATGTAAAAAGGTTCAAAGTGTCAGTGATCCGTCATCCCCTGGAGACGATACAGAATCGCATCATCGTGTAACAACCCCAACAACTATCGTGAGTACAAAAAATAATAATAATAACAACCTTAATAATAATGATACAACTAAAACTAATAATAACAATAATACAAATATTAGCAATAATGATAAGAATAATGTAAACAATGGTGATAATAATAATAACAACAACAATGATAATAAAAGCCACGTCAAAGTTGAATCCAGTAAAGCAAAATGCAAAGAAATTAAAAAGGAAGTTCTAGAAGAGGTAGCAGTGAAAAATGAAAAAAATAATGATAGTAGTATTAGTAATAGTAATAAAATACCAAATATAAATAAGCCGAATGTGTCAGTGTCTCCCCCGCAGCCTCCTGGTGATTTTAAAATATTACGTAGTAATGATATCCGATATGCAATTACACCGAGTAGCGTTGATCGCCCAGTTGACATTTCCCCGAAAAAATCAAACGGTGAAAAACGATCAAAACTTTCGATTAAAATTGAAAGAACTCAAAGTTACGACGACTACAATAACAATAATAGTAGTCGAAAACAAAATGAGGATGTAGTAGGCTCGTCCCCTATAAAGCGAAGGGCCAGCGCCAGTAATAGTATAACGCTTAAACGTAAATATAATAAATCCGACGATGAAGATGAGTCTGGCACAAAAAAATCTCGAAGCCACCATCATCACTATCACCATCATCAGAAATATGAAATTGTACAGTCGCCAAAAGTGTATGATGATGAGCCAGATGAGCGGGAATTGAATGTTCCTAAAATTAAACTCGATTTACCAAATCTAAAAGCCAAAATAAAAGTTCCTAAACTTGAGCTGTCATCAAAAAGTGGTGATATAAAATCACCGACAGTGACTTCATCCTCGTCAAATTCCTCGTCACCTAGATGTAACAGTGATGATGTATTTGTTGAAAATTCCGCAAAATATGCCAAAAGCACCATTGAAGGTTCATCGAATTTTCTATCAACTGAACAAGCGTCATCATCTCATCACCACAAACATCATCACGGCGATAATTCGAGCTCGCACAAAAAACGTAAAAAATCGAAACATTCAAAGGATTCACCAACTGAGGAATTGAGCAGTAATGGAAATGGCAATAATGGGTATTCGAGTAATGGCAACTCGAAAAAACGTAAGATTCATGCTGAGATTTCTCCCCAAACAGAAAAATCACAGGACGATTTAAAATTAAAATTTAAAATTAATTATAAACCTACTGAAAAGCAAAGGCCTCCAATAATTCCAACAATGGTGATTGATGATGATGGTAATGATAAGATTGTTAAGACTCCAACTTCACCTCGAATTGTTATGACACTACCAGTGCCACCTTCTGCTTCTTTAAAGTCACCATTACCTACCTCAAAACCGGCTCCACCTTTAATTACAACTACTACTTCTACAAGCGCTTCTCTTATATTGCCAAAACCTAGTATTACGCCTAGCATGCCAACTCTTATCTCTACCAATAAGACAATACCCACACCAACAATTTCCAACTCAATATCACAAGATGTCGAAGAAGTAATTAAACGGAATAAAATCAAGAAAACTAATATTGAAATACCGCACAGAATGTCACCAAACACTGAAGAAATACTAAATGAAATGCGTGCAATTCATTCGGCCACTCAGGCTATCCAAAAACCAATGGTGAATATACCGCATTTGAGCCAAGTGCATCTACAAAGTAATGATCCAATTTACGGTTCGAAATCTCCGGACGTAAAAAATACTAATGCTATGCTAGTTTCGATACGGAATACAAATCCGATGTCCATGACTTCATCGTCTGCAATGCGGCATCAGCATTCGTCAAATAACCGGCCGCAAATGAATATTTCAGTAATGTCGGGAAGATCCCAAAAACATGGAAATATAAAACCAACGCCGTTTAATTTAAATGCCGCAACTTTTGCTAATAACACGTATACTCATCCTCGAACTCCATTCCCTTTACCCAAAACGATAAATTTACAGCGCAAATCATGTTACGATATTGATCCAATCGACAAAAAATCTCCTCAGAAGTCTGGTCCTTCAACATCGATTTTTGATTTTCCGTCAGAACCGAGTAGCGATATTTACACAAAAAAAGAAAAAAATCAAAAGCGACTTGTGCCTCCAACACTTTTTGATGAGCCGTTCTCGTCGATCATAAATTCGATGGCTAAAACCTCGAAAGCGATTGAGTTGCGTGCCAAAAATCTGTTTCCTGTAACTACGGCAACCACCACGACTACCTCGACAGATCAATCGCCGATCAAATCTGAACCACCATTTATTTCATCAATTGGCAATTCATTTATATCGGAAAATCAAAATTCTCGTACACCAATACAACCTATTCAACTACCTCCCGCCTCGGTTAGCGTAACAAACGTGACAAATAAAGTGGCATCAAATCAAATACAAAACCAGCAACATCTTAAACATAGTTCGGCTGATCATAAACCCGTTGTCGAAATACTGCGTATACAATCGACTACACCCGCCGTTGATCAACAAGTTCAACCACAAAAAGGGAAACCGAATCGACCGCCACCTCCATTAATTAAGAGGCCACAGACAATGAGTGCGTCGAACACTGGAAATCAGTCTCGCAGAACTTCCAGTTCATCACTACCCGATGTAAAAAAAGTAGAAAATATTAGTGGGAGCTCATCTAAATCACCTAAAATAGAACGAAAATCATCGTCTGAGACGAAAGAACCACCTGTCTGCGATAATATCGGAGCGCTCGACCTATCTGGTAAATCAAGTCGTAGTCCATCTTTAGAGAAAAGTCCCATTTCTAAATCATCATCGCGCAGTAATTCGATCGAAGATGATTCATGCTTCAATATTGCTACATCAACAGCCTCAGCCACCACATCCTCCCCACCAAAAATATCCTTGTCAAAACAAAAAAAGATTACCGATATGTTTCCATCTAGTTCGTGGTCGGTAAAAGTCGAGAACAACGGTTCAATGAATATATCATCTGCCGAGCGTAGTGCAGCTGGTAAATCAGAGATCACAATTACGAGCACTACGCCAGCGCCAATCTCAACTGTAAATATTGGGCCTACTAGTAAACCTCCACCCCCAAAATTAACAGAAATCTCAAAACTACGCACATACACCAACAGTACAAAATCCATTCCGACAACAACTGCGACCACAATCACTTCAGTGCGGCAGCAAAATCTCTCGATACGTAATGTACCAAATCCATCGGCGCTTGCGTTTCGCAATCAAATGAGTCCAATTCCGATTAGTTCAAATAATAGTAATAGTAGTAGTAGTAGTAATAATAATAATAATAATACCGTATATAATGGTAGCAATGCTAATAGCAATAAGACCAAAGTGAATGAAGGCAAAGAAATTGAAAAAGTGATTGCACATTTGAAGGCGAACGCGGCGGCCGATAGTAGTTCGAAAACAGTTGCAAACTAATTTCATATTTAATATGATACAAAAAGTAATAATATAGAGCTACACGGATACATTTAATAAATATTGAGGCTTTTATTTTATATACAAAAAATATTATATCACCATTGTAGTAACATAAGTTTATATATCGTGGCTATGTAGCATAGCTTTATGTAATCTCAACGTAGTAAAAAAAAACATATTAGAACTGCGAACTGTAACTCGCGTATGTAGTCCTTTATATTTAAGTGCAATATATAATATATGTAATAAACGTGTGTGGGTAACTGCAGCACGGACGCTCTCGGATTTTAGTGTATAAAACGATTTCGGTCTGAACAGACGGCATTTTTTTGTTTGAAAGATTCACGTGCTCATTAGATTGAAACCAAACTACCAAACTTTGGACTAAGAGGTTTATGATTCTCCTTTCAGCTCTAACGGTATGCAATTTCTAATCCAATATTTGTAAGTCGTGCTGCAATTACTCACATGCTAAAAATAAAACCCGGTAACTTTTGGAATTATAAATTAAAAAATTTACGCGGGAAAAAAAGTTTGAATATTTATACTTTGCGTACGATTATTATGAGCAAAACCATTTAATTTACACCTTTTGCATTTCTGTCATAAAAACTTTATACAAGAAGCTTAAAAACCTGATATTTAAGTCAATAGACAAAAACAAATTTATTTTTGGTTATCTCGTCTTCTTGATGTCCATGACTTTCTCTTTTTTTGCCAAAAATAACTTTTGAAAAAAAAAAAATGTTAAATTAAAAATTGCGTGGCACGAGTAAATACATCCAAAAAAAATTTACACTCGTACGCTACACAAAACTTTTGGTGTGTAGGAAGGATATAATATACATATTACCAACACATTCAAAAAAGAAAAATCAATATTTTCATGTATAAAAGTTTTTCTGTTTATAACAAAAAATGTGGAAATTTAACGTTTCCATGTGTTGAAGAAAGAGACAACGCGTATATTCGTATACATATCGGTTTAGTTCCGGTATAAAAATTTGTTAGTATTCAGTT
The DNA here is from genome assembly GCA_932526605.1 of Nephrotoma flavescens. Lineage (NCBI taxonomy): Eukaryota > Metazoa > Arthropoda > Insecta > Diptera > Tipulidae > Nephrotoma > Nephrotoma flavescens. The sequence continues at coordinate 269,015,614 of OW052222.1, read as the reverse complement.
CATGAAATATTCAAAAATTATAATTTCATTGAAAATAGACAAAAACAAAATGTTTATTAATTTATTTAAATAAATAATTTTGTTTTGTATTTGGACGTACCAGATCCAAACTAAATTTAGTGACGTCATATTTAGTTATTATAAATCATGTGAAACACTATTAATTATTTTTCCCTACTTTTAATAAAAAAAATGTTTTAATAAAAAAATATTCAAAATATTAAAAATATTATTATAAATAATAATTAATGTTATATGCAAATATATTATATTTAGAAAATAAATAATGTAATAATTAAGAAACATACACGTCTTGTTTATTTATTTTTTACTTACTTTGTTTTGGAGATGTAGATGAAGATGGTTTCGTTTGGAACAAAAAGAAGGTTAAGTTAAATATAAAATTTACATGGTAAGAGTAAATATTAAAAAAAAAATATTTATTTATTTGGATTTTGTATAAAAATATGTATGTACAGACGTGTGTACGTATACACAGTTGGTAAGTAATGTGCTCGTGTGTGGTTGTTACTATATACTAAACATACATGGGATGTTATTTGGGGATTTAAGTGGAAGGTAAATATTTATATGAGACAATTTGTTGGAAGTTTAATTATCTGTAAGTATATGTACAAGAAAATGTAAGTACCTTAGTATACATAATTAATAAGTGTGTGATAAGCGGAACGGAGCCACTTTAAATAGGGTCAGTACTTGCGTCGATCAAGTTATTTGCATGATCCAATCAACGCTTGAATACAAAAGTGACTTTATCTAATAAAAAATTAAAAAATTCACTAATTATTCATTCACAGCAAGCTAAGTTAGCAATATGGATTATCCAAAAAATTTTGACCGTCCAACCAATCTTGATTACCCAACCAATTTGGATTTTCCATCTATAGTACGTCAAACGTCATATCAAAAACAGCATTGCTAGTTGCTGTGTGTTTTTAGAAAAAGAGAAGCTCTTAAGCGGCAAAAAGACAAAAAGCTATACATTTTCAACTTCAAATTGGGACTAAACAATTTGAAGTAGAAAATGAACAACTATACATTTAAATTATTCATTATTTTCATAGCGCAGATATTATTAACAATTAAAAGCAATTATAAATAGTTAACAAATTAACGAATATCAATCATATTTGATTAATAACGAACATTCATCATATTTAACCCTTTCGAACACCATTTTTAATTAATATACCAAAAAAATATTTGAGCTTTTTGTGAGTACTTAATTAATTTTAAAACATTCTTTAAGAATTTCATTAATTTTTTGACGGCATAATCCCTTTTCCTGGGCTCAATATATTGTACAAATTATATTTATTTATTTTATTTATTTATTTATTTATCAATAATGACATTTTTTCAATCTTAATAATAATCTTGAATTAATTAAATAGAACATAATTATTATACTTAATACTAGCTAAATTCTAATTCTTTCTTTAATAAATACACTCAATAGTCCCAAAAACTGATTGTATTGTAACTCGCGTAATTCTCCCAACGTATGCACATTGCTCGGAGAATTATATAATTTGACTCCATCATACCCTAGTGATCGCTGCGAAAATGATTTACTGTACTTAGGTAATCGATAGTGAGTGTTTTTGGTATTATAGTTATGAACTTCTCTATTAGAGCATTACATTAAGTCCAAGTATTTTGGTAGATCTCCGTTTTCAAGGCGAAATAACAACTTCAAAGCGTTGTAGTGTATTCTTATGTTGTCGTGACTTCCACTCTAGTACTTCGAGCATTTATGTGTGTCCTATAATTTTATATGTGTCCTATAATTTTTGCTCCTAAAATACCTCGCATAAATCTGTTAAGCTTAACTTAAAGAAATGTATTTATTTTCAAATTTGTCTCGACTTTCAGTGAAGCCAACTCCAACAAAATTCGATTCACGATTTATTGCTTTACTATCTCGCCATTTAACCAGGGTAACTTTGCCATCACGACATGTCACCGAATTAGAAAAACCTCGTTTCTTCTTCATAATGTGCTTGTCGGGCATTATTGGTGGGTTATAGCGAATTGAACAGCGAAATGGCTGACAGAAACGAAATTTCGTTGAACTTAACGGATGTGTGCTTTGTGCACAGTTCAAAATATTATCACTAGATTCAGGGAGTCCAACCAAGTTGAATATAAGCCCAGAACTGGTCGAAAAAAGAAAATCACGTTGATTATAGAACTCGCGGAAGCGAATCGATCGTGGATTGGAAAATGCATATAAATAAAATGGAAAACAATTGCTCTCATTCAAGGTAGCCGAGAAAATTTGTATTGATTTTCATACAAATCATTTTTTATGACTCCCGTATACAAACGCAATAAAATAGTTTCGGATCGAAAACAAATTTTACTTTATACTGTTTGTACTATAAATCCATAGGAATTTCTATGATACTATGATTTAAAATTAAGTTTTAAGTTTTTTTTATATGCAATGTTCAATCCGCAATCGATTCGCAAAAATAGTTCTAACCGATACCCAGATAACCATCCATCCACAAACCGTGCGAAGAATCCTACACAAGAATGGATATCACAGTCGTACTGTAACAGTTTGTTACCTTGCTTTGGTTGTTACTATACGAACTAAGAAATTGCCATGGAAGACACACATAAATTGAATTTCAAATGCTTTAGTAGCGTACTGTATGAAATACATCCCAACAGCTAACCGTTTCTAAATAACAATAAACGTTCGAACTGGTCCGGTTAGAAATTGGCAAACATGTTTTATCAATTTCCCCTCAAACTAGAAAATTTATTAAATAAATTTGGTTGACTCGATCATTATCTCGTTTGCCACAGTCAAGATCACATTGATCATTGTTTAAGTAGTGTAGTGCAGTAGTGTAGTGCACCAAGTGAAATAAATAAAAGTTAAAAATAAAAATAGAATTTTCTATATTGGTGTTAACAAAAGTGGTTCTCAATACTACACTATCTGTCGAGTCTAAGTAAAAATTGTCAGATTATTTGGCCATGAAAGTGAGTTCCGGTGGTTAAATATACTTAAGCTGCGAGATCAACATATTTATTTAATTTACTGCTTATCAAGGTATGTCGTCTATTAATTCTTTTGAAAATCGTTATAAATAATCCGGTACACGTTTCCTTAAATTTTTAGAAACGAGTCGGTTTTGACATTAAATACGGACAGCGGCACTATGGCCCGACCGTTTACTTGGTAAGCGATTTTTCTTTGATTAAGACTAAGTTTTTTTAAAGATTCCGAAAATAATTGTACGGATTCGAAACAAAAATTTAATTAAATGTATTGTACTACAATTCAAACAAAAATAAGTAGTAAACATTTATTAAGATATCAGGTTGATGCGAATAATCTGACGAATTGAAGTGCAGTTAAAAATAAAATATATTTATATACTTATGTATATATAAAAAAAAAAAAAAAAGGAAAACTACAACACTGTTTCACGTTAACTACAATTAAATACGTTAATTATAAGAAAAATTTGATATTATTTATATTACTGAAATTATTTAAGTTTAAGTCATTACTTATAATCTAACCTAATAAGAGCCATGGTTCAAATGCATGCGTATAGTAAAATTTTAGATGTTTTACAGTATTATTGTTGTAACTAATTATTATATTATTATAATATTTATATTATATATTTATTATATCCTTATTAACAATTATTTATTTATTAAATTAAACTATTATATATATTACAAGATTTCTAGATGTAAATTTACTTAATTAAATTTTTCGTTACGACTATAATCGGAATCTATTCATGTGTTAATTTCGCAAAGTGAAGCAAGTCTTAACATAATTTTGGTTGTTATTTCGAAATCAGTTGTTGGGAAGTAAAATCCGTGATCTAGTATATTATTATGTTTATGTGTGTAATTTCGTGAACAATTTTTTTTAAGTGTCTTAAGTGAATCTAATATGTCTAAATAATAATTTAATTACCGTATGATGAGGTAAGTTTAAAATACACACAAGGGGGTCCCGTAGCAACGGAATCAAACATTATGGAGGTGTGGGTTATGACATTGTGACCAAAAATAACAACGGTCATATTAGTTGTATTTTAAATAAAACTACAGTGAATGCTGAATTTGTACATTGCCATTAGAGATCCTTACGGAACGTGTGTTCATATGTATATATATATATAAATATATATTTTACGGTTTAAAAGCAGCATTATCAAGCTCTTGATACAGGTGTAAAGATCCCATCCCCGACGACTGCCACCTAGCCGGCAATATGCTGCGACCACCTATAAAAATCAAGAGTCTGTTAACGGTTCAAACTAGATGAGTCTTTTAATTCGCATTGTTAAATTCACAAATTTAATCAAACCGTTACAGTACGCCACGAAGGAAACCAATAATTAGTGAAAATAATAGATTACGAATAACTTTCGCTAAAACACATAAAAATCGTTTTGGAACAGCGTTTTGTGTTCGGATGAAAGCAAATTTAATTAACATGGTAGTGACGGAAGAGCTAAGGTATTGCGAAAACGCGGACCAGCTTTAAATGTAAATAATATGATTCCAACAATTAAGCATGGTGGCGGTTCTGTTATGGTTTAGGGATTAATGGCTGCGTCTGGCGTTGGAAATTTAGTTTTTTTAAATGGAAACATGGGTAAGCATAACTATTTAAGTATTTTACAAAATAATTAAAGGCCATCTGTTGAAAAATTGGGTCTCTGCTCGAATTGGGTTTTTCAACAGCATACGTCCTTTCTAGTCAAGAAATGGCTCTTATACAATGTTTCTAAACAATTGAATTCTCCTCCACAAAGCTCGGATTTGAATCCAATAAAACATTTGTGGGAATTTCTTCTTTCAGTAACAAAAAAGATCTAGAACGAGTGTTAAAGAAAGAATGGCAACAAATCACCAGAAGATACTGCAAGGTTGGTAAATTGAATGCCAAAAAGAACGAAAACTGTTTTAGACCAGAAGGGATATATCTACTGAAATTTGATTCTGTTGTTTAATATTTTGAAAGTCCTCCAATTGTGTCCTATCAATTATATTGCACGGCATTCAACATACTTCTTTAATTTACTTTCCATTACAAAGACGGCTGTTTATGAAAATTAATATTGAATTTATCAAGAAGAGTCAAATAAACCTTATCATGTAAATAAAAAAGTGTTTATCGTGATTACTAAATTACATTATGTCCCATGACTTTCGTTGAGCACTGTATCCTAAAAAAATAGTATATAGGAGTTAAAGCATTCTTTCTATCTTAGTAGGTTCAATAAATAGAGCCATCGTGGGCTCGGATTCCTCTAGCAGCCATTCAATGCCGTGATAATTATATAAAGCAATATTTATGTATACAAAATATTGTATACACTCAGAAAAAAATATGATAAATACATGATTGCATTTACCATAATATCATCATTGTATATTAAATAAAGTTATTTAAATGATTGATTTTATCATACTATGATATTTTTGATCATTCTTCTTGATCTTCTTCATCATAACAATGATGATCACTCAAAAAAAAAAAAATCAGTGACATCGTTAACTAATTCATTTTAAGTTTAAATTTTCACTAAATTTGCTAAATAAATATAATTTCGATACTCTAAATTAAAAATCAATAACACAAATGACACCAAAAAGTTGAGCAAACTGTTCATGTAAAATCATTTGAAATAAAATATACCTACACAAATTTTGACAGTCGGAATCAAAAATATTCTTTTTTTTTTTTTGTGATAAATGAGTGCGTTTTATGGCAAAAGCTGATAAAAAATATCATGATATTTTTTATCATTTTTGCCCGACTGAACACTTGGAATATAAACGAGTTTTGCGTTGTCTCGTCGCATGGTTTTTAAATTTTAAAATGACATCTATCTATATCCGACATGTCCACTAATTTCTACGTTTCCAAACAATATTTTTCCACGGCCTACGTTTTATCTATTTAGGTAGAACATGTTGTAATGTAACTTAATATAAAATGTAATGTAGAACAACATAAAATATTAATTACAACACATCATGAGCATGATGAAAAATAGAAAACATCCTTCTAACGATGACATGATATAATAAAAATTTCGCGTATCATTTTTACCTGTGCGATTTTTATTTTCACTGAAAAGCATTGTCAATAAATAGCCGAAGCTTTATGAAGCTTATGTTATCAAAGAAAGTTGGAATAGTAAGGTAATAAGTGTGAACAATCCAGTCAAGGGAAATTGACAAATAGTCTTTGTTTGACAGATATGGTTAAAATTATAAGTTCGGCCGGAGGAGAATTTCTGCATCCCGAATTGTTTGATATTGCACAACTCTCGCTTGATGTTCAATACTCGGATAATCCTACTTGCGCGGGTTGAGTTTAAAAATTTCTCAGTAATGTTTTAAAATTTATCTGACAGTTTGACCAATGATCCCTTGTCAATGGAAATATCGGGAAATTTTGTAATTCAGCGAACATGCTGCAGTGAAGCTTTCGTTTAAGAGTGAGGCGTTGTTAAGAGATTTTTAAATTTTCAAGGTAAATTTGTTTTGGCCTACATCTGACTTCCTTTTATCATTAATGTACGTAATTCGAGTAGACACCACGCTAAATAAGTATTGCGAGTAAAGCAATTCTTTGCAAAGCTCACACATCATCATTCGACGCAATAGCTGTTGGCGGTTTGGTATTTATATTACAATCTCGTTCGAGCCAATTTCGCAGAAGTGGACTCCAAATGACCTATAAAATTTTATTCGATCAAATATTTGGTGACCGCCTGTTGTAATAAATTATTACATGTGATAGAATCAGAGATCAAGTGACTAGTACACATAACAAATTTAAATCTACCGACCATTACATGGAGGACGGGATTTGAACTAACCAATGGGTGTGTTAAAGTTGGAAATATGAACTAAAGAATTGTATATATGTATATTCTATTTAGGTAAGAAGATAGTAAGAATCTGCGAAAATAGTTAGTTCACGAAGTACTAGTGGTTAATATGAGACCGAATAGCTTCATGTTGAATATTGGACTACAGGCCCTAAGATATTATAATGTAAAGATATGCAGCTGAGAGTTTGAGACACAAATGTAAGAACCAAACGAGGGCTAATTAATCTCAAGAGAAACTGCCACCAAGGAAAACAAGTAATTTTGGAAGAATGATCGGAAGTTTGGGTCAACCATATTGTGGATTGATAAAGCTAACGGACAAGAACAAGAATCCAGATAAGTATTGATGGCACCCCATGAATTTCTTGATATCACCAATTAATTCTTGATTCTTCCAATTTTCTATATTTCAAACCCTGATTTGCACTAAATTTCAATAGGATCTTCCAATTTACTGAGGAAGCGTAAGTATGAAGTTTCATCCAGATTAGTAATTTTCCCAACGCTGTAGAGACCGAATTCTTAATGATAAAATCAAATGTCTAAGATTTTGTTTTGATTATATACGAATGTTTATCCTTTTGTTTGGAACCAAAGGAAAATGTAAAACATTTTAAATTTTTATTAAAAGAATAAATTTTTAAGTTTGCTCAAGAGGAAAAGCCAAATGGAAATAGCTTTTTAAAGAGGTTTATATGCCTTATAATATAGGCATAAACACCTCTTTAAAAGAGTTATGTAGAACTTGAAAATGTAAAAAATAAAACAAAAACTTAAATTTTTATGAAAAATATACTCTCGCAGATCTCATTAGTCAGTATGCACTGGCGAATCATCATGAATAGACTCACGCTTGAACAACGCTACGAAATTATTAAAATTTACTTTGAAAATCGTCCATCTGAGCAAGCCATCCGTGGAACTGTGGATAGATTTCGTGCCACATACTCTCTAGAGGATGCAATAAGATCAGGCCGCGGATCGCGTTACGGTCAATGGAGATCGCACCATGATCAATGATTTTTTGTTTCCAAATATGGATCGCGCTACGTGCCATACGGCGGCCGCAACCATCGACTTATTAAAATTAAAATTTGGCGATAAGTTGATTTCGAGAAATGGACCCGTCAATTGGCCTCCAAGGTCATGCGTTTTGACACCTCTCGACTATTTCCTGTCCTGACACCTCTCGACTATTTCCTGTCCTGACACCTCTCGACTATTTCCGTGAAGTCACTAGTTTATGCTGATAAACCAGCAACAATTGACGCCTTGAAGGCTATCATTGTTCGTGTTGAATTTCGACTTCGAAAGTGCCTGGAAGGAACAGAACGAATAATTCTTATGGAAAGTTGTTTAAAAATTAGAAGCAATGGCTCAAGAAAAAAAACGACAGAAAACGCTTACAAGAAATCTAATATCAATGTTATCGAACCGATAAAAAGCCAGAAAGTATATTCGACAGACTCAGACGAATTGAATAAAAAAGTCGGCTGGATGTTGTAGATGCGAAATCAATGCGAAAAAACGGTCAAAATCAACATATTACCAATTGTGTCTCCTGAACAAAGTCAAAAACGGGAAATATCAACAACCAGCTATCCTATAAAAATATTTTCATATGGCGCGTTTGTGAAAAATACCATTTTCTGGCCTACTATCTAAATTTTAGGAATTAGAATTACCTATCGAAATTGTATAGGAAAACTAGATATTCACAATTAAATTTTGTTTTACAAAAAAATGTACACCAACTGTTTACCATAGCATACTAAGAAAATATTTTTCTATTCAACAAGATTGAGGTATTTGCATTTTACTGTTAAATGGTTTCTTATCGGTATTCGCTAACACATTTGGGATGATTGTAGATCGACATACAAGGTGATTTAATGATAATGTCTTCGACTACGATCAATTTTATAAGTTGGGCATGTTTTCATTGTTTGTAAATGGCTTTATTAATTTTTTTAGATTTTAAACAAAACAAGTAGTTGATGTTGATTTTAATAATATTTTAAATACCCACATGTCATTCAAGAGAAACCTATGACCCGCGACGAGGTACTGTTTAGTGTGGCTTTTTACCAAAATTACTAAACTTCTTTGAAAATAGTTCCGGTAACGGTGTAAGATAAACGGTGAACGTTATCGCGAGAAAATTCGAAGACATGCACATGAATTCCGGTTTAATGATGAATGAGTCTGCGAAATGACTTGGCTATTTTTCGACTAGTTAGTTCTCAGGCTCATAAATTTTCTAGTACGCAATCGAATGGCGGTTTGCTGAGAAACCGATTTTATAAGTATCAAAAGGAAGTAGGTATGAAAACTCAATCATTGCGAGATTTCTCATTTTTTGACTATCTTTCAGAGTTTTAATGTTCTCAGCCATCAAGCTGGCTATCATTTTCCAACTTTCTCATCTATAATAATTATTTCCTCTTAAAATTATATTTACTAGCGGCGACCATTCAAATTAAAAAACTATTTCAATAATATTTAGTTTTAATAATACCACACAGATGTTGCATAAAATACTTTTATATAAAAAAATAGTTTTCGTTACACTTGGCTATTTTAAAATATTAGTTGTGAACCTCACAGGCTTGGTAACATACTGTGTTTCATACACCAACACTACTCTTATGCTGTTTCTCAGCATATTTTCATTTTAATTCATTTGTTTGAGTTCTGCCGCTCATTATAAGGTTCTCTATTTTCTAGGCCTGTTACTTATTCCTTCATAAGAAAGAAAGGGCCCAAATATATATTTTATAGTATGCTGAAAACAACTAGTATTTTCAGAATCAGCTGTTCTTCCTATAAAATCTCTCCGTCTATTTAGAGATAATTCTCGAAACTGAATTGAGGTTAACGTAAAATACCTATAACAGTGTACATATTATACAAAATGCGTGTTGTGACTAAATTAAAATAGTAAGATGACATTTTATTCGAAACTTAATGATCATATGATACAAAACATCAACGTAAACAAATCAATTATCTATAAGCCGACAGAATCCAAAACGAAATCAAGAGAGAGGGTCCCCCATTAATTTTAATCAGATCGTTAAAATTTATTTATTCCCCTTTTCGGATTTCTTTTTGGTTCGACGGCGATATTACAAAAACGTTAATACAATAAAAGTAAAACAAAAAATTACTTCCGGAGATTTAAACTTCTTCTGAAAAACACAAGATAATTTAGAAAACCGTAAAGTAACAATAAAAACTAAAATTTCATGTACAAAAATATTGTATGTATATAACACTAATGTAGATTCATGCATATACGAGAGACGAGACGAGTGGATTTATGTGAACACATTAAATAGAAGAAGAGTAGGAAAATACATAAATAGCAGCTATATATAAGTTTAATGGCCAAACTCAGAAAGGCAATGACTTCATTTTTGCTTTGTTTTGTTTCTATTACACAAAACAAAAATTGTTTTTCAACTTTAAAAAGATTTCAGATTTTAGATTTAGACAAAACAAAACTTGAAAAAATTACTTAGAATTTTGTTATTTAAGAATTGTTTGGAAAAATTTAAAATTATTAATTTATTCATTCTGGCGAATCGCATTATTTTGCACTTAATGTAAATTTAATCTTATTTTTGTACTTCGAGTCATTTAAATGATTTATGTGAGTGAGTTTTAGAATTTTTGTGTGTGTAGGCATTTTATATTTGAATAGTTACAGTTAAATTGCGAATTGGCGTATTTTTAGGTTTAAGGTTTTTATTGTAAATCTACTTTGAAATTTGTATTTGAGGCATGCGCGTGTATTTTTTGCACAATCAATACAAGAACATAACATGTCGTTTACGAAGATTACAAATGTCGCATTTTCTACTTCGGCCGGGTAATCATTATAATTTAATTGAATAACGACGATTATTATATGATATTGTAACGTTTTTCTTAGATCACATCAAAGGTGATGAACATTTAATTAATTTGTTGGAAGAACGTGAAATGTGAAAGGCACATTTTATTCTTTTAGAATAAACTTTTAAATATATATATTTATCTCTATACATATTTAATGTATGCAGTACTAGATGTAATACTGCAATACTAGTCAAAACACATATTAGGGTATCGGTAGAGGCTTTCCAAAAATTAGTAGAATTTTTTCCAATTAAGCAATATGGATATGATGAAATAACAATATCGTTTCGTAAGCAATAAAATTTGGAAGCTCAAGGTATTAAGTTTGCGAATCGGGCGAAATCATCCGTTTTTGATAAAGCTGTTGGAGCCATCGTCAGCACCTACATCAAAATATAAAGTGAACAAAAAATCGCCACGATGAATACATAAATAGTAAGTCGGACTACAGTATTTAAATGCAAGATTTGGTTTTGGAATTATTATTGAATCGTTTAATGTAATAAAAAATACGTTATTTTAGCCATTTGTAATGCTGACCATAACTTCATAAATATATCGCTCATTTGCGGCAACAAAGACACAACTCAAAATTCACTAATTTAATTTCTAATCAAACGATTCCCAATAATCCATAATTTGATTAATTTGTATCAAAACATACCTTCTTTTGTAGTTATTTCTAGCAAATTAGGTAAAATTCCATATATAAAAATCACTCAATTCACGAAAGGAATTAACATTTTAAGATATTGGAAACTAAGAAAATTTGCAAAATATTAAAGAATCATCAAAATCCGTTTGAAAATGTAGGAATAGAAAAAAAATTATTTTCAAATTGTTGTCCTGTAAAACTAAAAATTTTGGACTTTGTGTCACTCTTGCAGCAAATGAGCGATATGTGTTGTGTGGCCAGGATTCGTTCATGACCAACGAGTTCTTCGGAATAGTGACGATATTTAAATAAAAAATATGGATAAAAATTAACCTTGGAACCCATTGCTATCATCCCTCTTTCATGTGCATCATAAGGCAAGGATTACAGCGGAACAAGCTTTTAGACAATTAAAGACGAGATGGCAATGTATTTTTTTGAGGGCGTTAGAAAACAAAATAAAAAATTGTACAAAGATTGTTGCCATTTGCCGGATGCCGGAGATTTTATAAGTATAGACGAAGAATTTAACATTAAAATTGATCCGTTCGTTGAAGAATCACAACAACTTCGGACCAACGCCACAGAATTTAGAAACCGTCTGTGTTTAAATATTTAAAAGTATTTTTTTTATATATATAATAAATTTAATTAAAATAATAATGAAATATAAATATACTTAAAAATAAAAATTATTATTCAATTTTCATATGGCAATTCATACTTCAATATATTGTTATTTCGGTTATTTCGGTAAAGTGTACTTGGTACCCAAGCACACGTCAGTTTCAAAAATAGTTTTAGTCACTATTCGAACTTTAGTTATTATTTTATAATTCTTTTCAATCGATTTGATAATTTTATCATCTCTCTTCTTGTGGTTTTGGTTGCTACTGCTCTCAATTTCTGAAGATGCAGAAGGTCTCTATTTGACCTCCTCTGAATGATATTTAATTAAATCTTCAAAATCTGCGTGAGGATAAGTAACTGCTGGCTACGTTGCTTTTGATTAGTAACGGTGGTCGAATATTATGTTTTATAATTTTTTTAAATAATATTTTTTTTTTTTTATTATTTAAATAGTACAATCTCATCACATGATAGTTTATTACTAATGATGATAACGCACTTATTTGAAACTAATAAGTGGAGCGAGTGTGGGTTTACAAGCAATCAATATTCTGCTCCCAATAATGAATCTTTATTTTAAATAATAATGTCATGTTTTAAAAATCAAGTTTAACGCATTAGTTGCAGTTGGTACGGTACCAGTTTTTGGGTCTTTTAATTTTTTACATATATAAAGGAGATTGTTCCACTTTTTGGGCATTCTTGAGAGCTTCGATGTCTAGTTCCTCTCTTGAAGATTGTAAGGCTCTAAAATTTGGAGAATACTATAAATAATTCAATAAAATTAATATAACAGCGAACGACTATATCACCGGGTACTACGCGTTTTTCATTCATCGAAAAACAAATATGAAAACTACAACTTTACAATAACCAAGTGTGCGTGAAAACAATTGTACAAAAAACAATTCATCGAAACAAAATTTTTCACTGTAACGCACCGGATTATTGTAATGGGGTGCATCATTTGTTTTTCAACAAATTTGTTGCAATCTTTTTTTTTTATTTCTATTAATAATAATTGATTCGTCAACTATGTAGACACAGATCAAAGAGTTTTTATCGCTCTTATCGCTTGTTCTGATAGTGCCACAAACGTTAAAAAAATCAACTTTTGTTAATATAAACTTTTTTTTAATGTAATTTTAATTCGTTGTATACGCCCCAAAACCCCCCGTTTTCGACAATTTATACAATTAATCAAGTGTCATTAATGAAGATGCCCAACTTTGCTTTCCGTACCACACAATTGTACAATTCAAAGAAAATTGATTGTAAAATTGTTTCCGTGTAAAACTGTTTGTATTACAATTATTCTTCTCTGAATTCATTTCTAACGATTGTTTGTCGCACTTTTGTGATTGTGTTAAATTGTGTTGCGCATAATTTTCGGGTTGCCTAGTTACACTAATCCAATTGTTAATTTATTAAAATAAATAATTAAATTAATGTAAACAAAAATATTATGCCTTGAAGAATTTTGCGATGAAAACAATCAATGTTTTCATGTCGATGTCAAAATAAGTATGCAAACTCAATTGGAATGGGTTTACTTACTTATTCAAGATGGCGTCAAATAAGTCAATACGTCTGAAATAAGTATCCGTTTGGAAAACAGCCTAAGCCTTATTAAGGCTGCGTACCAATAGTCGGGTAAAAGTCAATTTTAATGTGAAATTCTATTTACTTTTCCAAATCAATGTGAAATTTATGGTTCAAATAGAACAAAAATCAAAATTGATGTGGTTTTGTGTATGTATTGGAGATATTAAATTGGATTTTGAAGTTTAAAAATAGAACAAAATTTTTGATGTAAAGTGAATTTCACATAAGTAAATTCAATTATTTTTAAAAAATTCTATGGTAAACTGATCGAAAAATCTGTATACTAAAATCGATTTTTACCGTAGTAATTGATTTACCCGACTATTGGTCAGCCATAGTAGGTCATAGTAGTCGTTGCGTATCCCAACTGATTATTTTTTTTTTTTGAAACGAAAATTTGAAAAATTAAATTAAATTTTAAGATACCGGGAGCAAATTTTATAACTACAAAGGCTTTTACAGCATTGTCTGCGATGCTCGGTATGTTTTTAAACACATCGATGTGGGAGCATATAGTTCGCAACACGATGGGGTATTATAAATTTATTGACCTACAAAATTTACATTTACTCAAATTTTCTTTCTTTTTAGGAATTTTCAAGGCAACCTTTTGCTCCCAAAACCAACAACACTACCAGGGACATTAAATATTGTACTACATTTTTTTTTGATGCGGATGCAGCGTTTTCTCTGACTCCGCACATAATGAAATCATATCCGTGTGTGGGTCTAATAAAGGAAAAAGAAATATCTAACAAGCGGTTATCTCGTGCGAGACGGTGCATTGAGAATGCGTTTGGTATTTTAGTGTGCCGATGGCGTATACTGTTAACAACATTAAAAATGTTGCCAGATAACGCTGAAAAAATCGTTTGTGGATGTGTCGCGTTGCACAATTTTTTAAGGTTGACGAAAGAAGCAAAATAAATTTATTTGCCTCTAAGATTTGTAGACTGGGAGGATGTCAACCACAACATACAATCAGAGATGTGGAGGCATTAGGTTGAAGACCTCTTAAATCTCTGAGGCCGAAGCTCTTTACAAATAAGGGATACTATTTGCCAACATGTCAATACTGAGGGCCGTCTTAACTGGATGACGTAATTAAAATATTTTTTCTAAATAAATATAGTTAATGTAATGAATTTTATTTCAATAAAATTACAATAAATCACAATTTAATTTTACATACATTTTTTTTAATCACAAATTAATTATTTAAATACTGGTTACGCAAATTTGTCACGTATCACAGGATGTCAATCTGAGCCTGGCCTTTTACATGCTCCGGTAAATCTTTAATTAATGCTTTAACACTTTGAAGAAAGATTGTCCGCATTTAATTCTTCATTAATAGTTTGTGGTTAGCCAACTGTATTATGCAATGTGCTTATAAATTCATCAATCACTTTCTTAAAGACATTGCATGTGTCTGTAAATGAGTCAACTTTCCTACGTTTTGGCGACGGTGTTTCAGGCTCCATATAACATTCACTTTGGGATTCATTATCTTCTTCAAAATTATTTGATTTTGTTCTACAAAACAAATTTTTTAATTATTAACACAAGAACTATATTTATGTATACATAAATAAATATATACCTTCTGGATTGTATGAAAGGTTTAAGGGACATCATACTTTGCAAGTACGGCTATTCATCTTCGTATAGTGCTACACTGCGTGAAGGTAAATCTTGTTTTTTTTGTTCCTTATTGAATCTTTTCCTTAAGAGATTCCACCTTCTTTTACATTCTTCTTTTGTAATAAATGGGTACTCCGCCCGTGCGGCCTCTTTAATATTTATATTTCTAAAGTTTTTATTAGACTTGTGGTATAGACATTTTCCCCCTTCAATTGAATTTATCAATTGGCTGTAATCCATCCTGCTATTATTTCACGAGATGTCTATTAAAATGTCTACAATAATTATAAAATTAAAATGTCATACGAGTACATAAAACGTTGTGCTTTCTGTTTTTTGTGCGTAGCGACAATTACTACCAGAGAAAACAGCCAACTATGATGAATAATTTCTTTTTGGTACGATAAATTCAGAAGCAAGCAAAGCTAAATTCAAAACTGGCCTAGATTATTTTATTTCCCAAAGAAATACAGCTAATATACAATTTGTTTTTGAATTTCTGTCGAAACTCATAAACAGTAATTAGCCAGCTCCAAAACCCCGACTTATTGCGCCTAAACTGCGCAAACAGAGCGTTGGAAATGTTTATTCGTACACGTTTCGGGTTCAAAATGAGCAAACTCAGCCCCCAACGCGTGAACACCTTTCTCAAGACTAAATCTTGATTCAATATATGACAAATTCGTTCTTTGGACATATTCATAGCCACTTTTATCTCTCTCGACGAGAATGCTTGATTTTGTATTGTTGAATTAACCTAATGAAACATTTATTTGATATTAAATTAATTTTTCGTGACATAAATTTCTGCACTTCAAGATTTTTTTCGATTTTGGGATGATACAAACTAATGTCGAGACTTAATTTCGCTAAAATTTGCTGTCTTGAATATTTTTTTATCGGGATAACACAAAAAATTGGTCGCAATAGTTTTTGTCGTATTGAATATTGAAATAAAAACTGTCATGACAGTAAACTTGTTTTACACTAAAAAATATCGCGATATTGCGAAATGTGTTGCCATTGCATTTCTTCGGGACATGTCTCTTCACAAGCATCAATATCATTTATCGTAAGATGTTTTTTCTGAGAACTGTGGTCTGAATAATCATGATAAAGAACCAAAATATTTAGTTTCCGTAATTAGTATTCGTAAACATAATTTGTAATTTTGAAATACCTAACATATTTAATTGATAATATGAAACCGGTTAGTATAACTGTCATATTTTTATTCTTAAGGTTTTTTCTGACTTCGACCTATATGTAATTTTCTAGTTTACTCTAAATCACGAATCTGAAGAGTTTTCATAAACCTCTTACTCACAAACCGGCAATCGTCAACAATCGAAATAATCTAATATGGTGATTTTAATCAACATGTTTCAAGCAACTTGTAGACTTGACATCGCCAAGTTAATTTAACCTTCAAATATTAAAAATACGAATACTTAAACTGACATACAATATATTCTTATATACTATACATTATGTACATTAAATGTTTTTTTAATTTATTTTGTCATAAACATATTAAAATAATATCGTAATAAACCTGACCTTTAAGGGTTAATAGTTTACGATAAATAAACAATTAAAACAAAACCGCAAACTACCTGTAATATATATTAATACCATATAATATAAATCAGGGGTGGCCAATCCAAAAGAAATAAAAAATGTGTCTGAAAAGCGGATACTACTGAGATCCATCTGAAGAATCCATAATAGCTGTGATTTAAATGGCGCGTAAACAGTCGTTTGACTGTCACTGGCATACACAAATATTTTACTTGTTAGTTTATTGCCTGCTGTCGTCAGAATATTTTACATACTGCTGAAATAATTAATAAAAATTAAAAGCCATTCAAGGCAATAAATAAAATTTCGTAGACCTCAAGAATATTTATTGTTTTTAATATTACAAATAAATTATGACGCTTAATTGCCCATTTACTACAATAATAATACACTAAAGTAAACTATAAATATTAAAAATATATTATTTAAAAAATAATAGTTTCCTTGAATAATTCATGCAGAAGTGTGTTTTCGTAAACTGAATTATTGGTTTGTACATTGCTACGAACGAACGATAATAATAGTTTTTGATAAAATTACAAAAACAATTTTAAATTTACATACATAAATAATTAAAATTTCGTTTCGCGTATATAATGATATACAAAATGTGGCGCGACCTTCTACAATATATCAATACGAGTATATGAGCATATACAGAATAGATTATGTGTGGGGGAGAATTCAATCATGGTCATTGATTGATTGATTTTCAAATCAAAATTTATCCCTTACAGATTATGATTTACAGTGCCCAAACTACTATAATATTGATTGTTTTTTGTTTTCAGCTCAATTTAATTTCTGACCGAGTAACCGGGTTCGTATATGATGAACATTTTACTCTCTATAGGTTTACGTTCCGAGCTGGAGTTAATGGAATATTTTGATGACATAAGAGCATACCAGTGTTGTGCCGTATTATCTACGCTGCGTAGTTAGTGAGTATTCTACATCGGTATATCCCAAATAGTTCCCAAGGCGTAAACTTGGATATGGAAAATTTATTGGGTACCTAAATACTAGAATACCGCTGGCGGTGCCTAGTAAAAATATTACGATCACTCGATGGTCACCATTGTGTAACTCACCACGTAATGATGAATATGGCGTCCGACATTAAGAGAGTCCATTAACTTTGGAAAAGCAGTTTCTTTGAATGCACATAAGTCCTGTACTTCCTTCAAGTATACAATTATTCTTGTAACGGCCATTGTTCAGTAAAATGGCCGTTACAAGATTAATTATGTACTTGATTAAACTGAAGCCAGCTGGCTTAGCGCTTATCTCTATTACAATGGGCTGTGTGTCAGATAAAAATGATGAATTTTCTAGTTCATTCTGTACCTTTATTGAGCAAAAGAAGCATTAGTCCTATATGGGGGTTTTCGTCAATAGTTCTGAGATAAAAATGCCTGTTTTTAATGTACATATACATTTCGGATCCAAACTGAGTAGCCCAGAATTTTGCAGTTTCATTTTGGTCACCTGACGATCACATATTAGATCAACTATTTTAGGTACTTCCATCGCGAATATAGCCATACATTTATGCCCAACTGAGTTCAGAAGTTCATATGGTGTAATGTATAGTTGTTATTCAACCGTTCCAAATCTGCGCCACGTGCCTTAGTAGGTTCATCTCTCATTGTGATTGGTGAGATTCTATATTTTAAATTGGCGAAATATTCATCATTTTTAATTAGTAAAGTTCCCGATGCAGGTTTACTGATACGTATTCTGTTGTTCACATTATTAGGTGTAATTGACCATTTGCAATTTTTGGGATCGGTACAATGTGAAATAGTTGACGTGTTTCGGAATATGCTAAAGGGCATATGAAGGTTTACCGTGTATTCCAATCTGAAAGTAAATCCGATCTGAAAGTTAAATCTGATCTGCATATAATCGGTACTATGTAAACTTTTCAGATGGAATCCAATTATTGCCATATTTGTAATGTCAAATTGCTTTTGAGAATAAATAAAAAATTTATTTAATTTCAAAAATAAATATTGTTTATGAAATGGATTCTATTGCAACTTATTTATATATTAGTGATGATGATAGGGAAAATGAGGTATCGATGGCTATTCAAAGAAAGAGAATAAGCGATAAATCTAATATTCTTGAAATAACATCTAACACGTATGTATTTTTACAGACATACAGTATTGTTTATAATTATAATTAATAAATCAATTTTCGTCCTCCGGTTCTTAAAACTGCTTCGTCTATCAAAAGAATCTTTTTCTTATGCACTAGAAGAAATAAAAGATGAGTTAAGGCCAATGCGTAGGTCAACTGCCATTCCACGCTGGCTGCAGCGCTTCGCTTCTATACGATCAGGGTGGATATCAATTTAGTGTGGGGGAAGGCTTTTCCAACAGAGTATATCGGAGGTATTGAACGAAGTTTCAGAAGCCATTGAAAATAAAATTTATCCTATATGGATAAAATTAGAGATCCAAACGAAAACAAGGAAGCGAAAAGATATTTGTATCAAAAGTATGGAATTCCCAATGTAGTTGGTTCTATAGATGAGAGCCATATACAAATAATTCGGCCCCACGAAAATTAAAACCTATTTTTTAATCGAAAACTTAAACATAGTATCAAAGCAATCGTGTTAATATTTTTTATCACCAATGGTCGTTTTGGAGGATCGTCTCACGATTCTTTTGTGTGGACGTTAAGTCAAGAAAAGATCGATTTGAAACGAGAACAAAACTGGCTATTAGGTGATAAAAAAATAATTATGTTTAGTCTATAATACTTAATTTTATTTTCATTTATTATACGATTCGGGATAGCCATATACTTGAGCCGTTGCTGTTAACAACATATCGTGTAGTCCCAGATGGAAGTGCAGAAGCGAAATATAACGATATCCACTCCAAAGCACGATCACTAATTGTACGAGTTTTTGGACTGTTAAAACGTCGGTTTGCCTATTAGCAGCTAGAGAGCCACACTATTCGCCTGCAAAGGCAATTAAAATTCAAATATTTGTGCAGAATACAACGTGATATTTGAAGACTGAATCGTCATTGTGATAACATCATCACTGATGAGCATCAAAATAACTCTCTATCTAACGATGCAAAGCAAATTTGTAATCAAATAAGAGACATTTTGTAATTTTAAAATATTTTGTATTTTACTTTTGTATCTGTGGTTTACATTACTTCATAAATCCCCTTTTATATCTCTATATACACACTTGAAAATTTTGCAGCGTTTTACGATGTAACCCTAGGCTTATACGAAGGAATCGTGTAACACATTTAGGCGCAAAGCATGCATTGAAAATATTTACGATGTAATTGCGTCTAAAACTAATGTAGTACTGGTGTCGGAAGGAAATTTCTATATAACCTGGGGTTAACAATTGTTTAGCCAATTTATAATAATTCGCTAAAGCATTGTGTATATTCTTTCAATATAAGCTTAAACTATTTTTGATATATTTGTTGTTTGATGAGCGCAGTCTGCTGACTCTTGCGTGACATCTGAATTTTTGATATAGAGATTTTAAAATCTCATGAAGCACAAAATATCAACGGATTTAATTTATAACAAAATTCGTAAATTTCTTTTAGAAAATTTCTGTGCAATCTTTTTTACAGTAGAAGGAGAAGCAGACAAAATCTAATTCAAAAAACATCTGCTTCGCATTTCTTTTTTCAATGTAATTAGTATCAACATAATTTACGACACATTTTGCCTGCATTGAAATCCACCCAAATTATGATGCAACTGTATCGATACAGTTTCGATGTACACCAGCTTTACAATTAGTCATAAGTTGCATCATTTCGTTTTAAATGTAATTTACTACATATTTTAATGCAAACTATAATGCTTCTGTTGTGATGCAAAACTTACTTCTAAAAACGATATAGTTTTGCGCTGGATTCATATACGTAACTATTTGCATCGCATATCAAATTTTTTTTCGAGTGTGAATACTTAAAACTAAAAAATAATAAATTATTACATTTTATATTACATGTTACATTTTATATCACATATGTATATGTTGTTAACTCATTGTTTAAATTTTTGTGACTGTTACGCTAAGTTCATCTTAATTTCTTCTATTCGATGATACGTTTTTAATTTTTCGTTTCTCATATTGTTGCAGCCTATTATTTTCATCGTATTGTTGTTTTATAATATTAAGGTAATCTTTTTGAATCTTATTTGATTCTTTTTGAAGCTCAATTTTTTTATATTCTGTTTTGTGAAGATCTTTTATACTTCTCTTAGTACTGCCCAATTTTTCATTAATTGAAACGTGGAATTTTGTTTCTCTCTAGAGTTTTTTCTCGCTCGACTTCGTCGCAATTGATGGATCGTTCGAAACTTTAACATGTGAAGAAAGCCCGAATGATTTAGCATGATCTACGCCTGAAAAGCCGTGCCAAAAATACTTTGCTTATTACTGAGTATTTTTTTTTCCAAAGAATCTTTGTTGTGGCCCACACCTAAAAGTATATAAAGTGTGTCAAAGGCAAGAATTAATATTGAAATTCAATTATTGTAATTTATACTTACTCTTTTCCAACCACCTATAGTAGTACTCAAATCTCGCTGGGATTCTGACAGTTGACACAGTGATGTATTAAATATAATATTCATGTTAATTGTTTTCATTTTTACGTTGTATTTGTATTTAAATGGAATAGGAATTTTAGGATACAATTAAAACACAAAGTTTAGATTTTATAAATTAAAATGATATTTAATTCGAAAAGTTAAGAATTAATTCAAAATTCTATTAAATTGAAAACTGAATTTGCTTTTTTGTTGATGTTGTGGTTTTGTGCGATACAAATCACATTTGGTTATTTATTTTCCCTAGTCCGTACCAAAATTAAATGTTGTCATTATTTCCAAAAGGCGTGCAATATTTTTTTAGACCTATTAATTTTCACTTGATATATGATTCTAATAACATAAATACATAATAATTTTGAATGTTTTGTGTATTAAAATTGAAATATAATTCTTTTTCATGGTTATTTAGGTTTACTATCTAAGATAAATGCGACCCATCAAAATTTTTATAAAAAAAATTTCTACACCACTGAAAGCTGTGCAGAACAGTTAAAATTTTTATTTTTACATCCTTTAAAATGGTGGGTCCAATAAATTTAGCTCCAACTCTATTTGATTGTACAAGTTGTTGCACTTTGTTTTTTCTTATGCAGTGTTAGCGTAGTCCTTGGCAAAGTCTCTATCTTTTCCACGATCTCAATAAAAGCATCAAATTGATCCTGTTTTGTATTAATTTTGCTTCTATAAAGTGCATATAATATTGAGTTTCAATAATTTCAAATTTCAATTGAAATTGTGGAGATTTATCAACAATAAATAATAAAAATAGTTCAATCTTAATTTTTGCATAATAATACCCAAATACTAAACTTAACCTCAAATTTTACAATTCGTAACTAACAAAAACTCATTTGAAAATAATGTTTAGTATCACAATAATATAATAATGAACACTTACCGTTTTTTTAAATGAATTTTTTTATATGTAATAATATTGACTTGCATATTTTTTTAAAATCGCACTATCGGAAACATTTTTGATACTAATTTGCTTTCAGGTAAATTTATTTGAGTTTTTGATAGGGTTTTCCCCGAAAACCGGAATACATAGTGCGAACAAATCCGAAAGTTTCAAATAACGTGAAAGTTTCAAGTGCCCAAGGGTATTATTGTTATCGATATCGCCTGCAGAAATGAAATTATTAATGAAATGAAATCTTGAATTCGGTTGGTTTCGTGCATCAATTGTTAGGCAAACAACGCTGGATGAGTATGTTCTTGATAATTATAACTCGCGGTTTTTCTGCTATTCGTTTCATAATCATAATTATTTGAATTGTATATGTTGTAATAGATTTCACCCTGTAATAATGATCACCATCTATGGACAATTCTTGTATTCTGCCATCGACACACAAGAACTGCTGTGCGATAATCTTAAAATGAATATTAGTCGTCGCTCTGTCGTGTTTGAATACCGTTATTATGTTGAGTCTATGATTGGCCTTTGATTTTGGATTATACCCAATAAATATTTACTGTTTAGATTCTGTCATTAGATTCAGCCATTTTAATGGAGGAATATTGTTCTTGATGAGAACGAGGTCGCCAATCTTTACGTTTGGTTGTCCATCCAACCATTTTCTTCTATGTTGAACTTGATTGAAGTACTGCCATCTTCTACAAAAATTTTGTTTAATTTGTGCTACCAGTTTCCAACGTTTTACGCCGTGAATGTTTGTTTCTGCCATTGTATCCTATATAGCGAATTGCTTCAGTGGCATTTAATAACCATCTTTTTACTGACTTAACTGAAGTTTCCCAAAGTCCTCCAAAATGGCATGAAGTTGGCACTATGAATTCCCATGTTGTTTCATCGTTTGCCAGTACTTGAGCAACTTAATTATTTGATTTACAAATTAATAAAGCCAATTTCAAATACTCCCGAGAAGCTTCGATTCTCCAGCTCTTCTTAACAAGATACATCTAATGCTCGCACGTTGAGAGCGGTGTTTTCATTTATTATCGCGCACCATAAAACTAATTATTATCAAAAGGAACGTATTACTAGAATGTTGGCGAGTGTAATAAAAACTATAAGTTATTTGACTTCAATATAGCCAAGTTTTGTTTAAAAAGTTCTTTAAACCTCATTTATGTAAAGTTATCCCCGAATCCTAGCCCCAAAATTAAGAAAAAACTAATCCGGCAACACTAACATATCCCACTCTAACTCTTGTGTGAAGTTCGCCCCGCCTCATTATATTGGGCCTACAAATTAATTCGGTCTGTTTTCAAAAAGTAGCTCTGACTTTAATAAGTGTTTTCAAGTGACTGTTGATTTCCGTTGTTTCAGACAGATTAGGCATCTGCCGTTAACATTCAGTTTGTATTGCTTCAAGTTTCATACAAAACATGTTTTTTACGGTGTTGAATATGTCGGATTTTGTGATAACTAAACAGCATTTGTGGGAAGTGTTAATTTATTGTTTTTTTGTTTAAATAGGAAAAAATGCACCTGAAGCACATCGAATCCTTGTGGAAGTTAACGGTGCCAATGCTCCAACCGATAAATCATGTCAGAGAATGGTTTCAGCGCTTGAAATGATCATTTCAGTGTTGAAGATAAGCCTCGCTTAGGACAGCCAGAAAATGAATTAGAGGCATTGCTCGATGAAGGTCAGGCTCAAACGCAAGAGGAGCTTGCCGGTACATTGTGGGTGACCGAACAAACAGTTTCCGTACGATTTAAATCTATGGGCATAATTCAAAAGCAACGCAATTGGGTCCCTTATGAATTGAAACCAAGAGACGTGGAAAGGCGACTTATTTCTTGTGAGCAGCTGTTTCAAAGGCAAACAAGAAAGGGTTTTTTTACATCGAATAGTGACTGGTGACGACTGCATGATAACGTTCGCCCTCACGTTTCAAAAGTTGCAAAAAAAATATTTAGAAACGCTCAAGTGTGATATTTTAACGCACCCGCCGTATTTTCGGGATATTGCTCCTTCTGATTACTGGTTGTTCCAACGAATCCACCACGATTTGGCAGGTCATCGTGTCACTTCTTTCGCAGAAATTGAAAATTGGCTTCAAACTTGGATGACGGACCGAGATGGGATTCGAAAATTACCTGAGAGTTGGGAAAAGTGCAAGCAGCGATGGACAATATTTTAATTAATCTGTTCATTCATTTTATTTTAAAATTAATGCATTTTTAAAATTAAAAAAACATATAATAATATAATATATTTTATTCCAACTTCATATGTGAAGTTAGCCCTGAATTTTATTATACAAAAAAATAAAAATATTTGTTAAAATTCTTTAAATTCACAAAACACACAATACATATTACTGATAAATAAATAATAAATTCTATGCAAGAAATAAAATAAATGTAATAATTTAATAAAATGAAGTAAGATAATTTTTAAATTGGCCATAAAAATCATTTGTTATATTATGATAATTTAGTTATAAGACTGACAGGCTAATGCCTCACATTTAGCAAAATACGAAAAAAAGTATACCATTACAACTTAGCGAAATTAGGCTCCGAGCAAATAATTTACATTCAATTCAATTTTGACTACATAACAGTTCAAAGAAAGCCACTTTTGGTTTTGGTCCATCACCGACATTAACTTCCGACGAAGAACACAAAATTTTTAGACGACTGCCAGCTAACCATACAAAAATGTTTTCCAAGTCGAAAGCTTGAAATTTAAAATGCGGTAAAGAATTTTTTAGATGCCTCACCTCGTGAAAATCCCTTTAAAAATAATAACCGGGCAATAAGTGGTATGAGAGTGTACTCAAACGACAACCAAATCTAACGGCTCGCACACACCAGAAGCAATTACCGATGCTAGTTCGAAAGTAGCAGAAACAAATATCCGGGAGATCCTTCTAGAAACCAATTTTTAATGTGTCCAAAAAGTGGTAAAGTTTTTGCTCATTAAGATAAGATTAATTTAATTCATTTTGAATTTTGAAGTTTTTCCGCTGCTGCGTTCACAATGCCTCCATTAGCTATCCAGCTAATTAAACATTTGAAATTAGTGCATATAAGAGTGCATATAAACATTTGAAATAAGATTCTGGATGAAGGACAACCGAAGTCTTTCATCATGTACATATATCAGGATATTTTCCATCCGAGTGTTATTTGATTCACAAAATATCGAATTTCCCATTATTTTACGAGTATATGGGGATGGATAGTCTGAGGAACTAAAAATTATATTAATCTGCTTGTACCCAAATCCCACAAAAACCCTGCAACCTGCGGATGTCTCTACTTTTAAGCCATTCAAAACAACGTGGTAAAAATCTGTATTGAATTGGGAAAAAAATAACATAGTTAAAAAGCTGGCAAAAACTTCTTTTGCTCCAATCCTGAAAAAAGTCGTAGATCACAACAACAATATACAATCAATTGTTAATAGTTTTGGAACATGTGGACTTTGTTCCTTCAATCCAGATGCAATTGACTACATTGTTTAGGGCAAAACTCGGTAAATAATAAAAATGTCGATTCGAACAACAGCGGTTGGGAAAATTTTATAAATTTAAATATCTAGTCGGTCCAGAAAAATTAAGAGATCTGGATACTTTACCAAAAGGTCAAACTGACGATTTTGTGATACTTCAAAAATATACCAGTCCTTAATTCCGATCACAAATCATGTAAATCTAAATATAAATTCCTTATCTTCATTTTTCAAAAATATTGTGTATTGTAATGTAATATTTTTTATAATAGAAAGACGACAACAATATAGTATCTTTGTTGTGGTGATGACGAAAACAACAAAAGTCCAGATTGTGGTTTCAGGTACCGGTGGAACTTAATGAAGTAACATCGCACGAAATACATTCAATTGAGTTTTTTTATGAAGTAAGTGCTCTTAGCTTCAATGTAATTTAGGCGAATAAGTTTCATGGTCCGGAAAATTTTGATTTGTGTGGCCAGTCATTCATTTTTGAAATGTTCAACAAAAGATAGTTACCTGGCGGTACCCGCAACACCTACACGAATGGGTATTAGGAACACCGATCACAGAAGCTTCATAATAACGTCAAATCCGTTCCAAAAAACCGAAGAGAACGGAATTACGAAAAAGCAACAAGCTGACAATGAAAAGGAGAATCGCATTAGACAGCAAAACTTAGAGGAGGAAAACATTAAAGAAAATTTAGCTAAAACTAAACGTAAAAGGGAGAGTGGGAAATACGAGTGTTAACCAAGCGAGGTTTAAACGTGACATTGAAACAAATATCACAAAAGAAAAATTCACAGCAAACCATAAATTAACCAGCAACAACCAACAACTATAAATTACCTTCAAGAAACTGGGAAAATGTCCAATATTATCACCCAGCTCTCCTAACAAATGAGTCAGAACAAATACACCCACGTTCGCCAATTATTCAACAATGACGGCGAAATCAACGAAAATTTTATTTGTTTTCAATGTGCCGGACATTTTACATGTAGCAAAGTTTGTATTACATGCTTTGTTTGAAAATACAGGAGTTTTCTTGCGAATTTTGTTTACCAAAATAATTATTAAATGTCCTTTATATACCTACATATATAATTGTCTAGAATTTACTTTACCTGAATATATTTATTTTTGTACTTAAAACTGTATTTATAACTACATATTAGAATTTTTATTATAGGTATTTTGTTCTTATTTAGGGAGCACATTAAAAATAATTTTATAATAAAAACTAGAGGCTTATTACTGGGCAAAAGTGAACAGCCCATTGCTGGAAAAGGGGGACTACTACTCTACAAATTTAATTTTTTCAATTAAAAATGTAAAATGTGCAACGTTTTGAAATTTCAAATGTCTCCTTACCATCAAAAACCAATCTTGATAGCAGTTCAATGGCCGATTTTCGATGATAATGCAAGCTTAAAGTAAAAAAACTCTTAAGCAGGCTCATTACCTTATTATTAATACTAAGAAAACTCGATCAACTCGAAACAATATGAGTTTAAGGAAAATCGTAAAATTTTGTTTTCTTCTATTCTACTGTTATTTCTATGAAAACTCGATCTGAGTTAATAGCATGCCATTTTTTCCTTGTAGAAATTTTGCAACAGTTTCGAAATAGGTGTAAAATATACTTAAAGAATTTTTACAATTTACGAATTAATAAGTTTGATTCCGCAAATCAAGATTGAGCCACAGTTACATTGATCAACATGCCCTTTCTCATCTTGCAACTGATAGAATTTGAACATAATAAACTCCCCTTATGCGAGTAATATAATAAATAATAAATTTTTTGAATAAAGCATTATATCTTGTATAATCTATATGTTATAAAATTACGAAAATTTCTGTAAAACAAGTAAAATCTGCACAATCATTAATTTATGGAAATGTCTAGTTTCTTCCACAAATAAAACGCGTTGTAGAAAGTTAAAACATGACGATTTATTACCCATCTCTCGTTTAAATATTTGTCATGTGCACTTTACATATATAAATTTAATTATTGCACCGTTAAACGAGTGTAGCCGACATAATAATAAATTGCTGTACAAACTAAATAAAAGTATAAAAATTAATTTTGTCGCATGCAAACACAGTTTATCGTAAGCATAATAACGGACTGTACCAAAGGCATTAAAAATAATAAATGGTAATTTTCATATGATTTTATAAGCAATAAATATGATTTATAGTTTTTTTTATGTAAATTATAAAATACAAATTACTAGTTGATTACTATAAAGTGGCTTCATGACAATTTCAGAAAAAAAAACACAATTCAGAGGAAACAAAATCCATTAAAATTATATTCAGAATTATTTTTATTAGTGACATCATAATATTTGAATAATTTTCATATTTTCTCATGGAACTCCCCGCGGAACCTTCTAATTTGTTTTATGGCAGCTATTTTATATTTATTCCGAGGGAGCATTCTTCTTAGAAAAACCATGCACTATTCTAAAAGAGCTTTTTTCAAAATATATTTTCTGACGCATTCAAAATTATCTAGCAAATTGCGATGCAACACTGTGTTTATTTGATTTTAGGTAGTGGGGCTAATGGAGACGACATCAAAAATCTCAACGAGTCGGAGATGACGCACCTAGCGGTAGGCACGCTGTAACCAAACGTCGGGCAACCCCAAAATAAAATTCCAACACCAGGCAACACCATTAATATTGTCAAAATGGAACACAAAAAACAATCTTTTTTTGATGTGTTCCCAATTCCCAGGAGATGGTTCTTACGAGAGAAAATGTTGAAAATCCACCGAAAAGTTGGAAAATTCGTAAAATCTAAAAATAATGTTTTTTTGCGGAATTGCGCACGTATCCGATCCAGATAGTGTTTTAGAACAGAAAAATTAGAAAATCTGAGTGGAAAACTTGGAAGCTTCTAGGGAAACCCGTAGAAAATAGATTTTTTTTGTTGCACATCATTTGAGAACGGGTGAACCGATTTGGCCCAAACTTTTTTTGCTGTGTTTCCAATTTCCAGGAGATGGTTCTTACGAAAGAAAATTTCAAAATCTACAGGAAAAATCGGAAAATCGAAAAATGATGTTTTTGTACGGGATTTGGCACGTATCCGATCCAGATGGTCTTTTAGAAGAGAAAAATTTGAAAATGTCGGAAGTCAGAAACTTCCCGAAAAACCCGGAGAAGTTTTTTCTCACGGTCAGTTGTACATCGCGTGTTCGAGAGTTGGCAAACCATCATCGTTGTTCATTTACGTGCCGGACAAAAAACAGAAAAAGATTGTTTACCACAATGCATTGTATTGATTTAATTCCACTCGAATAAAATACTTTGAATTATTTTGAATTACAACTGACTCCAATTCATTTCCACACTGAGAAAAAAAATCCAAAAAACAACTCAAACTTCGATAGATGCCTGAGTTTGAATGGACATTTCATTCACTTTTCAATACATTATGCTGCCTTTATGGTTGCGTTCGTTCGTTCGTTCTGACAATTTTTACGACCAGGATTTCTTCAGGATTTTTCCACAAGAAATTAAAAAATTCGTCCGTGTGATTTTTTTTTTCAAAATTTCGTCATCGAAATACACAAAATGCAACAACAATGCAATCGTAAAATAGAATGAGCGCGCACACACACACACACACACAAAATTATTATTCCGTAAACAAAAATCCATACTTGATTTTTTTCGATTTCGTTCGAGTGATTTTTTTTTTCAAATTTTCGTCAACGAAATACACAAAAAGCAACAACAGTGAAATCGTAAAATCGACAGAGTATGTGTTATTTTCGAAGTAGAAAATTTTTACAACATCTGAATTGATCAAGACGTGTTTTTAATTTGATATCAAAAGTTAAAACTATAAAAAATGAGGCAAGCAGAAAAATTTCATTAATAAGACAGACAACGGGCGCGAAGTGCGCGACAACTTAGTTATTAAAATATTTCATGTAGTTGATGTAAAGTTATGTTGAAGTGCATTAAGTGTGCTTGATGTTAAAAAACACCATGTTCTGTGTTATTCAACCCTAAAGTGGAAAATTTTCATTGTAAATTATAACGGAGAGTCGACGTGTTCAAAACTAATCATTAAATGACACGACGCTCATTAAATATTCTGTGTACATGCGGTTTGATATTATGTTTTTGTAAACAAAATTAGAATTCTTTTGTGGGCGAGAGATAAGAAAATAAGAGGGTGGCTGCATGAATTTTATGAATTTAGTTTACATTACATTACATACATTGCATCTGATAAAATGCAGCAACTCATATAATGCACAGCGTGTTCAATGATGCTAGCTTGGTATACTTTTAATAATTCTTATCACTAAAGTTAATCAAAAAGGACTATGTATGTTGTATATGTATAAGTACAAGGAAATGAAGGGAAGTAGAATTAATATCCGATATTATACGTGATCGATATCTTTTTTTTTCCTATGTACACCCACAACAAATATGTATATCAATCACACACATAACTAAAAATATTTATAGCCATTAAAAATTTATTAAATTATCACGTTTTAGCTGGCAAATAAATGAAGAATCGTGAAAATTTATTTTACGAGTGCAATAATTATTATTATTATTATTTTAGCAGACATGAAAAATTACGAAAACTGAAAAATGATTTCTGTTGTTCGTGTAAAAAGTACTCGTAAATAATAATTACACAAAGCAAAGCGAATGATTTTTCATATTTTTGTTGTTCGCCAGAAGGTTCTGCTTTTTGCATGATAATGTAAAATATTTTTTTTTTGTAAATAATATAACGTCATGATAAATTACATATGTATGTACAGAGATATATCTATGTATAGAAAAATTCATTTTCACCCTCCACTCACAAAAAAACACAATAATAATATTTTGATAGGTATTAACGTATATATACGATTTACAACCCTCAATGTGCGCTTAATACGAAATTTGACGAAGGAACGAATAAAAAAAATGGTAGAAAGTGGAAATTGGGAAAATTATGATATGGATTTTCTCTTGCTTTGGTTTTGGTTTTAGTTTTTGTGCTTCTGTATGTACAATTGTGTGTTATTAAATGGATATATAGGGATTGGATTTAATGGATTATGAAAATCCTCGAAATTTTATTTGGTCAATAATATATTGGGAAATTTAATTATGATACGAAATTGAGTTGGATAGAAAATAAATGGACCGTGTTATAATATGCAATTTGCACTACATTAAAATAACTGTAAAACAAACGGTAGTAATGATTTTATTGCTTTACGGATAATTAAAAGATGAGCGAGGGAAGAAAAATTTTCTTAATTTTTTTTTTTTGCATATTATATAAAATTTATCTCGCTTCTAAAACTAAATAAACGCGAATCGATTTCAAGGCATCATTAACAGAAATAGCTGAATGTTAAATTTTTTTTAAGTGTTATTGTAAAGTATTTTTATTTAAACGTTTTGCAAGATCTATATCAAAGGTTCATTAACCAAAGAAATAAAATCACAATTCTCATAAAGATCTATCCATAAACATAAAAATTATTTTTTCATGTATTCGGATTTCCAAACTGAGAAAATTAAATGATTTGCCCATGTATGGCGGATAAAAACTAAATATAAAAAATCAAATGACAAAGCGACACAGCGCGATTAGTAATTAGTTTTGTCCATATATATTCACAATTCACATCTAACACGAATCTATTTTAGATTTTGCAACAACAATAATTTGTTAAAATGTTTTTTAAAGTGAAACAATAATGAATTTACTATTTACGGTTGTATAAAGCAATTTAAATGTTAAATTATTTAATTTATGTATAACGCTGTACAGTTTACAAAATTTTATTACCAAATTAGGGTTCTTTGATTATTTTTCCGACACGGCAAAGGTTTCATTACCCAAAGCAAACTAAAACTAGATAATTTTGACTCCAGGTTTCAGTACCTGCTCAAACTTATTATTCATGTTCCGGAGCCCAACTTATAAAATAAATGTTTTACCAATGCTTATAATTACTTAAAGATTTTCGGCTTTTTTTATAGACAAATATTATTTACTATGACATTCACAATGTTTGCGACTTTTCGAGCCAGCAAAAAAAGAGGCCATTTATTCATATTAATATATTACCGCAAAAAGTAGAAAATTAATTTCGCCTGACAATTGAATATCTTGACGCTGGAGTAGGCTTAAATTCATTAAAATGATCACTAATTTAGTTCACAAATTCCCTTTGCGGTATGTGTAATGTTATTGAAAACTGATCAGATACCCTGATTGTACTTTCATAGACAAAATCAGATAAGACGCTTGTAACTTTTCACTGAAAGTAGATCTTAGACCTAGAAAGACGGTGGGTAATATGTTAGTCCAATATGTCATTTCGTGACACATGATAACGGCTTTAAGTGAGCCATACCAACTTTCAACAATGCCCTTTCACTTTGGTTTCTAGGCTGTAGTTCTTTTAAGCTGAAAACCGAGAAGTTATGAAAGTTCGAGAAACGAGATATTCAAGTCGAATAAACAGGAAACGGTATGGTGGCAGCAGTTATGTGCGGTGCGGGAACGGCTTCAGTACAACGCGTGTAACGATCTATTAACGTTACATGATATCGCTGGTTACCAGAAATCGGTAACGGACCAATAATGTCGAGGTGGATTTCTGAAAAACGTTGCGAAGATAATTCGAAGTAAGCAGTAAAAGTGGCGAGAGGACTCTTAGTATGCCTTGAAGTTTTTGAATTTTGATAGTGTATACATTGTTGCCAGATAGGCCAGATAGAATTTTTAGTTAAAACGCTCGTAGTAGCTGCGTTACCAGAGCTGAGGTGTTCTAACATCACCATTTTTCGTTATTTTATCGAATCTACCTCTCTTTCTGTATAGCTAGAATTAATTTGGCTTCAGTTTCGTTTATCAATTATTTCTTCTCTATTGGTTTCACAACCTACTAGAATCTATTTGAACATTATCTATTTCATTTAGTTTTGTTCTAGAATCGAAAATAAATTATTTGGTGATAGAAACGCGGTAGAAACATCACAATGTTGCAATCTAGCAGGCTGGTAAATGATATAAAAATTGAAACAGAGGCAAATTTTATTCTACAGAAACGAGAAATAAACTTCGATAAATTATCGAAAAATGGTGATGTTATAACATCCCAGCCCAGGAAACCTGTTTTCGAAAATTTAATAGAATAAGTGGTATTAGTATACTTGTTCAAGTAACACAACAAATAACTTTATCAGAATTAAACTTAATTGAAAACTGGTTAAATTTTAATGACATATCACTATAAGCAAAATGCCTCTAAATTCCGCATCTGCGTCTGAGCATCTGCTATTTCTGTATAGTCAATGCTTTCATGAATAGAATTATAATCGATATGTGATAGAGTATATACAACGTTGTCGACACCTGAGGTGTGTTGAGTCTTAAAAGTCACTAGACCAATGAAATCCAGATGTGGGGATGCTTTATCCAGATTCTGATAAAAAACGTAAATGAAAGCTTTATGTAACACTACCTTCGCACGTTTAAACGAGACACAACAATTGAACGCATTGTACCATTGTTGCGTCTCGTTTAAACGTACAGAAAATATATCTAGCGGTTGTCGCAAGTATTCGAAACACAATTTTTAGATGCTATTAAAATATCATCTAAATAAGATCAAATGCATCAATCTTTGGGAAGTTTGGGGTGCATTCTTTAAGCCGAGAGTCATCGTGATAAATTTATTCGAATTTATGGAATAGAGCAGTAATTGCTGTTTTGGTATATCGCAAGGTTCGATTGCAATTTGATGATACGCTTGGACAAGGTCTAAAGTCCTGTAGCTTCGTATTGGGTATCTGCCGTCAATCCCCGCATGATCTCCAATCTCCATATTTCTTCTTAAAGAGATCCAGAGGGTTTGTCAATGGACTGCTACTTGGTCTAGAAATGCTCTGTGCCATCATGCAATTGAGTTGATGATTGGCAATGAGAAACTTGTGCTGGCTGAAATAGGCGAACCGGTTGTTTCCAGCATATGCATGACCCTGTGTTTAATGATCGGGTTGCTAAGATTTTGGTCGGTAATTCCCGGAAATTTTGTTAATAAATTCTGAATTTCGATATATATGACAGTTTTATTATAAAAAATAACTCACATGTTGTTGAAATCTAAAGTAGTCTGATAGACGACGTTTAGATAACGTTTTTAAAAATTGGCACTCAAAATGGAAATCGACACATCTGCTAAGATAAATTCGGGTCCAGGCCGAAATGGCATATTTTAAAATGACATTTTTTAAAACGATATTTCTCAAAACTGCATATTTCAAAACGGCATAAGGTACAAAACGGCATAAGGTACAAAATTGCATTTTTCAAAACTGCATATTTCTAAACTGCATAAGGTACAAAACGGCATGAGGTTCCAAACTGCATTTTTCAAAACTGCATATTTCAAAACGGCATAAGGTACGAAAGGACATAGGTACAAAACGGCATTTTTCTACACGGCATTTTTCAAAACGGCATTTTTCAAAACTGCATTTTTTAAAAAGACATTTTACAAAATGGCATTTTTCAAATTTTCATTTTTCGAAACGACATAGGTAGAAAAATTTAGGTGAAGGAGAATATTATATGCATACTAAATCTTCAAATAATTTCTAATTTCCAAATGTGAAATTAAATCTTACTCGACTAAGAAATAGTCAAGTTTCTTTTCATTTGACTTTATCCTAGAATTTAATCCAAGAAACGTTCACAAATGTTCAAAAATTTCATTCATCTCAAATTTCATCGTGTAATAAATAACCGTACCTGTTGGTCATATTCCAGAAATTAATGAAAACATAATTCTAGATTCATAATCGATTAAAATATTTCATTCTGTCTTGTGCAGTTTTAAAAATGTCGTTTTGAAAAATGCAATTTTGTACCTTATGCCGTTTCGTACCTTATGCAGTTTTTAAATATGCCGTTTTGAGAAATGCAATTTTAAAATATGCAGTTATGAACGGATCCCGATAAATTTCTATCGAAACACTCTCCTAAGACCAAAAAATTTGAAGATTTTCGAAAAAAGGAATAATCGAAACATCAATAATGTTTTCCTTGTTACCTAAACCTACAACACGGCCTGGGGATAATCAACATAAACAATTGTTTGTGCACTATCGCTTATTTCCCAATTGCAGCTGCCAAAGTCGCATCGAAAGACATCTTCCGATGATATAATGTCCGACTCAGACGATGTCGTTAATTTAATTGAAGTCCAGAGGTAAATGGTTGAACCGCTTTGATGTAATGGCTTCGGAATATGCACCCCGATTGTTTCGGATTCAACATCAGCTTAACATCGGATGTTCGTGCGTCAACAAAACGAACAATATTGTCACAGACATAGCCGACATAAACGACATATTTTAAATAATGTAAAATTTAGAGTTATTCTGGCCGGATGTTACTTTTACATCGAGGTGAGGTTTCCAAGTCGTTGAAAGTTTGGTTTCTAACTAATGGAACATTGGATTCTTTAAATTAAAATCCGGTCGTCTCATCAGACTGCAGTGACCAACCAAACTACAAAAATATTAAAAATACACATGACTTCTATATGATGTCTTGGTCACCTCACCTCGACGTTTAAATAATGTCGGCTGGAACAAAAAAAATAAAAATCTATAGAGGGGACAAATATTATCGGACAAACAAAACCTATTTTCAAATAAGTGATGAAAAACATCATCTCTGCGTTTAATTTATATGATTTAGCGATGGCACTACGAATGTCATGCATCTTTGGACATACCTAATCTCTGAGACCATCAGAGTTAATTTAACAAGTAAATTTTCAAAAAAAGAGTTGCTAAAGGAAATCCAAAACAGGATTGACATAACATTTACAAAATGTCCAATTTGCCAAAGCATTTAACTGAGGTTGATGTTCAGCCATTAATCGTTGAAGAAATATACTCGATTGAGTTGAATAAGATACAACAGGACCTTCGTCTATAAAAGGAAATACATATTACTATATCGCCGAGTAACTTGCAGTAAAAGAAGTTGTAAAAGAAGTTTAGTGGTGACTGTTTGATGATGTGTACAGCTTCTGTCTGGTCTAAAATCAGCTTGTTTGTTCCATTTGTGCTGGTGAAATTTTGGTAATATTCGCACAAATCATCATTACTAATACATTATACCGTTGATGAAGGAGATTTCTCAATGCTTCTTAAGTTTTCTAAGCTTGCCTTTCTTCGGCATTGTTATCGGAAAGTCCTCTTTCTATTTCTGTAGAATTCTACCATTGTCCCATATTCCGCTAGTAGAGGAATTAGATTATATATTGATGCGGCCGGCCACTTTGTTATCCTTCAGCTTCTGAATAACAATTTTAATTTCTCGCTCCATTGGAGGATGATTGTTGATTGGATCGTTTTAATTGCTATTAGAAGCTCATTCGTTTCATTAAATCATTTACTATGCAGCTGTCTTTGAAAAATTCTTTGATATTAGCTTCTGATTTTCTGTAGTTAGGACTGGGCCAGAGGTATCGTTTATTGGTGCTAAGTTTGTAGATTTTCCGGTAACTCTTTTACACTTTGGTGTAGTGTGCGCTTGTTTTTATTTGCTGCTGCTGCCTCTGCAAACTCATTAGAGTTCTACCAATCCTCCCAATTTTAGCACAATTTAGTAAAAATAGTTCAAAAAAGTGGTCGAATTACCTTGAACATATTTAGTTTTCCGTTAATTAAATAAATTGATAAAAATCGGTTCGTCACTTGTTTAGATATGTCAAATTTCAAATCCAATTTGAGAAATTGTTAAAATCCTGTAGAAGGAAATAATATTAGTATTTTTGTCAATAGCACGGATCTTCAAAATTCCAAAAATCATTATTTTACCCAATGACCGCTATTCGAACCCGAATAGAAAATTTTAAAGTTGTCGAAAAATATTTACGAGGTTCCATGAACGATTACCAGAGAATCGCAGTACAAATGAAAACTATTATAGACATATCAAAGTTCATTAGAATTGGATAACATCATATAACGATAAAATTTTATATAATCTGTTAGAAAATCTGGGTGAGAACCTGTGAACTTCTATAAGATACTCTAAGACAGGTGAAGTTAATGGAAAAGTAAAATTGTTAAAAATTGTATTGACCAAATCAAGCTTCATCAGAATCGAGTAACGTTCAATACAATTTTAGTGTACTGGTCGAGCTGGAAATCATAGGCCAGAACTCGTGGACGCCTCTAAAATTGATGGATTAACATTATGAAAATATCATTATGACCGGACAAGAGGCTCAGTGGTTAAAGGTTCGGCTCGTGGACCGGGAGGTACTGGGTTCGAATCCCACCAGAGAATGGATTCAAAGCGAATTTTCGTCATCGATTACGATCGGTGATGTTAATAAACACAACCAAGACCCTCTGCTAAAGTGCAGAATTCAGCGCCGACACATCGTCCATGTCAGTTTACAGGTTGACATGGAGCTTGCAATGTGCAAGTAGTATACTGTAATTGTGTGAATGGCGGTGGTCTGTGTGTCAATGAAAGGGGGGTATTAATGACCTTCAGAGGACATTAAATCCAATGGACAATTAATACAATCTTAAAAAAAAAAAAATGACATATTAGTGATCGTCAGGAATTTTGCGGTGCGCGTGGACCTGCCCAGGAGTACTCTTTTACATTGGTAAAATACATCAAAACACATATAATTTTATTCAGGGTTCTGCCCATCCTCGTCATTTACATATATCACAATTTTTATTCCACAATCGTGGTCGAAATACCTCTACAACATACAGTTCTCCAGATTTGTATTTAAATAAATCTATTAAAACGGGTTCCTCGCTTGTTTGGGAATATAAATTTAATATCCAATTAAAGGGATTGCTAACAGCTCGTAGAAGGAAACAAATTTTTTCACAATCACGGAACATCTCTGGTAATGACAGTACGCATGGAAGACATAGACATATGAAATTATGTGAAAATCGTGTAATCTATTCGAAAATGTGGGTAAGAACGTCCACAGGTTCGTCTCTAAACATCAAAGATGGGGCTTGAAATTTTGCTTAATGCCTAAATAAAACAGCTTAAGCCTACCGATTTGTTTTGGACTAGAGTACTTGAATTTAAATATAGTCCTAAAAATAAAAAATAACAAAGTTTGAGCCACAAAGTTTGATTTTCGGGTATTAAATTTTGTTAATGGTTAAACAAAAAATTTAAAATATTACACTCACTAATTGATATCATAGGTGAGAAATAGGTGCATAGGTTCTCTCGTATCTACTTTATATTTTTGTTTTTTTATTTTGGTTGCATCATCTTGGGACAAAATTTCGTTGCATTTGTCTATATAATGCGACCCCAAAAACATCTTCGATGTTAAACAAACTGTGAAAAATGTTAAATTGTATTAATCAAAGCAGGGTTCATCAAAATCGAGTAACGTTCACTTCAATTTTAGTTTACTGGTCGAGCTATTGGAAACAATTGGACACAACCCGCAAACATCTCTAGGATCGGCGGTACCATTTATAGAATATAATCAAATTCCGTTTAATGTTTCAAATTTTCTAATACTTTATTCTTCTTATTAGAGTTCATTTAATTAAATCCAGTTAATACACGTTTTAAAAATATTTTGATATTTTGAGCGTCCCTCAGCCTAGGGTGCTCAGAGGGCTTTGGCTGTCTCTGTGTACACCTAGTTAATACCAAAGATAGCCGGGTCATCGTCGCGGGGGCTGGTACGGCTTCGACAATAGCAAAGTGCTACCGGGGACCAAATGCCAGTGGTATAAATTGGCTAAAAAAAACAATGAGTACAACAAATACGGAATGTAATACCCCAGGCGGCACAGCAGCAGATAAGCTGACAAATCCACACTCTTTGGAGGCCGGCCTACAAGATTCTGGGGTGGGCCAATCATTGTTTAACCCAATTGGATAAAGTACCAAATTACTTAGATCTTGGAGATGATCTTGAACTTAAAATATATTACAGTACGAAAAGGAAAATGCCGAACAACTGCCGAACGTGAATAACTAAGAGATTTAAAAGAATTTACAACTAAATTGAAAGAAGAGTTTACAGTTTTAAAGAAAGAGAATGAAGAACTCAAAAAAGCAGTTGAAACACGTGCAGAACTTGGGACGACACCTAGCTCTGAAGAAGAATTAGAAACAGCAACAAATTGGATGTTGAAATGGAGTAAAAGGCCAAGTATGAAAAGGAAACCTCAACACTCACCAGAAATCGCAGAAACTTTACCATCAACTTCAAAAGAGGTTTCTAGAAAACAGTCAATCATCAAGAAACAACTAGCTCTAGAACAACAACCAGCTAAACCAAAAGAGAAATCACCTCCACCAACAAATGTCGCTGAGTGAACCAGAGGTAAAAAATCACCCGAATACAGCTCAACAAAATGAAGCGCAGCCAAAGGTAAACGCCCCACTCAAAAATCAAAAATGTAATGAGTGCTGTTACTCAAGAGAATAAATTTACTGCTCTGAACAATAATGTATGGAAGACTAACACTTCAAATCCAAATGCATACAGAAACTTGTCAATAAAGCTGAATACGGAAAAATATCAGTGGTACACGTACGAAAATAAAAACGATCATCCCATCAAGGTCATGGCAAGAGGCCTACATCCAACATGTGAAAGTAATTCAATAATGAAGGATCTAAAAATAAAGGATTTAAAATAATTGATGCCGTGAACATTATTAAAAAAGAGAGATGTATAGCTGAGAGAACCGACTAGAAGCCGCTTCAAAACGAGGCCTCCCCCCTCCTGCTCTTCTAACGTTTGATAAATCCGAGCAAATTGAAAAAATTTACAATATAACTGGCATACTCAACATGCTGCGGGTAAAGGTCGAAGCTATTAAAAGAGGCAGTACAAGGATAGTACAATGTAAAAAATGCCAAGGCTATAACGTGAAATGTGTGAAATGTGCTGGAAAGCACCCTACACAAACTTATAAACTATCTAAAGAAGAACCAGAAAAATGTGTAAATTGTATAATGTGCAGCATCCAGCCAGCTACCGAGGATGTGAGGTTGCCAAGCATCTAAGCAAATACCTAATAATAATCTGCTGGAAATATGAAGCTCCAAAACAGTTAAAAATAAATAATGTTTGCAATACATAGTTCAATTCATAATTCCGGAGCAGAAACCAGACATCAAAACTATACTCATCAAGAATAGGCATATGGAATACAAACGGATTAACACAACACCTAGAAGAATTAGAACTATTTTTAAATACCGAGAAAATCGGTAAATGCTTAATATCAGAAACACATTTTAACAGCAGCTCCTATGTATCAACCCGGAATAATACTTGTTACCGTACCACACATCCTGCAGAACGAGCAAGAGGAGGGTCTGCTATATTTATTAGGAATAATATCAAACATCATGAAGAATTAAAAATAGAAAAAGGATGGTTAAATTTGGTCATCACAATACCTGTATTATATCTGCAATATATTGCCCCCAACGGTATAACCTAAACAAAGAAGACTACATTAACCTGTTTCAGAAATTAGGAAGTAACTTCATTATCGGAGGTGACTTTATTGCAAAAAGTACCTTTTGGCGTTCATGATTAACCTCTCCAAAAGGCAAAGAATTACTTGCAGCTGCCCAATACTCAAACTGTGAACTTTACTCAGGAGGGAAACCAACGTACTGGCCAACTGATCCCAACAAAATCCCAGACCCTATGGATTTATACATCACTAAAGGCATATCGGAACGTTTCATCTTCTTAGGAAATGATGAAAGTCTAATATCTGATCATTCTAATGTTATTATGATGGTTAGTGAAAATGTAATAGAAAAAACAAATTCACCACAGCTCACAAACAACAAAATAAAATGGGAATTTTTTAACCAGTTAGAGAGGAGTGGTTTGCCTCATCTATTTGTAAAAACTTGAAATATTCATCAAAATAATAAAGTTTCTAACATATACAAAATATAGTAAAACCCATCATATAATTATATCACATTCGCTATAGACCCACAAATTGGATGCTCTGTTTGAAAATGTTATTTAGACACCGAAGACATCTCCACCAAATATAATGAAGTTTATTTGGTACAATTTTGATGCGCCAAAAGTAAGTAGAACGTGAGGCAACATTTGAAATAAAATCAAAGTACAAAAGTCCTTACCATATACAAAACTTAAGACACAAAAGTAACAACTGATAATTTGTATGTCGAGTTCTCCAGCAAATAAATTACTTAGTTGGAATCTATCAATGGTCGATACGATAAAAACAAATGCTTAATCCCGTACATTCAATGCCTCAACAACTAGGGAGGTTTTATAGCAAAATATTTGTTTGGAACGGAATAACAGAGAAACATCTGACTTTGTTCATGTTTCAATAAAACAAACAAAGTATTAGAAATATTTTCCACTCCACACAAAAATAACAAAACATTCGAGCCAAAACAAAATCCGGATATAACGCGTACAGTAAAAAAAAACAATACCAAAGGAGCCGTAGATACGCTGAACAAAATGCTGGATCAGTGTACGCGAAAAGGACAAAACAAAATCTTTACAATTAACACCGCAGGGCTCGCTATGGTTATGCTATATTTCAGTTTATGGTATGTTTCAGTTTTAGCAAGTGTTTGGCGGGTGCAGGCATATTTTTCTTATAAGAAAAGAGGAAGTGTACCACGACATGACTCGCTATTTTTCAACGAAGAGTGTTTATTTGGAAATTAAATTCAAGAACTATAAGAGCCGCAAGATGTACTTTTTATTCTAGACGATAAAATGCAAAGAGACTGATGGTGGGCTCTCAATAGTGGGTAAAAGATCTACACGGAAATCGTTCGTTCACTGTAGAGCCAGTTTGATAGACACACAGTCTAAAGCAAACGATTCGAAGGATGGCTTAAATTATTTTAAATGTTTAGTTCAATATCAACAATATCACTAGTACATAAAACTAAATGCGAGTATACCACTAATTTTTAATCCCGTTCAAAGTTCGTAAAAGCCTTGGCCAATCAAATA
This sequence comes from Nephrotoma flavescens, assembly GCA_932526605.1. Lineage (NCBI taxonomy): Eukaryota > Metazoa > Arthropoda > Insecta > Diptera > Tipulidae > Nephrotoma > Nephrotoma flavescens. The sequence continues at coordinate 268,973,530 of OW052222.1, read as the reverse complement.
ATAATAAATCTTCAATCTATGCATTAAAAGTATGAAATTCAAGGTAGTTTGCGAACTTTTACAGGTTTTGATTATTTTTTTCATAGAAAATGTTTGACGAAAAAATTTACACCCGGGGTGTATAAACAGCCAAGGTTTTATGGCCTAAATTAAATCTAAATGGTAAATTTTATTGTGGTTTTTTTAATTTTAACAAATTTTCAACTATTTACTAAAATAATATCGTACTACATACTAACCCATACCACTTCAATCCATCCATTTATGCGGGTTTTTTAATCACATTCACTGTAGCCGTCATAATTTTTTTAAACAACAAAAAAGAACTAAAATCTTTCAATTCAAAAATGTTTTAGTGCTAGACTGGTATCATGAAACCACCATTGATTGTAACCAGGCGCAAAATCTGCTTTGCTGTCCTGTATTTCCAAAAGTCTCTAGTATTATGCAATACAAATCAATCAGTCATACAAAAAAAAAATATTTAGTTTTATTGAAAGTTGCAGTGTCAAATAAATAATAAAAACTATTTCCTGGTTATTCAATATCAATTAATTGATTTTTGTAGATAGTTCCCTGACATTTTTATTTTTTATTTTTTGTCTATTTCTAGTTTTATTTACGTATAAAACAAAACAGAACCAAAAAAATACAATAAATTTTTATGCGAATAACGCGAAAGATTGATAGTTTTCGCCTTGAAATTTTAGATAACCTTTCAAACCGCTATTTCCTTATGTACACAACACATGCAAAAATTTATTTTAAAAAAAAAAAAAAATGCTTAGAAAATATATTTTGATAACGTGTCCGTCCGTCCGTCTGTACAATTTAAAATACATAAAATAATACAATGAACTTAAAATTTCTTTACTGCTTAATTTATACTTTATCGTGTGTTTATTGCAGACGCTCTTGATAAGAAATTTATTTTTTTATTAATTAAAAAGAAAGAAGACAAACAATCGACCTTCAATTTAAATTATCGCTTATAGAAATGAAACGAATAACTTTATTTCGTTTTAATTAAAATTGATCGGTTATTTAATTGAGGGTTATTAATTTCTTGTCTAAATATTAAACATTAATAATTATAAAATTCATATATGTTTGTTTAATGTCTGTTTTAATTTATGTATGTTTAATGTAAACGTTTCTTGAGGGGGAGACAGTCGACTGTGTTTATTTTCGGTTTTTTTTTGTTTGTGTCACTTCACGTTATCATGACTTATCTGTAAGTGTTATTTGTTTAGTATGGTGTTGACGTTATCAATTTTACCAATAGTAAGTTACAATACGCCATTGCTATAAATAATATGTTCGATTTTGTATTTGGCGTATCTCATTCTTAATCGATTTACATATTATAGTTTTCTATTTTCGACTCTTCAAAATGGCACCAAAGGTATAAACGATAAGTTTGTAATTTAGTGATGTAAAAATGGGTTTACTTTCAGGAATATTGTTCCAAACTGCAATAAAACTTTAACAGTTAGCTAATTGTAAATAATTGAAACAAAATTTAAAACACATTGGTCATTTTAAATAAGCGCGAAATATGAAGTGCCCGGCTTTCGGGTGGAGAATAGGATATCAGTCAACTGTAATCTTGGGTCGAAATAAAATGTTTCGTTCCATATAGACGACATCTTATGCTAAAACCAGGTTAAACAACATATAGCATAACTCCATATCATAACATATTTTGACATTTGAATCGGATAGTTGTGATTAAACGTAAGTCGTTTTGAAATATAATTTTAATAAATTCTCTGAAGCTATTTTTAAGAACACATGTATTGAAGCGGTACTAAGTGGTACGTATTTATTTATTGAATCTTTCAACTGGAAAAACAATAATTTATCAAATCTGAATCGCTTAGATAATTACGTAAATCTGCGGGAGCAGAATTTAGTTGTTATCAATAAATAAATTTTATAATTTATGTTTCACAGCCATCGTTTTTTTCTTTAATCGTGAAAACAAAGGTATATCTTTTAGATTTCTATCCAACAAATTCGGATCAGATGATAGTTTCCTTGCATAGCTGATCCGGATCTTTTGTGATCCGTCTTTAATAAGATGATGCTAAAGTTCTTAGGTACATTTATGTTTTTTACGGAGCATATGGTGTCTAAAAATTTTTGACTGTCTTCAATGGACAATGTCAAGATTCTAGTTTGAACAGGATCGCTATAATTGATATCTTAATAAACACATTTTTATTAATCACTTGTTTTTGTTTCGCAGAATATTTTTCAAAAAGTTTAAAAAATCACTCGATCGATTTCGACTTGTTAGGTCATCATCAGGAGTATCTCTACTCCTGATGATGACCTAACACTACTCCTGATGATGACCTAACAAGTCGAAATCGATCGAGTGATTTTTTAAACATTTTGAAAAATATTCTGCGAAACAAAAACAAGTGATTAATAAAAATGTGTTTATTAAGTATAAGTGTGTTTCGCCAAGTGCCTACGGCAAATAGCGTAAAAAGTATAATTGATATCCATACGGCCAATTTGGTTTAATCATTGTGTTTTATAAGAGAAGTTTGAATTATGGGTCAATGGTTGAATATTTTCTGATCAACCAGTACATTTTGTCCAGATTTAATTTGATATAGTCTAGTTTCATTTCAATATGTTTTCGCCTAGTTAACCGCAGGTCTAAATGGACGCCAAGCTATTTTGCTGTATTTACTTGAGGGTTTTATATTCCATTCATTGTGACAGACGCACGCGTAATCTTATTTAATGTGAATGTTACGTGGGTTGATTTCTCTTCAATGACCATTATCATCCATTTCTTTAGGCAGATTTAGATTTCATAGATAACTTGTTGCAGAGTTTCGGACGCCGTTTGCCGATTTTTATGGTAACATACGATTGTCGTTCCATTTGCGAAAATAAAATAATTAAATTATCGTTGCGACAAGCACCTGCCTTGTGGTACTCCAGCCAGAATGTTTTTCTCGTCCGTTTTAGAAGTATTGTATTAGATATAATATCTACGATTTGACAAATACGACTTCATAAGTTTCATAAATTCTGGCAATTTAAGGTTAATTTTATGAAGCTGACCCTAGTGCCAAACTTTATCGAGTGCTTGGCAACATCCAAAAAGACGGCCGAGCAGTATTTCTTCTCTTATTCGTATGTTGACTTCGATTCTGTAGCCCTCTCTCTCTCTCTGGCACTATACCCCATCAAGGGATTTTTCCGCCTCAAATGAGGTTTCATAATCATATTTTCATTGCGGATAAATGAGTGATTAATTCATTGATCCTAAACCAGCCGTGGAATTTTTTCATCAGCAGGAATCGAACCCGGGACCTCCGATCGCTGGAGCAAGCTGCATTTGTTCAATGGCCCCGTGCTCGGTCCTGAAACTAAATTAACGATTTGGGATGATATTCCGTATGTTCCGTGTACTTTCGAGATTATTGGTGGTAGACTTTATTGGTCTAGTTGACAATTTTTAGCACTCAGGGGCTTTCTTTAATTGGATTTGATGTGCAATAATAAACTTTACTGTTTTTTATCTTGAATTTCCTCTTAATCCTGATTGGTAATGCAAGGTTTAGAGTGAATACACTTTCAAGGTAATCAGCGAAGTCTTTAGCTTTTTCCTCGTCACTTCTACCTAGAGTTTCTGCTCGAGAAATCTCATCTGGAGAATCTCGAGAAAATTTTAAAATCTTTCAGATTCGCATTTCTCGAGAAATAAATTTTGTTAGCGGCATGCAGCGCCCAAATTTTGTTTCTAATGTTCAAAATGAGATGTCACTTAAAACATTAAAATGTTTTTATTGCAAAATTCTCTTTTGTATATGGATAAACTAGCCTAACAATTTTCACTCATCAATCAGTTGTCATTTGTCAATAAATTTTAAACGCAAAAAAATCTTCCCGATAAAATCACAACATAAATATTAATTGTAGTTTTTTAATCAACAAATAATTTATTTTTACAATCAAATAGTGTTTGTTGGCATACATATGTTAGCTTTGATTAATAAAATTCTCAGTTTGTTGGTAATTTGGTATAAAAACAGATTTTTCAATCCCCAAATTGTACTGATATATCTGAATATGATAGCGAGGATGTTTGGAAACATTTTAAAAGAGGCAAGCTTGATAAAGATAGAGCTACGTGCACCCATTGCGTAAAGTTACTCGCGTGTAAGGCCTCATCAAGTGTACATAACTTGAAGAGAAAATTAAAAGAATATTCTACCTGCGCAGTTTCTAAACCGACAACCAAAGTAATTAAACGCATCGGCAAGTATTTTACAACTTCTGATAAAAGTCTCACACTGGTAAGAATTGTTTCTAAACTTGCTGCGAAGTATTAAATTCAATTAATGCAATAAGTAAAAGTTCATTTTCGGAAAAGGTTTACAATTACAAGAATTTTCATTGCCGATAAATCCATCAGATGTGATGAATTTATAATATTTAAATTTCACGATACTGTCAAAAATCAAATTATTTCCAAGGTCAATCAAATCTCCAACGGACGAGTTTCCGTAATCGTCGTTATTTAAATGTGGATTCATATTTTTCCGATGGATCAACAGAAAATTTAGGTTTGATGAGAATAGCAGGTTCATGCCCTGCTGATAAGGCCATAGAAATGCTTACCAGTAAAATTCGATCGTTTGATTTGAATTATGAAAAATACATTGTTTCTACCACAAGTGATGGAGCCAATATAATGTTGAAATATGGTAGGTTGTCGCCGGCTTTTCAACAACTGTGCTATAATCATGCATTTCACTTGGCGGTTGTGAAAGTTTTCTACGAAAAAAAAGTTTCTTCGTGTAACAACTTAAGCGTTGAGGTTGAGAATGAGGATTCAGATAATGATGATTTTCAGTCAGATGATTTAATTGAAAATGAATTTGTTGCAGATAACATTCAAATTAATTGTAGTTTGTAGATTAAAAAAAAACAATAATAAAAATAAAGGGAGTTGTAAAATTATTCAAAAACTCTCCGGTTCGAAATAGCATTCTCCAAAGTAATATTAAAGAAATGATTTCGATGGAATACAATCGATAGTACAACTGAACGTTTCTTAAAACGTAAACCGGCTATTTTAAAAACGTTAAGTGATCTCAATCTTGTGCGTCTATGAGATAACAAAACTGATAATGTCGTGGACTCTAATATATTTAATAGTCTAAAGCCAGTTAAAAATCTATAGAGACATTAAGCCGTCAAGATGCGTCATTAATCTCTGCAGGCATTTTAAAATTTTTATTCAAGTCTCTTCAGACAAATAATTCCGAGATAAGTCGATAATTATTAAGTGAAATTAAAAACCAGATTTTTAAAATAAGGGACAATTTGATGATTTCACTACTAAAGTTTCTTCAAAATCCTAATTACAATAATAAGCCTGAAGAAGATGAGTTTTTTTTCATTGTGCTCAAAAAATGAAATTATCGAAACTGCTATAACATTGTCCCGGAGATTATTTCAAAATTTAGAAAAATGTTCAGCCGAAAATATTTCATTTTTTGACCATCATGTCCCTGGTAGCTCATCAACGTCTCAGGATGATTATATTTCTTTAGAACAACATTTTGAGGAGAATATTCGAGAATGTACACAATAGCCAACAAAAATAGACAATGACTTCCGCACTTTTTCTACGGAAATCATAGTTTATGAAGTAACTGTTAAAATAACCAGTAACATCGAAGACTTAAACAATACTTTATTGTTAATTAAACCCACATCAACGCAAAATGAAAGGAATTTTTGTCTCCGGAAATTTTTGTAGTAAGCGAAGAGTGCGTTTAATTGACAAATCATTAGATAGTTTAGTAATTTTAAAACATTACTTTTTAAATAACGATAAATAAAAATAACTAGCTATGTATAATTTTGATATTTTTGTACAATTATCAACAATGTTTTTTATTATTCTAAGTTTGAAAAGAATTTATTTATATTATGAAGTGATATTAATTATGTTCCTTGAATTATTTAATTATTTGTTTTTTAATAAAGAAATTATTATTAGAATTAATTTATTGTTAAAATATTTTTCATTTCTCGAGGGTAAAATTAATATTTCAATATTCTCGAGAATCCGAAGAAAATTTTTTGGAATTCTCGAGAATTAAATACTCAATTACCTTAGACGTATCACTTCATGCGACGTGACTATGGATCTTCCTGGTTACTAGATTTTAAAATCAAAATTTACTAAATAATTTTGTGCATCTCAATGAAAATTTTTTAAATCTTAGTTGGCTGCATTAGTTGGATTTTATTTTATTTATTTGTCACGTCAAAATTTCAAGTGATAGAAACTATCGTTTGAAGTAATAGGAGTCGCAAGGAAACATTTATAAAGCAGCATACTAAGATTTAAAAACAGACAGAACGACTTTATCACACCGTTACACGTCACTTGAAGTGATGCGACTAGGAGAATAGGGGTGTAAAATTGTTGGAAAATTCGAGATTCTCGAATCTCGAGAACGAAAAAATCACCGACAAGACAAATACAGACAAATTGGCGGATTTATGTCCGAATGAGGAGATGATTCCCTAATGCCATAGACAGACTATACTGGTTTCATAAGTATAATTTCGAGATTTTGAAACTAAAAACTTTTTTGTTTCAAATCGTGGAATATTGCACCAATTATGAAAGGTTATTTTATTTTGAATAATAATAAAAAACGACCAGTTTTCGTGTAATCGTCGATTGAAATCGTTTTTTTACCAGGACAAATGCACTTTTGTTTGAGTGGTGTTTTGAATTTTTCAACGTTTAATTTGTTACTTGTCAGTATAGTTTTTCTTTTTTTTGGCTATCACTTTTCCGTTTTACAGTAATAAAAATCGTTGTCAATTTATTTCATATGCTCATTACGTTTAGTGCTCACTTTAAGACTAGTATTGCTACTGTGGTTTTCGAGGAGTATATATGTCGGAACACCTACCACTTCTGGTAAGTGACCCGACAAATATACTCCTCGAAAAGCACAGTACAACAAAAATTATATAATGCATGACTTACACGGGCCGTACGCCTTCTATCGTAATGTCAGAGATAAACCTATTTATTTTAAGACTGGGTAAGTTATATTTAAATACTAAAGAATGTATCAGGGAACTGTGGCCTTCACTTGAACAGTAGTTTACCATTACTTCAAAGAGTTTTTACTTGTAAATTGCTTTACTAAATCGAAGAAATCCATCTTTCCATTAAGAATCAAAAACGTGTTATTTTTACAAATAACTTTAAATATGTTAATTAGATATGCCTAAATATATTATTCCACTGTAAATTAATTTCTCATAAACAGACAATAAATATAAAAACCTATTATAAAAAATAAACATTCTTAACAGAAACTTAAGGTTTTCCCATCTCTAAATAGTTATCTTTATTTCATAATACCTTTAATGAATGCATCCTTTTACACATTATGTACGTATTATAATGAACAGCTATAACATAAGAAAATTAAAATCCAAATTGAAACATGTAATTTAAATTATTTTTTATTTTGCTTAATTTAATTTAGCTTAGATTTATATTTGCACGATTTTTTTTTTTATTCTTCTCAATCTTTTTTATAACGTAGCAAGCAGTAAAAACAAAAATATAAGAAGACGCGGCGGAGAAGAATACACAAGCATAAAAAACCCAATCTTCCAACAGTTTTTTGTTCTTATTAAGTAGCCATTGTGTTTTATACGTTATTATGTTTTAAAGATGTAACATAAACGTTTTGCTTTTGTTTATTAAAGAAATCTTGTATGGTGCACATCAGACACCAACAACAAGTAACATTTATTATTTTTAATTTGCATTAATTTGATTTGAATATCTTATAATAAAACACTTCTTGTGTGGAAATTTAGCAATAAGCCAAGGCTTTAAAAGGTGCGAGATTAGATATCGTTTTTTAAAATGTGCATTTACACGATTAAAAAGTATATACCTAGTTAATTTGAATAATAATTGGATTATTGTGTTCAATTGTACACTTTTAATGGTTATTCTTGCTGTCATTGTGTATGCAATGCGAGTTTTTGTGCGCTAAATTTCATTTAAGGAAATGTTTTAACATAAATTTTTATCTCATTACTTATTATATTTTAAAACGTTTTTATGTAAATTGATTGAAATTTTGTAAGCATTTTTTATAATAAATGCATTAAGGCTCTGCTCATGCAAACGGCTTAAGCTGCTGCTGTATTATAACACACGTTACCGATAAGAACGGAAAACAGTTAAATTTGAGTCATCTCCACAATACATTTTATAATTTATTCGTCAGCAAAAGTATAATATTCCTACTGCAGCAGCAATAATAATAATAAACATTATTTTACAAATAACGCAAATCACGAAAAATAAAATTTCAATTAAAATTCCAAGAAATGAAACCTGATAAGAAAAAACAAAATAAAAAATGTTCTACCAACAAAACGAGTACAGTGAATCATAAAAAATAATTATAGAAAATTTATCAAAAAATAAAAAAAAAATGTGTTTCGTAATAATCTTATCATTTACAACATTATTTAGTTGGAATTTTTTATGTTTCTATTTACAATTGGTGTCGATTTAATGTTATGTGTACAAATATGCAAAAATCTTATCAACTTATGTGTGCCGTGCCACGAACTAAGTAGACTTTGTGGTTTTATTTGGATTAGAAAACCGACCCGAGATTTCAAATATGCGCGATATTTGACTTTGGCTCGTATCGAATTTTTTTTGAATAAATTTAATTCGTAATGGAATTTTATAACTTCATCATTCCTGGTAAAATATTTAATTTAGAATTCTAGGAAATGATACCAAAATCACAAGCAATTTTTGTTATCTCGGAAAAGATCTATCGCAGCTGTTATGCCACATTTCAGAAAAAATTTCAGACAGGAATTTCCGTAAAATATTTCATGAAATATTTGTGTTTATTGTTTTGTACATTTCTTATTTTATTTTGTGAATATACCATTTTATATAAATTGTCGTGCTAGCATTAACACGACGACAATACTCGTTCCTTTCGTGTCTGTTCGGGGATTTTTTTAAAATTATAAATAAATCAGCCTTATTGTGGTTGTCGTTCCGAGACAACGCGACAACGTCTTATTAGTTGCCTCAATAAAACGAAAAAAAATCGCAATTTTCTCGATTAAATTAGGTATTATGAACTGCAATAGATTATAATCCGTCAAAATAAATATGGCGGCATCTCAAAATAAATGTGTGTAATAACATATATACCTAACTATAGAGAATCAATTTGAATTTTTTCATCATCAATCAATTAATGAAATAATTGTTTAAAAATTGAATTCATTTAATTTATTTTTCGAAGATACCAATTATAGAATTGGCACGAAAAAGAAAAATTTTAAGAGATTCGTCGAATCCTTTGGAGTTAGACGATTTTACGTAAGATTAAAACATTTTTATTTTCTGATATGTGCAGTTTTATAGCATATTTTTGGCTACCCTAATTGGCATTTATTTATGTACTGGAAGACGTCGAGCCATAAAACAAATACGATTTTCTCAATCCCCAACATTATAAAATTAGCATTTGTGCTGGATATAAGTTGCAGGTGGTTCGTATGACACTATTCCGAGCTCCAGAGTTGAGATCCCCTCAGTGTCCCTACAATGTGTCCCATTCCATAGGTAGAAATATCGTGAAGAGGACGTTTGGTGTGTGGAAAAACAGATTCCAATGTGTGCTCTCTACACGTCAGAAAAAGTGACGCAAATTATAAATGTTTGTGCTGTATTGCATATAATTCGCATGCACTAGCCGAGTATATTTGATGTAACTGAAGCAAGTATATAAATCCAGTTGAGTTGGAGAACGATACTGACGAAGGCTTAAGTAATAACGAAGCAGCTATTTTACGGGATAAAGTCTATACTGTTAAAGTTAGCCGAAAGTTTCCAGCCGAAAGATAATGCAGATAGTGTCTTGAATACAGCAAAAATCAGTCACGAACTCGAATTTAGGAGAATTTAGGATAGGGTTACATCATTCGGGTGAAGGAGAAATTATTTCAATTTATAGGAATTTAAAAATCGATAGGAACGAGAGTATAAAGAGAGTTTAAAAATAGTCAAGACACTATCTGCATTATCTTTCGGCTGGCAACTTTCGGCTAACTTTAACAAGGTGTAAATTCTTTATGAGATAGTATTCTCTTATTTTTTAATTTTATTTAATAAAAATTAGTACTATGTACATACATATTAATTAAATTTAAGTTTCTAAAATTAAAAATCATAATTTCAATTCATTTGCATATTGGATATCACTAATACAATAATATTAAATAATTTTTTTTTAGTTCGATGTTTAGAAATACCTTGAAGTGGCTCGACGACAGGTTCTCGTTCAGGTTCTTCTTCTGAGAAATATGGCAACTCATTTATCTCGTTTATCGATGCTCCTAAGTAATTTGTGGGACCTCAGTTGGCTCCGTTTCGCCATCAAATTTCTTTCCGGGTAGATTTATGGATTTTTTAATATTTTGTAGGTTCACTACTTCCTCCTCTAAATAACTACTAAGTAATTATTAAGCAGTAATAATTAATTGGAGGTTAGGACCTCCGCATGTACAGTTTATTTCAGTCTTATTGCTCGTTAATTTTGTACGGGCTTTAAATTTTGAGGTCTGCCCAAACCTTAATAAATTATAAACACATTATATAAATTAATATCAATGTTTTACTTTTAATTCATGAAAACTTACTTTAATCTACCCTTCTGAGTTTCTTATTGAAGCAGCTAAACTATTCAGTTCTGTTGATATTGGAACTCTTTCCCGATTTTACATCGGCAACTTTAATTTTAAAAAACGATTAAAGTAGCCGGCGAAAAATTTAAATAAAATAAAGAATTTTAAAGCAAATTATATTCCAAATGCGGAAATTTCCTCCGATTTCAAGAATAAGGACCCAGGTCGTCTTATTCCATTAAGCATGAGTGAGAACTATCGTCTAGACTGGATAGTATAGCATTAAACTTATATGCACGGTTGTGTGAAGCTTTACTCCAAGGTGCTCACGTTGACGATTTCGATTAGTGAGTAGTGAATGTGCCAGTGCTGATGATACAGGCACTGACAATTTTAAAGTCATCTTTAAAACGCTCATTGAGGACAATGCTTGCACAAATCAGCAAATACTCAATGTTGATGAAAAGATTTATTTTGAATACGTGTGCATAATAGGAGCTACATCGCAGTCAATGCTAAACCATTTTCTGGATTCAAAGTTTCGAAAGATCGCCTAACATTATTATTACTAGATTCCAGTAAAATTTATTTTCTGGCTGTAAGGAAAAGCAACAGGAAACCTTGCCTAACACGAGACTTTTTCGAGTGCTGGTTTATTGTCCAGTTAGTAAAAAGTTATTGGTAGGAAAATAATATAGCACAAAAAATTTTAAAGAGAGTGTTACGACCATTCTGTCGCTAACAACTTTTCTCAGTTACCAAAAAAATTTCGTTGGTAAAATGATTTGTCATTTTGCTGATTACATCCCCCATCTATGCTAAATCTTTGCTACTTGTGTTTTTTATGGGTTTGATTCTAAGGAGTAGCTCAAAAAATCGCTGTGTGAATCGTCTTTGTTGGGTTTTTGTTTTTCACGGGCCGCGCGATTGTTAAATAAATGGTGATGAGCGAGACCAGTGTGGTACCGGGTGAAAGGTAATACATTCCATAAGGATATTTTTCTTATATGCGTCTCGTTTATATCAATGCGAACTGATGTAAACGAGAAACAGAGAAGAAAGAAGATTCTTCTGGAATGTAATACGCGTCGCTATGTGGCGGACGATTTTTTTTATTGATTCAAGTGTTGATTTTGGTATTAAAAACAATTCGAGTTTTTGTTTTTAGAAAAACAAGAGTGAGTTGTTGATTTTGATTTTATATAGAATCTATAGTTTGAAAAAAAAATTGATTTAATTAATCGAGGTTCCATTTTGATTGAAATTTAAAATATTTTGTAAACTTGGTTATGAACAATTCTAGATTGTATGAAACAGAAAATAATAAAAATATTAAAATTGAAATTAATTTTATGTGGAACGCAAATTCTTTTTTTTTTGTGTTTGTTCTCTTCTAAATAACTCGACTATCGAAAATTATAACCAAAGATTTTTTTTAACCTTTTGAGTACTCATTCATCATTTAATTGACGTACTCCAGAAGATTTTTTTTCTGTGCGTGTCGTGGTTACGTGGCATAGTGTATAATAAAATATCGGAAATATATAATAAATAAGTTAACCACGAGGGCTTAGTTTGAACAGTGATACAACGCCCCAGTTGGAAAAAACGGTTTTTGGCAGGACAACGGCCAGCGTTACAAAAAAATATACTATTGTTTGTAACTACGGGATTTTGACGAGATAAAGCCCAACGAGTGTTGCGGGTGGCCAGTTGCGGCCACTTAATTTGTATCGATTTATATTTCGGTTTGGCGAGCCAACGCCCAACATAGTGCCCAACCAGGCAAATCTTCGAAAGACGGGAAGGCGCCCAACAGTTATATTTGGTGGCGGGGAGAGGCCCCGCAACGTTACGGATAACCAACAACCGGTTGCCCGATTTTATTTTTGTATCGGGGAAAGGCCCCACAACAATACAGGTGGCAAGCCGGCCATTTGTACTTTTGTTTATTTGGTGACGGGGAGAGGCCCCGCAACGTTACGGGTTGCCAACCGGCACCTCGTTTTTGGTAACGGGTAGAAACCCCGCAACGAACGACCGCGCCCAAGGTCGCACCAGCACGTGTGGTAGTTGTAAGTTTTTTTATTCTTTTTATCATTTTCATTTTTTTTTATTTTTTATTGTTGTATATATTTTAAATTCTTTTGATTTTAAATTTTTTGTTGTTCAAACTTTTCCATTTGGTTTGTAATTGAGCGCCACATAGCGGTGTATGTCGCGCGCTCGGTACACAATGTTCTCGTCGCTTCGTCATTCTTGTTTTGAGTTTTTTTTTTGGCATGCTTTTCCTCTGGTTATTAAAATGAATTACTAATTTTTCGGTTCAGGTATGATGGGGGGGGGGACTTCTCCCTCTGTGTTCGCGTAGGGTTGGGAGGTCCCTTGGTGCCCGCATCAGGATTCGAAACCGGTGCTTGGCACCGTTTGAGTTCGGACTGATGCGCGCACCAAGGCACCGCTCTCCCATTATATTTTTTTTTTTTTAATTTTATTATTTTATTATATGGTTGTCTCCTCAGGTTCCGTCCGATGGCTTTCGTTGGAACATCGGGTTTATTTATTATTTGCGTTTTTTTTTATTTTTATTTAACTATCTGTTTAATCACGGTGTAAGCCAGGAGCCACTCAAGCCTCAAACCCCACGACCCTTCGCACTTCTCCCTGAGAATGTGGCCGGCAAAAATCACCGTGGAGGCCTCTGCGTGCGCTTAGTGATATCTGCAGGATGGCAGTAGCCATCTTGTAACAAGAGTTTGCAACAAAAAAAAATTGCTGAAATCCTTAAGCTTCAAGATGCTGTGTTTGCGGAAATGATGGAACATAATCCTCAACTAAAACAAAGCACAACAATAATAAGAACATTCGAGCTGACATTTAGCTGCTATCGAATCGTTCTCGAGGAAAACTGGAAAGCTGCTAAACAAACAAGAGTTGAGTATTATTTTAAAAAGATTTCTCTATCGGTTGAATCAACCACTGGCAGCATAGAAACAGGATCTACAAATTCGTCAAATTTTTGTTCACTTTCTTCTGAAGAAAGCAATTGAATGTTGGACTTAAATGTAAATGTTGGAATTGGTTCATGAATTTATTAATTTAGTTTTATTTTTTGAATTAATTTTGTATATATTTTTGTATTTAATGAATAAACACATTTTTTATGATAATTGGAACGCATTATAATATTTTACATATATAGGTTTTGTATAAAAGAAATAAAATTAATCGAGGAACTCGATCGTTAAAAGTAGAAATAACCAGTTCATCATTCAAAAGTTTGCCTTTTCTAGTTCTATTTCCAAAAATTTTTTTTTATCTTATTTTTTCCTAGAGCCAACTGCTCTTCTCTTTGGTCATCAGGGCTTTCAATATTTGATTAGCCCCTTTTTGAAGGTCTCTAAGTTTTTCAACTGCCCTATATATCCTTTTTCGATGTAAATTGAATTCCTCGCATCGCTGATTTTGAGTGTCGACCAATTTAGCAATATTATCATATAACTTTTGTTGTATATCGATTTGCCTTCCCAAAAGTTTCACCTGTTTTGGCCCTTTAGTTTAGCGGCACTTCGGTGTTTGTTTCAATGTTTTCAATTTCGACTTCGAAATCATTTTCAGCTAAAATGACGATGCCTCTCCAACCAATTCATCAGCGGTTGTCAAATTTTCGATTTGCAAACTTTCACTATTTGCACCGTGTATTGTCCGCTTTCGGGGAACTCCGAACCTATTTGTGTTCGCTAAACCGTCAACAGCATCCCTTAATGCTACTAGTTCTATTACTTTTTCTTCTAGTGGCGTAAATACAACTAGGGTATTTGTACCGCCTCCAGTGCTTTTAAGCGCTCGCTTATTGTGAGCCAGTTTTTTTGCAAATTGGATTTATAATCACTCCAGACGTAAAAATCAAAATTAAATTTTATTCTGTCACCTTCTTACCAAATCCTTACCTTTTTCCAATCCGCGCACTCTTTTATTTGTGGCCCCAGCGCGTTTACTTCGTGTTTCAGTTGCTCCCAGAACTTTAAAGCTATCTCTGGACCCTCTTTGGTAAGGTTTTTGGCAATATCTGGGTGCTCCTTCATCAACCACACCATTTTACCAAATTGTGGCCCATTTGTTGTACATTTTCTTTAAAAATTAATTTTATTTAGTTTATAAATTTTTAATTTATTAAAAAAAACAATTTTTTATTCTTGTCTACCGAAATGTAACCGGAATCCGCTTTGAATTTGATGCGTATTTAAAATGACATTTATTGCAAAGAGTGTGTTTAACTAACTCAGTTATACGTATTTTTCGAACTGCATTACCGTCATTCGTTCACTTTTGAATTGACATTTTCAATATTATTGAAAATGAATATCATTTTTAGCAAAAAAATGCGTTAGATTCACTTCAAGAAGAATTGTTCAAAATTTATTCTAAAAATCTTATTGATTGAACTCATGTCTCAAGTCCCTTGGTAGTCTAAATAGCCAACCATTTTCAATTTTCCAAAGAATATTTAATCATAGAACTAAGAATTTCCAGTGTAATAGAAAAAAAAATGCAAACATCAATAAAACAAGCAACATTTTTTGGTTTAGCGCACATTTTTGATATCAGTGTTATTTTGAATTTTTGTAGTCGTTTCAAAAATAACACAAACATTTCGATAACAGCGTACGTGGTATGTGCGGATTAGTTTAAAATAAAAAAATTGATAACCTGGAATATAAATTTTTTTATGTAGTAAATATTTTTGTTAAATTGTTGTAGCAACAACAATGTATTATGAATTTACAAAATGGTGACTCTATATAACGAAACAATAATAATATTTTTTGAGGGAAGAATATTTTGTGTACGAGGGCCAGGTGTGCGTTGGAATAAAATCAAATTTTAATTTAGTATTCTCTTTATTTGAATTGAATGGGACGCTTTAGGCAATTTGGTATTAAAGTAACACCGATCTCGTAATTGTGTTGTATAAATCTGTGAAGGGTTGGGCAAATATTCGCGGTCGGTAAAAAATATTAACGTAAATGTAAATGTACGTAAATTACGATTGGAATACGGAAATTGGATAAGTTCAACTGAAACTAGAAGACAAAAGCTGTATGTATGAAGTGTCAAACATTAAATAAAATTAAGCAAGCATGATTTTTTTTTTGTATGAAAGACGGAAAACAAATTCAATCGCAGCAAAACAAAAAAAAAACGTTTTCTAATGTTATTCTATTCATTTTTGTCTGTAAGCTCTCAACCGTAACGACAAGCGTACTATTTTTTCATTTCGTAACTCGTGTTTCGGCAGTTTCTTCTTGTTTCTACAAAATAAATTCCAATACAAATATAAATGCATCACATATTCACATCTAACGCTATTCTAAGCTATACAATCGTATCAACTATACAGTGTACACAGTTTGTCTGTATATAGACAAAAAAAAATTGTGACACACTCGAATTATTTCACACACATGTTATATGGTTGTATGCGTCGTGAGCTACAAAAAAATATTATTATCCATACGAATGGGTTTGATATACATACGTACCGATCCGCACACATATGCGGATTAATCTTTCAGATGTTTGATCGTCTTAACAAATAAAAATGTGTATTTGAAAATAGACGCGCAATATTCGTTCGAACATAACTAAAATAAACACATGTGTATACACATTATGTTGCCGCGTATAATAACTTAAGCCAAACAAAAGCGCTTGAGAATTAACAAAAACTACACGGTCTTATAAAATTCGAATTAAGTTATAACCAAAAATTGATTATCGCGTTTTCCCTTCCTGATTTTTTTTTTACTTACATATATTTCCTACCTACGTTCGCACCAACAGAAGAAAAATGTTTTTTTATTCGATTTCTTAAAATAAAACTTCAAGGATTTCTGTTTTATATTTTCTGCGTTCTAAGGTTGATAGCATCATTCATCGGCATTATTGGCATTCAACAATATATGTATATAAAAAAGAAATAACGTTGTACATACTTTGAATTTTAATTTTACGAATTTTATAGTTTGGTTATACGTGTTTGGTGTGTGTATGCATAACGTAACGAGTTGTGTTTTCATAAATTGTTGAAGATTTAATTTAATGTTTCGTAGAGGGGGACTCGCCTATTATTTAGTATGGCAAAATGACGAAACAGAAACGTATAACCGGTTATTTAACAAAAATTTTAATTATCGAACGTCGCCATTTATCTCGTACAAATTTCTTCGCATTATTGTGTGGGATTACCAATAAATCGAAAATAAAAGTGTCATGATATGGATTTTAATTTTTTGCGTTCGGTACTCTACACAGATGTCCAATATTAAAATGGGGTTAAATGAATGTTTATGCTTTGCGGAGGGGTGAAAGATTTATAGATTTTTATTTATGGTTTTCTGCTGACAGCCGTATAAAATGAAATTGTAAATATCACAACAAATTGTTTACTATTATAACGATATACCGAAAATGACAAATCAAATAACTAAGATTTATAATGGAGACATGAAAAATTGGCAGGACCAATTGAAATATATACTTGATGTGGTGATTTGTTTGGGATTTCAAAATAATAATATTTATGAGGAAGACAAGAAGTGTGTGAATGTTTACTATATAAACGTGTCAACCCACTTTGAATTATATTATGTACTAAATACATAAGTATGTGCATTATAATACCATTTTAAAACAATTAACTGATTTGAATACGGAACCAGAAAATTTCTTAATCTTAAGCTGAAATAATAATAGCTTAGGTCAAAGTATAATATGAGTTGGAAGAATATAATATTTTACACAGTTCCTATCAGTGTGACTATATCTTTATCACTAATTAAAATAGTGAATTCTGGTAATTAATTTCGAAGTGTACTGTCTGTAGTGAACCACATTTTGTTTTGTAGACAAAAATTGTTCCAATTTGGTTAAAATCATGATTTTAATAATGCCTAAATAGTCTTAGAAATGTTGACCTGACCCTCTATTCAGATTTGATTTTATAGGTTACATACTATTGAATGCAGGTCAAAAATCGGTAGTTCAGGTTGTACCCGTTATCATGTATGACACGTGTGATATCCATCAGTAACTCTTTCTAGTATTTTCATGTTACGGTCAAAACAAACTTTTTCTTTTAATTTACAAAAAGTTTTGCCTTGGACATTTCAGTGTTTTTTTTCAGCACGAAAAGTTTCGAATAGGCATGTGTTTTAAATCAGATATATCTTAATATATTATGTCCGAGTTTGGGGTGCGATATATGTAAAAAACAATGACATATGAGTGGAAAAAATCTATTGGAGATTTGTAAATATCACATATTTACTTTAAATAATGTTTAAATCTTAAATAATGCCCATAAGTGACTACTAATTACCTACATATGTATAAGTTGGTTGCTCTTCGTTAAATATTTAACAAGCTGTAATTTATTATTGCCGCCCCGGTGGCAAAGTGGTCAACATGCTTGCTCCAGCGACCGGAGGTCGTCCCGGGTTCGATTCACGGTGGTGACAAGGAAAAAATTTCACGGCTGGGTTAGGATCAATGAATTAATCACTCACTATCCGAAATGAAAATATGAAAAATCCATTGATGGGATATAGTGCCAGAGAGAGAGAGAAATTTATTATTGTTTTCATATTTTTCCTGCACCAAATTTGTTCAAAGCCAGGCCCGGTTCACACTTTTGTCTTTTTTATTAAAGTTTTAAATAAATTACAATCAAGCCTATTCTCGAATTCCTCATCAATTTTACTCATATTGATATTTGTCAAAATTCATAAAATTATTCGGAAATTAAAATTGATGTGTTCTTAAACTTCGTTCAAGATTAAGCCGTTGATCATATTTGAGATGTTTACTGCGGTAATTCCAATTGAAGAAAAAAATTAAATTACTTATTTACATTTTTGCTGTTGAAATATAATTATCAAATTAAATTTGTATCTCAATAAAGTTA
This sequence comes from Nephrotoma flavescens, assembly GCA_932526605.1. NCBI lineage: Eukaryota > Metazoa > Arthropoda > Insecta > Diptera > Tipulidae > Nephrotoma > Nephrotoma flavescens. Next base: position 268,954,809 of record OW052222.1, on the reverse strand, counting down.
TTTAATTTAAATAAAACAGTGCTTAAAAATATACTTCACAAGAGAAAACTCACATACATACTTGGGAAATCAGTACAGCCTTCGAACTTCACTCTGGCAGCATTCAACTATTGTGGCTGTACTTCGACATACTGGTCCTTCGAGCCGGATGCATTAATCCGCACCCAACAAATAATCCATAACTATCTGGAAATCAACGGGAATTTGAATAGCAAGAAACCTTGATCACATATATAACGGGAGACGTCGCCGCAGGAGGTGCAAGGAGCCGATACCTCATGTTCAGATTGTAGCCATTTTATTAATAAACTTGAATACCCTAAATTAAAATAAAGAACATCTGGCTATTTTGAATAAATTTTCGTTATAACTGAAATCATGTTCCGCCTGGTTTCGATTAAATTTCGCACTGAGAATAAAAATTCAAAGTACAGTGAAATGCTTGTGAGTGATTATAATTTTATTTCTCTTTCGCGTAGCTTTCTCCAGATAATACGATATGTCGGAGCAAATTCTTGCAGCTCTCAAAAAGCAACGCAGCACAAGCAAGTGCAAAATGACGAATCTAGTGAAATGGGCTAATCAGAATCACTAACTCACCGATCTGAGCGAGCTGACCACGCGGTTAAATGGAGGAATTCACGGGATTGGAAATGCGTATTTATACGGAACGTGCACAAGGGACAAGCGATTTTGCCTATGAAGAGAGTTATTATAACGCAACTTCGCTATTGAATAAGTGTATCCGCTCCAAAAGAATCGACCAAGGTGTAATAAATCTGGACACGTCTCACAATGATTCACAAATTGGTGAACATTCCAAGGACAAGCTGCCAAAAATACATATCCCATCGTTTTCTGGGGATTACTGCGAGTACTTCGATATGTATACCATCAACATACACGAGTCACCGAGCCTAAGTGCAGTTCAGAAGTACCAATATATCAAGGGGCTTCTTCGAGGAGAAGCAGATTTATTATTACGACACATCACTGTGACGGAGAGTAACTACATTGGCGCACTCAACAAATTAAAGGAAAGGTATGATTGGAAGAAACACATCATCAACTCTTTCATTCGCACATTCATGGAACAGCCGGTAATTCAAACCTCCGCTGAAGCTAATATCAAATGTGTGATGGACACTTCTGACGAAATTATACGAGGACTACAAGCTCTGAGTGAAGTAGGAGAGACGCGTGATCCCTGGCTTATTTACATCCTTCTACAAAAACTTGATTATAAGTCTAAAGCGATATGGGCCGGGCATTCGGCGGAATCTGTTAATCCAGAATTCTCCGAGTTCCTTAAATTTTTGAGTCGATGTCTAGACACATTAGAGTCACTAAAATCTCCGTCGTAGTCAAAGCGATCCATTCCAAAGCTAGAAGTAAAGGAGTATGTCGCCTGTGAGCATGAGGAAGAAGACGTTGGTAGTCACGCTGCTGTAAAACCGGTTTATCAATGCGCAATCTGTAACTACAAGGGACATTCCGTTTTTCAATGTAAGGAGTTTCAAGCGTTGAGAGCAGATGATCGAAAAGAATTTGCAAAACACACAAATCGCTGCTTTAATTGCCTAAGCAGCAGTCATCCGATTTTTCAATGTACATCCAGGCGACGAGGTCATCGATGTGGCAAAAAACTAGTGCAAATCGTTGACCATTTAGGAAGAACAACGCCGTGCAAGGCTCTGCTGTATTCCGGTTCACAAGCCAGCTTTATAACTGAGCGCTGCATTCAACGTCTGCAGTTGAAGAAAAGAAACGCTCGCATATCGATTAATGGATTGGGTCGTTCGGACGCGGAAACATCGAAAGGCATGGTGACGTTGAAGGTTAGGCCTGATCATCATCCTGAGTTCTCAATCGACGCCCTTGTGATATCAAGAGTTACTAGCAAACTACCTCTGTTTATGCTTAAACAGCAATATAAAGACGTACGCTGGCATCAAATTAGCCGACCCCGATTATAACTGGTCATTGACCAACTCATTGGCTGCAGAGCCGGTCCGTCCTACAAAATACAATATTCGGATGAATAGTTTCAGGGTAACCGGGGCTTCGATCGAAGTTTAAGGAGATTTTGGGAACTTGAATCACTCAACGAGCAGCAAAAACCATTAACACCGGAAGAAAATTTCTGCGAAAAGCATTTTGCAGAAAACGTAAAAAGGAACCCTGAAGGTCGTTTTGTGGTGAGACTCCCGTTCAAAAAGCCGCCAAATCTCTTATAGCGGATTATTAAGAGGAGCAAATTTATATCGCGACTTTATGGCAGAGTATCAACAATTGAACCACATGACAGAAATATTTCCATCAAAGCCCATCGAAAATCAATTTTATTTACTGCATTATGGCGTGCTCGAAAACATCTAACAATGTTGCAAACATGAGAGTTGTATTTGATGGATCTTCAAAATCTAGCACCGGTGTTGCCTTAAATGATTGTTTGGCAGTCGGGGCTATAGTACAATCCAGTTTGTTAGTGATTATTCTGCGGTTTAGAGAACATAAAATAGTATTTTCAGCAGATGTGGAGAAAATGTACCGCCAGGTTGTCATTACGTCAGCTAACAACGGTTACCAATGGTCCCGCTTCTGCCTCATTTTTGGCCACCAGAGCGCTAAAACAAATCGGACACGATAGGTGAAAATTCAGCTTCTCCTGCCATAGCAAATGGCATTTATACGTGGATGACCTCATGACGGGAGCCAATAACGAAGACGATGCACTGCAACTACAGGAAAACATAGCAAATATTTTTATTACCTATGGGTTCCATCTCAGAAAGTGGACATCCAATAGTCAACGCATATTAAGCAACATTCCTCAAGAACTTCAAGAAGTGGAAGACAAAGAAATTCAAGACCATAATATAAAGATCGCGGAATTCGTAAAACTATTAAGAATCAACTGGGACCCCAAAACCGATTGTTTCACTTTCAATACTAAGCTCCATAACTCTACGAAATTCACAAAACGTACAGTTCCCACCGAAGCAAGCACACTTTTTGACCCTCTGGGTTGAGTATCTCCAGTAATCAAACTTTCAAAATATTTCTGTAGATGCTCTGGTGTGATAACCTGGAATGGGATGTTCCTCTCGTACCAGAGAAGGATATTAACGTTTACGATCAAATTTTTGAAATATTAATAAAACGTCCATTCCCAGATTCATTCACTCATCAGTTGATTGCCGAATAGATATACACGGCTTCTGCGATGCAAGCCAGTCGGCGTATGCAGCTGTGATATACTTCCGCATTGTCAACCAAAATGAAGAAACGTATGCAGTACTGGTATCCTCCAAAACAAAGGTGGCGTCGATAAAGCAGCAAACTCTTCCTCGCCTCGAATTATGCGCAGCTGTATTACTGATACGTCCCATCATCCAGTCATTTTAAATTTTTTCGAGGAAAGAATAGATCAATCCTGGTATGTAATTAAGAAACTGAGCCAGCTGACTATGAAATGAACGGAAATACCCAGTTTAAACAATTATACAACAAACAACATCATCAACAACAATACAACGCAAATCAAGTATTTCCAGACAACCGTCAAACTAATTCATCTCAAATTAAATCATCACAACATTACAGTGAAAACGAAGATGAAAGTTTGCAAACGGAAACTAAATCATTGTCAACCAACAATCTAAAACAAACACAAAACCAAATCAATGACATATAGTTAAGAAGCCAGCAAGTTCATTTATTCATCAAACAACCAAACCAAACCAAATCGTTCAATTATCCCATGACATTTATAAAAGCATTCAATTTTTGCTTAGTAAAGTTAATTGAAATTGAAACCAACTTCTTTTTAAATTTTGCCATACTAGAGACACAGTTGCGTTTTATGTTATTAATTATTATTAAAAACCTTAACCTTTAACAATTACGAAATGTAACAATTTAGTAGCTTTGTCAATGTACATAAACAAAAATAACAATATTTAAAAAAAATTATAAAGGGTTATCCAATTCGAGGTTGATAAAGTAAACTTAAAAAAAACACACAAAATATTCGGAATGTATTGTAATTTTTATTTCATTTTACAGATTGATCCTTGCCATTTTTAGTTAAACAAGATATCATTCAAATGTCCTCCACGGCACTTCTTACAGGCCTTGATTCTTTTGAGGTAATTTTCAATGACTTTTCGGCACATTTTGGGCGGTATCTCGGCCATTACCTTACGAATATTAGTTTTCAATTCGTCAAGAGTTTGAGGATTGTTTGCGTAAACACGATCTTTCGCGTAGCCCCACAAAAAGAAATCCAAAGGCGTTAAATCACAGGATCTTGGAGGCCAATTGACATCAGCCAATCGCGAAATCAAACGTCCAGGAAATTTCTCTTGCAAAAAATCTCGATTTGACTGGTTGCTCCATCCTGCTGGAACCACATATCGTCAAGATCATAATCTTCGATTTTCGTAAAAAAATAATCGGTTAACATGCGGCCATAGCGCTCAGAATTGACGGTAACGGTTCGTCCATGGTTGTTCTCAAAAAAATACGGCCCAATCACACCACCAGACCACAATGCGCACCAAACAGTGACTTTTTCCGGGTGTAATGGCTTCTCTACAATCAATTGTGGATTTTCTCAGCCCCAAATTCTACAGTTTTGCTTATTAACGTATCCACCAAGAGAAAAATGAGCTTCATCACTGAAGAAAATTTTGTTCGAAAAATCAGCATCGACGGCCTGTTTTTCCAACACCCAATTTGCGATTGTTAAATGCTCCATATTCTTAAATGGTAGAATGTCAACTAAATAAATGACAGCGTACTTGACGGTTATCTTTGACAGATGTCGGTATACAGATTTCTACTTTATCAACCTCGAATTAGATAACCCTGTATGTATGTAAATTATTAGTAATCTAGGTTAAAATAGAACTAAAATATTAGAAGACATCCAAACAGTCCATAAGAACATTTAAATGAGGCATATTCCAATATACTATTAAATATATTCCATAAAGAAAAATCTTCTTTCCGAAGATTTTACTTCTCTCAAAGGGGGAGGTATGTGTAATATACCGGAAAAAATTGATTTATTTCTTTTCCGCGGCGATTTGCACCCCAACATAAAAATTCTGTACTTACCTCCACATACCACCAGTATTTTACATCCCATGGATCAAGGGGCTATATTGCCACATTTAAGGGTCATTACCTAAAAATAACATTTCCATGCAACTTAGCAAAGTATACTAGTTTTGTAATTGAAATTGAACAAATTACAGATCACATCGCCGAGTTTGACCATCAGCTTAATCTCCATATGGACGGAGATGATATTAACCAACTTATAGCGTTCGAAGCGGATAATCTTACGAATGAAGACTTACACGAAATTCAAGAAATGTTGCAGAGAACGCAGGTAAAAGTAGCCCAAATGTTGAAGATAATCCACAAAAAAAAATTCAAGACCTAATCGACTTACAGCCGATGTCTAGGAACCTATCTCGGTCGTAAGTCGAGGAACCTATGCCTGCATACTTAGAAATATGTATACTTAACAGAACTCAAAGACGTACAAACTTGTTGGTATGCGCATCATATTTTATCAGCAAGTAAGGAATATAGACGGAAGAACAAATCTGTCATCTATTGTTGTTCCACACACTTCAGCTGTTTTGTCAAGACTTCTACGCGATATCATGGATAACTTTTTATACCGTGAACTGTTTCTGACTGAAAAGATATTGGAAACGTTTGTTTATATTTACCATCTTCCATTCAAGGTGTTGTGAATCATGATCTTGTTGCGATTTCAAACGTGAATTTTCTTTAATTGTTAGAATCTCGACACAAACAATTTGACCATTCAACCGTTGTGAATTTATCTTTAGATGTTAGAACATGCACCAACCTCCTTTTTTGAAATTCTTAGAAATTATAAACATACTTTACAACAACCCAAAATTCCATGAATGGTTAAGAGTTTTAACAATGATTTCAATTTCAATTGGAAAACTCTGGCCACTTAGTATTCGAAGTGAAAATAATGAATAGGTTTAGAGCACCATACATATTTTGAAAAAATATACATGGCATCAGCACATCGCTCTCTTTCGTGGCAATCCTCCAAATGAAGAAGGTAATATAACTGGAGTTCCGGCTTGTACGCCAGCGTTTTTTGCAACTTTTTCTACATGCCTTGGTACAGTTCTGTTCGCAATTTTTTTTGGTAGTTTTAAAAAAATTTAAACTAATGGCTTCCCCTGAAGATAAGAATCCACATATGATAATGGGATTAAAATCATCTCCACCGCTGTCAGTGATGCTTTATGCTGTAACATAGTTACAGTTAACAATCGGGTACATCATAAGGAAATACGATTGGATATAAATTGGGGCTAGAATGTTCATTTTCACGAATTGTTGCTATCGATTTTCTGTATTTATCGGATAAATCGTTGTTAACAAAAACCATTGTGATTTCATTTCTATAGTAACAGCGCTAGTGTTTCATTCGCTTTGCAGAGCTGATAAACAGCAGTTCTCGTCGTGCTGGAGACTGTTCCGTTGATTAATCTTTAAAGCTTTAGATCTGCACCATTTGCATCTCGTCGTGCTTGAACCTGCTCTGGTGTTTCATGGGGTTTGCGACGCTTATTAGCAGCAGCTTTTGCGTCACGTGACACTTGAAACTGTTCCGTTGTTTTCGTCTCTCTTCGAAGCTTATAAGCACTTATTTTGGAGTCAGAAACAAATTTGAGTGACAATTTTAGACTATAGTAGATCTTTAAAATTTTCCGAATTAAAAAAAATCGTACCTGACCAAATTACCAAAAAATGCACAACAAAATAACTTTCTTGACTATTATGTCTGTAAGACTAACACTCACATCAGCAAGAGGATTGTAAACGTTCGGTCATCGTATCTGGTGTCCTTATATTGCGCAGCCCAGATTACCTGGGAAATATTGTTGATGTGGCTAATTACTTGCGTGGGTGGGATGTAGCACCCTCGCTAAGTAAGTTATGCATTTACGCTACGTCTTAATAATAATTTCATTACACTTATATTTTACTTTGAAATTTTTAAAGACTTTTAATATTCGTAGAACTATCAAACAGAATCCCCACTTTATTAAGTAGCCGAAATTAATAAATTTTAATTCAAAAACATATAAATATTTCATTATTATATTACTTCATTTCGTTTCATTTTCATTAAAGATCTAAACTAAAAAAAATTAATTTATAGTTTATATAATTAAACGCAATACAATACAACAAAAAATGACTAAGCAATAAGTAACTAATAAATAATTTGATTTTATATTTCAAAGGAACTATAACTCTATATTTAAAACATGCTGCAACTATAAAACTTCACATTTCGATTAAAATTCTAAAAAATCGTTCAACTGTAAAAAATGTAAAAATTTTCAGTTTTTTTGTTGTTGTTGCAAGAGTAATAGTGGTATCGACTATTAAAGATTAAACTATAAAGAAAATCAGTGAACGATGGAATTAGACAATTTTTATTATTATTTCGTAAAGTAATTACACCATTACACAATAGCGTACATACACATCTCGAAATACTCAAATGATGTCAATTTATATATAAAATACATCATCATCGTCATTCAAACACAACGAAGACTTCCTGTTTTGGAATTTTATATGAATATCATATTACGGATATTAAATGTCATTGGTTAATTTGGTTAATTAAAAAACGAAATTTAAAATGTTAAAATCTAAAATATTCCAAAAATTAGCATACAATATCAACAAGCGAACAAAAAAACGTTTTTTATTTCCTTAAAAACTACCTAATTTGCATAAATATGAATAAATTTTTTGATTGTTTAGCGTTTTAGATTTGGAGTTTCTCCGAAAATAGAATATCTAATACCTTAATTCTATTATTTGCTTCGATATTTAAATAATATTATGTTTGTATACAACAAGACACCCACAAACTGTATATTGTATTAGAAAATTGTATTGTTCATTTGAATTCTTTATACTCGAAGTTTGGTTTTAAGAGTAATATTATTAACCGTTTTGTATGTAATCTAGATCTTTCATAGATTAAGTTCACGACTTTTTGAATACATTAAAGAAGTTATTAAGTTTAGAAATGTACACAGTAATTATATATTTTTTTATTCTAAATGCAGTAATCCATGACGGAAAGTATTTTAAGATTTAGGAGACTAGACCAACAAATCACTACTTCGTTAGGTTAAGCTTAGTTGCGTCACAACAATAAATTTTGCACACAATTCTAGCGCTTGTTGAACATTACTTACAGAAATTAAGTAAAATTTTAATAACGGTTGAACGCCCAGTTTCTTTTGAGGTATCTTTTTAAATATTCCGCCATATTTTTTGTACTAGAGTATCATATGTTATTTGACAGATGACAAGTGCAAACATTCCGGTTAGTTAAAATGGAGAGATATACGATTATTATTTTTAACTTATTTTAAAAATGGTGAAATTTATTCAGAAGTTGGAAGAAGATTTTGTTCAAAATAAGGAAGAGAACCGTAATGTTAGACGTATCATTGAAAGATTGGAAAAAACTGGTTCAGTTCAAGATCAGAGAAGCAAATTTATCATCGTAGTGATCGTTCACGTGAAAATATTTCAGCTGTTAGTACAAGGGTTGCCGAAAAGCCAACGACATCAATTCGTCGTCGTTCACAGCACGGCAATTAAACCTCAAACCAACAACTTTGTTCAATATTTTACAAATAGATGTTCATGTAAAGGCTTATACAGTTAACCCAAGAATTAAAGCTTAATGATCACACATTAAGTCGGCAATTAGTTAATTAGGCCATAGAAAAAAAAGAAGAAGAATATGAGAATTTTATCAAGCAAATTATCTTCATCGATGAAGCTCATTTTGAAATTGGCGGCATGTCAACAAACAAAAGCAAATCCCAGAGAATTGCTTAAAAAGGCAATTAAACCAAAAAAATTACTGTACGGTGTGGATTTTGGTGTGGTGGCGTATAATTGGTCCACATTTTTTCGAAAACCAAAATGGCAAGACAATTACCGTGAATGGAGCTTGATATCGAAAGCTGATTAGAAACTTTTTGTGGAATCAATTGGAAGATATTAATGTGCAGAATATGTGGTTTTAACAGAAAGGGGCAACATGCCACACACCAACAGAATCGATCGATCTTTTGAAAAAGAAGTTTAATAATCGAATAATTTCTCGAAGAACAGACGTGAATTGACCACCAATATCATGCGATTTAACACCATTGAACTTCCCCTTATGGAGTTGCATGACGAGTAAAGTTTGTTACGACTCCACGGTCATAACATTGCCTGGTATTGCCATCTGTATTATGACATTAATAGTAAAATTGTTTTGAAGTGTGCGTGGGCTATTAATATTCTGTTCTATGTTTTTACCCACCCTATTTTATTACATAAACGTCGAATAATTTGAGAGCGAGACCAACGTGTACCTTGTGCGTGTGTGCGAATGACTAAGTTATAGAAATTTTTTTCTTGTGGTTTCTTATTTTGGTACGTGTAGTACACCTAGAATACTACAGGCCACACTGCTTACTTATGGCATCTAATTTATGTCTCCAGTTTATTCTTTGAACTGTAGATGACAGTCATATTAATAAAGAGAATAAACGAAAATAAACAAAAAATATTTTTATACGGGTGCTAAAAGTAAGGTTATGCCTTCTCGTAAAATACACGAAATGTGTACACATTTTATACGTGTTTACATATTTAACACAATTTAGAATGCATAATTTTATAATAATATTATGACGTAGTACTTGCGAATAGCTTTTTATTAAATTTTTAAATATATTATTAAAATATTTTTTTTGTTGTTTGTGTACATTTTTTTTATCAATTCGGCAGCTTAAACACTAAAAAAATCCAAACCATCCATTTAATTTTGGTGCTGCCTATAATAGCCAAAGAAAGAACTGACGACATAAATTGACGTCATATAGCCGCATTTTTAAAGCAGTGTTGCCTGTAGTATTCTAGGTGGATTGGTACGAGTGTGTGCAAGTGACGCGCACGAAAACAAAAACTATATTCTTCTAGATTTTTGCGGGGCGAGTTTTTTTTTGAGTCTAAGTAGTTTGGAATTTGGTATAACCAAGTCGAATTCTGTTTTTTTAACCAAGTAGTCAAGATGTTTGTTTGGTATGTGGAGTTAAAAAAGTGGAGCAAAGTGGAGTTTTGATTTGTTTAAATCGAAAAGTATATAAAAAAATATATAAGTAATTTTTTTTTTTTTTTTGATTTGGTAAAATTATGTGGTATGCCGCAGATAATATTTTAAAATTAATTAACTGTTAAGATTAACATTTTAATAAAACGATTAAAATTATGTTGATTTTGTTTGGTGCATAAATTGAGTTTTTTATGGAAATGTGCACAAATTAAAATCGCCATATTGGATTTCGTTGACATTTGTTTGAATGAATAATAGTCCGCCTATTTAGTTAATGTCCGAGTTAAAGCCGCAAACCACACCGGTTATTTAATTTGTTGTGTCGGCCGGCGAACCATACATTTGTAACGAGGCAATATTTTATATGTGAAAGTAAACAACGCCGAAGCATATACGGTTGCATAACGGGGCATGGATTTTATAAATGGCGAGGTGACCGCGATTGATTGATGTTATTGGTATAATACAACAAGAACGAAAACGTGGAGGGGGCCAGCCGGGGCCATTTGCTGAATTTTGATATCGGTGAAAACATCGGAACGAGTGGCCAACAACATGGCCATTCTCAACGGAATTCTACGGTTAAAGGCAGGAGGACGCTCAACGTTTCGACGGTGGATCAAGGCCAAATAATTTATTAAGGCGAGCCAACGCCCAACGGTTTTATTTGTGGTTTACGGCGGGAAGACGCCCAGCGATAATTGTTTTCCAATTTCCAAGATCCAACGTACAATTTTTATTTTATTTTATTTTTTTTTTATTTTATATCTCTAAAATTAAATTTAATTTAAAATTTAATTTTTCAATTTCTCAACTTTCAAACTCAAATTTTTATTTTGAACTTCAAATTTCTTCTAATTTTTTTTTTTTGCAAATTTCAATCAAATTTTATATTGTAATCGAGCACCGAATTACGGTGTCGTGCGCGCGACCGGGGTTGCACGTTGGTTTCGCTCAAAATTATTCACTTTCGGCGACCATATTTTTGGTGTTGTCCAATTTATTTGCGATTTGTCTTGATAATTTTTTTTTAAATTGCACTGCAATTGCCATTGGCATTCGGTTCGTTTGTCTTTGTAATTCATCGGCCGGGATCTGTTTTTCCAGTTCTTATTGTTTATGCCATTTTTTTGGACAATAAAATGAAGTACCTACTAAATTTATTTTCGGGTCGGTATGCTGCAAGGGGGATTCTCATTTCGTGTCGGTTCCATATTTGCAGGCTGGGCTTGTCACTCCCCGTCATCCCTTTGGTGGGAACTCCACAGGGTCGGGTGGCGAGTCCAGCATATGTATCGTCCATTCGGGGACGACCGTAAATTTTAGGCGGTTTCCCCGTGGCACTCCGATAGTCTCCAGCTGGCATGGTACTTGTCACTCGGATGATCCGGTCGTTGCTGGGTGGGCGCACCCGGTTATTATTAAATTTATTACGTTTTCTCAAATTTCATTTGACGAATTATGGTGTTTTTAGTTTAATTCCAGTTTTTTTTTAGTTTGCTATAGCTTTTATTTTATTCTGTTCACGGTGTATGGCAGGAAAATACAAGCCTCATCTTAACCAAAACCATGAGTTGGCAAAATCACCGTGAGAGTGGCCTCTGCGTATTTAGATGAAATCTGCGGAATTGTGTTGAACCATTCCGTAATAGCCTGGGCAGACTGAGGATTCGTTAAACTAGTTAAGTAAAATTCTATCAAGTATTCTAAGAAGTACACTAGCAAATTCCTTTTTTCCCTAGAGTACTTGATAGAATTTTGCTAAACCAGTATAACTAATCCGCAGTCTGTCCAGGCTATAACAAGTTTATGCTGATAATCCTCAAACTCATCAACACCTGAAAGACAACATCATCGAACAAATATCACTAATTGAACTATCATTATGCGAAAAAGTTATTCATAATTTGGCAAAAGATTGACAGCATGCCGAGCTAGCAAAGGAGGTCACTTGAACGACATTCTTTTTCATTATTAACCAGAACCAATGTACTTTAATTAGGTACCAACAAAAATAAATAAAGATTTCACACAATTTATGTATTTTACTTAAAATTTAAAAAGATACCTCACAGAAAAGAAACTTTCAATTTTTTTGATTTATATGAAAACTCGAATTTAATTACTTACTTCTGATAATATGCCATCCATGATTAACAATTTTCTTTTTCTTTGATAAATTTGGACACGAACCCTGTTTCTTCGAATCGATTCTTCGAATATAATTTGCTTTGAAATTCTCTATATTATTCGAATTTTTCGGTGGCTACTTTAATCATTTTCTCAAATTTGTTTTCAAGTTTACTTGTCTCCTTACTAAGGGAATAATTTCGAAATGATTTACCCAGCCAAAATTTTTCCCTTAGTACTCTACTAAGAAAAAATTTTGGTTTCTTAATTTAAAAAAAGAAAAAAATGTTAAAACATTATTAAAGTAGCAGGCGAAAAATTCGAATAATATAGAGAATATCAAAGCAAATTTTACTCCGATTGAGGAAATTTCCACTGATTTCAAGAATACGGCCTGTGGCCTCTAAAATTTTAATTCTTAACAAAATAATGATAATTGGTGAATTAAGTATAAAATTCTAAGATAATTAGAAGGAAATGTATTATTAGTGTAGCTTTTGATACTTTCGCAACAAGAGATCACAATCGTTTTGGGGTTAAGTAAAGTCATTTTTGAGCTGAACACGGCGGGTTATTTCAGAGGACTATTGGATTATCAGATAAATATTACATGCACGTATTTTGAATATTATGTGTGATTAAAATTCCTTAAATGCGTTTATTTTCGTTGTTTCACAGACGAAACAAGAATTGGTTGTGGATGTCATATGGGATAATCATATGGTTGGGTTTGTGCCAATCTTTATATTTAGTGATGGTAAATTTTATAATTCTGTAGGAAATTGTTAGTTTAAATTAACAAAATGTCTGCAAAGATATCCGTTCACTCTGTATAAGCCTTCTCTATTTGCTCGTCTTCCTTCAACTGTACAGTATGCCTAATTTATTTTGGACATAGCACCGGCCTCATGAAATCGATACACAAAAATATTTTAGATAACGCGCTCTAACTTAATCAAGTTCAAAAATCTAGTCCAATTTCTTTTGGGCACGAACCTTACGCCAATAATCTTAAAACACAATATTCTAGTTTCAACTGATGTTTTGGTTGATCAAGATCGTTCATCCGTAAATGACAGAAGATCCTTAAATTGGAAGATTTCTTTGGAACGTGTCCTTAAATATGACAAAAAATTTCTGATCATTTTTTGAAACCGCAATTTATCTGTGCAAAATCGCAAAACCAAACAATAATCTAATGAAAATATGAATTTGAAATTCATATTTTCTTGGCAAAATTGAATGAGTATTCAACGTCAGTCTTTGTATGGCTCTCGCGTGCTTACTCGTGGTACGCTGCTGTTTCAGAGCTACGACAACGTAGTCTGGGATGTGCGATTTTTTTTCGATTTTTTTTCATGTAAACTGCTTTTATTCCAAATTTGATTTGTGCCAGTCAAAACCGAAAATAAATTTGTTTTATTGATAAATAATTTGATTTTAAAATTTGAAAAATAAAATTGTGTGATTTAAACGTAATAAAATATTTAAAAGAAATATGATGTCTGAAATGGTAAGTAAATGTGGCAATTGGAGTCGGCAACACGCATTAATTTTAATTCGTGAACTGTGGATTAATCCATGCTTATGGAATCCGCTAAATAAATGTTTTATGAATAAAGAGAAATGGAATGAAAGCTTTAATTCAATCGTAGAAGAATTACGTAAATTTAAAAAGCTGTAACAGTCCAAGGGATAAAAAATAAAATACGCACATTACAAAGCAATATGCAGAGAAAAAGGCAAAATTGTAAATTAAAAAAAAAAAATGGAGCCAGTAGCGATGACACATACGTCCCAAAATTATGGTGCTATAATGTGTTATCTGTTTTGGAACACTGTAGTAATTATGCAGAAAATAGCACATCCGCAATCGAGTTGGACAAAGTACATTAGTATTATTTAAAGTTACTTATTTTTTCAAATAAAATATGCATATACTAGTACTTATTCTTGTTACCTTTTTCAGCCTGGAGTAGAGGAAGCCGAACAAGAAGAAAAAGCAAAAGAAAATAAAACACTAAAAGTAAGTTAGAAGCGTAAAATATACCTCATTTTATGAACGTTTATTATAAATTTAAATATTTTATTTTTACATCGACGCTTCTCGATTAAAATAATCTGTTGATTCCTTCCTGACAGCATCACCAGTTGTTGAATTTGTTGAGCTTGATACGGTCTGGTGAGATGTATAGTTTTCTTTCACATTAGTTCCTTCCATGTACCACGGGCTCATTGTGATTAAAAGATTGTGCAGTACACAACAACAAAGAACAATTTCTTTTACTTTCTTCTGGTTTAGGTTTATCGTAGTATCAAATATTTGGAAACTCCTTCAAATTCCAAAAACGCGTTCAATATTTTGCCGGGCACGACTTAATCGGCGGTTAAACGTTTTTTTATATGTTGTATTGTTGTAGAGGAATATGGTGTCATTAAAGATTCCGTTAAAGGGAATGCGTTATCCGCAACGAATATATGAGGCAATAACTTCCCGTTTCTTACACATTTCTTAGGTGGCAAGTGTTTTTCATGCTCGTTAAGTATATACTGGAAGTTTGAGCGCTGTAAGACACTGCCATTGCTGATTCTTCCATTGCAGCTAACATTAACAAAAATAAATTTTGCAAAAGCTTCTGCCAGGCCAAGTAGCACAATACTGTGGGAGACTTTATAATTATAATAAAGAGATATTTTTTTAATGCACGAAACAATATGTGTTTCCCATCCAGAGCTCCTAAACAATTGGGAAATTGCCACTTTAAAAAGAAATCTCCTGCGATTTTAGTTCATCTGTGTCTTGGGTCGTTCGAAACTGAAAGAAAATAATTATATTTGTTAATTTTGATTGTGAATATTTTACGGTTTAATTTAGTGATTTTTATTTTAATTTCAGAAAAGAAGAGTACTCTAGAGTGCTACAAAACGTATGTTGAAAGGCCAAGAAAACATAAACTAACAAGAGAGGAAAAGTTTTGCGAATATTTCTGCAGCGAGCTATCTAAAATTCAATTGGAAGTGAATTTTGACGAAGTGAAGTTGGAAATTCTGCAGCTGGTAGAAAAAAATAAGCAAGAGAAGACGAGGCTAAGAGGATACGTACTTTAGACCTATTTTTCCAGCGTACTTTCAGCGCGAGTCAAGTGACAGCCAAAATATAGCAAATTATACATATCGCCATCATCCATAACCTCACATGTCCCATTTTTATCCGACAATAGTTTTTGTCAAAATTTTAAATTTTACTGAAGCCAGACATCCAAATATAAAACCCCGAAGTGATACTTTTACGACCTCTACTTTTACTAACTCATCATCAATACCATCACTTGTATCCCCTTTCGATATTCCCGAGGAAAAACAGATTAAAATACTTGAATATAAAATAATAAAAGAATCCGATAGACCAAAGACAAAGGCACAACAACCTCAAAATTTACTAGAGATGGCAATGGATAATCTATTTGAAGACCTAGACTTTGGAAAATGCCGATTACCAAACAGATGAAAATTTTAACATTTAATAAAATAAAAATTACTATGAAAACTAATATAAGGATATTGTTTAATTTACCTTTATAAACTGACCAATTAAGTTTCGAAATATAGCGTTACAAACATCCATGATCGCTTTTGCTAAAAAAGGCTCAGACAATTTTGAATTGTAATCTAGCTCTATAAAGTTTTCACAGGTTGATAGCTCGGAATATGAAATTGAAAGTTTCTTCATCCATCCTTAAAAATTTTTTGAAATCATCTGATTTTGTATTTAATTCCTTCATCAGATGTTTTTCTTGTCTTTCTATAGTATTTAATTCAAGATCTTTTAGATTTTACATTTTTTCCTCTTTTATTGCGGCTCCCAAAATCAGGTAGCTGCTGATGCAAGCATACCCGCAACCGCATCATGATTTTCTGCCATCGCACTTTTTCCTAGAAATATTTTTAATATAAATTTAATGGAAATTTCATTAATGTCAAATGACTTATCGTCAATTTTAAAAAAACACAATTGACTCCAATATTCAAAATATTTTTTGGTGCACAAAAATATGTTCTGTGCACAATTGACGATTGGACAATTCGCTCTATAGAACAAACAGAAACTTAACACTTAGTAACAAAATTTGAATTTAATTTTGATCAAACGTTAAGCACCACAGAATACGTTTAATATTAAAACGGTACTAAATTTGTTCAAACTAATATTTTTGAACTGCCCACATACGTCAAAATAATTTTGTAGTAGACGGAAGTAGACTGGTCGTATCACTTCAAAATTTAAACCGAAATGAAAATAATTTTACAAACACATAAATAAGTATCAACAATTTTCATATTTCGTCTAAACGTGAAGTGTTGTAGTGTTGCGTTGCAATGTTAACTTCGTGTAAACAGCACCATTCAAAGTTTTTACATAAAATATAGGCATAGAACACTTGATCAATTTTGTTCACTATACAAAATATACATTTTGTTTAACAAAAGAAGTTTCTTTCTTAATTTCTACACAACTGAATTAATACGTAGTTGGAATTTATCTTAGCAGTGGAAAGTATGAATTTGTGATTCATCTCGTGAAGATTTTGCTATGCTTTGCATCGCTTATGCTAAGGGGGTGGGTATTGCTGGAGAAGCGTCTCTTTCTTTCTGAAAATGAATGCCAAGTTTTTGTTTTATTGCAATTTTAATGTTTAAGTGTGCATATTACTAGTTTTAATGCATGTTTAAAATGTATTTAATTGCTTGGCGTGTCCAGCCAATATCAGCCAATACTGAAATGGAAAATAGTTAGGTAGGTCTACGAGTGCTGCACTTCGATAGCAAGTCAATTAATTTTATTAGATGTTGAATTCAATGTTGATATCGCTCTTGGATTAAATTGTAATATAGCTACCAGAAAATTCAAAATAACACATTTAATTTAATCCAAAAATAGAAAACTATTTTACGAGAATGTAAAATTTTTAAATTTGACTGAAACCTTCATAAAACACATTAAACAGCATATTATTATTCAGAACACGTTGTTATTTATAAACACATTATTAATTTATTATAATAATATTATGTCTCTCCTAATCAAATACAAAATTAATTATACGAATTAAATAAAATGAAAAACTCTGAATTAAGAATATGTATTAAAAAATGAGTCCGTACTTGATGCAATATAATTGTTTGATTATAATCTAAGCTTCTAAAGTATGTTATACTCGTACAGTGCACTAAACCATAATTAAATTATAATAATTATATTAGCATTTTCCTAATTAAGTAAAGTGTATATGTATGTAGCGTACTATAAGAGAATGTCGTGTACTTGCGAATTGCACAATCATCGCATACATGTATAAGACAGCAGACGAAAAACCTTTATGCTTTAAATTCAATCGAATGTTTTATGCGTTTCTCAGTTTTATTTTATGTAATTTATGATTATCTGTATATTCGAATGTACATTTGAACGAATGTCTGATACGTAACATAATATACCTCGGAACGATATATAAAAATATATAGACGTACGTAGCTTACCTTACACCATGCGAGATTATAAAGTACTTTACTCGTACTTATATTTACTGTAGTCGTATATACGTTTATAGTACGTAGTACGTACAACAATTGCCGACGACATTGAAATGGTTTGTTGTCATTAAAAATAAAATAATTTTTTTTTATTACGATTTCGTGTTTAGTATCATTTTCCATCTCTTATATATTATTATAGTTATTATTGTTACTATTATTGTTATTACTTGTTGTTGTGTTATACATTAAAAACTGTACAGAACTGCGATATATCGTTTCGTTACATTTTAATGAGAATTTGTATGTTAATAATACAAAACGAACATCGCGTAATTTTTAGTTTTTCATTTCATTGCTTCTGTCAATCTACATGAAAAATCTTGTATAAATGTGGACTCCGTACAGATCTTAGAATGGTAACAGGAATACTCGTATTTGTATACAGCATGTGACAGTCAATAAATACGTTTAATTGTTTTCTAGCAAATAAAGAAGCAGAAACATCAAACATTTAAAGTGCAAATTGCGTTATATACACATTTGATTTGCCAACAACATGAGTGGAGAGTTTACTGATAGATATCTGTTCCCAAACCCATTTACTAGTAGTATAATGTTGGTTTACTACATAGATTCACATCTATGTTTACTAACTTGTGTATCTCTATCGAGATTCTTATAGCTATAAAAAGGGTTTTTCAAAAGAATATAGGTCAAAAGGTAAATTTCCACTAACAAAACACAAAGTATTATAAGTTTATAAGTACCATATAAATGAATGGATTCCATTTTTGTTTCCGTGGCTTTTTGTTGCGAATTAATAATTTTATTTTTATTTTCAAAAAATGTGTATTTTATCAAACAATGTATATTAAGATTTTATCAAACATATAATTTATTTTTAAAAAACAACAACTTTTAAATATAAAAACTTTTTTAAAAACACAGTATAAGAAACTTTCTTATTTACAACAAATAATTTATTTAAAATTTAAAAAATTTTAGGAAGACCGGTTTCGGAAATTCTTCCTTCGTCAGTTCCTTTTTTTGATACTACTGGAATTACATGTTATTACATTGCCCTTTTATACTATTTCATTTTGCTTCCATTACCGTATGATTACGTCGTAAATTTTGTTTGTTCTTGTGTTTGTTTTGTCGTTTAGTAAGTGTGGATTATGTCTATGTTTATATATCTCTAGTTCCTCCACTCTATCTAACATGTTGCCCTTTTCTAGTTTTTGTATTATTTGTAAATTTGTTGTGATGTCCGTGTACGTGTGTTGTTGAGTGACTAAATGCTGAGCGAAATTCGATTTGAATGTGCTATTTGTATTTGTGTTTTTCGTTTCTTGTATGTGTTCTTTGAATCTTTGTTCGAATGTTCTCCCAGTTTGTCCTATGTAGAACATTTGGCAATCAACAACGTGAACAATTATATACCACCATGATTCCAACACAAGAGCACACGAAAAAATACATAGCTGTAGAATACAACAAGAAAACAAGTTATCTATTAAAAAACATATTCAGACAATACAACTACCAAATTGCACACAGAACATCGCAGAAACTACAGAGGAAATTTTCACCACAACAATATCACGAATGTGAAAGTGGCGTATACAAATTGACATGCAATGATTGCCAAATGTTCTACATAGGACAAACTGGGAGAACATTCGAACAAAGATTCAAAGAACACATACAAGAAACGAAAAACACAAATACAAATAGCACATTCAAATCGAATTTCGCTCAGCATTTAGTCACTCAACAACACACGTACACGGACATCACAACAAATTTACAAATAATACAAAAACTAGAAAAGGGCAACATGTTAGATAGAGTGGAGGAACTAGAGATATATAAACATAGACATAATCCACACTTACTAAACGACAAAACAAACACAAGAACAAACAAAATTTACGACGTAATCATACGGTAATGGAAGCAAAATGAAATAGTATAAAAGGGCAATGTAATAACATGTAATTCCAGTAGTATCAAAAAAAGGAACTGACGAAGGAAGAATTTCCGAAACCGGTCTTCCTAAAATTTTTTAAATTTTAAATAAATTATTTGTTGTAAATAAGAAAGTTTCTTATACTGTGTTTTTAAAAAAGTTTTTATATTTAAAAGTTGTTGTTTTTTAAAAATAAATTATATGTTTGATAAAATCTTAATATACATTGTTTGATAAAATACACATTTTTGAAAATAAAAATAAAATTATATAAGTTTATGTATTGGAATGTAACTAATGTATCACATGTTTATTTACATCATTTCGTCAAAACTTTTCATCATGAATATAGCAATTTTTAAATTTTGTGCCCCTTTCCTCACAAAATCTTTACACTTCTTAAGATTCGATTTTATTGAAACTTTACAGACATGGGTATTTCTACCGTGTAGAGAATGTAGACAACGTCGAAAATTATAGTGTTTGTTATCAATCGGTAAAATTCTATTAAAAGTATTTTCTTTTTAGGTGGAATATGATATTACTGAGGAAGCATTTGAAGAATTTGAAAATTCCCTCCGAATAAAACAATTAAAAAGGAAAAATTAAAAAGCCAAAATTGAAGAAAAACCAGGACAAATATGAAGAATCACTAGCCTCGCTTACGGATCAAACCAAACAAATTCAACTGTTTCAGTACAATTGGAACAAATTCACAAATTAGATGTTGCCAAAGCCTTTACAACAATGCAAGAATGGTCCCCAGATCTCACACCGCTGGATTTCTACATCTGGGGACGTGCTAAGAAATTTTTGTATACAACATAGAGGTAATCCATAAGAGAAATTTTAATTGAAAAGATAAGTGCTGCATTTGAACAAATGAGAAATGAAATGAAACTTCGCGCAACACCGTGGAGATAAAAAAGATACCGTGCATGTATACGGAGTTGTGGAGATCATTTTAAATAAAATGTAATAAATGAAGTTGATTAATATTTTATTAAGGTATTTTGTGTCTCTAAATTGGAAAGGTCATTTTTACAATTTTTTTAAGATTTGGAAGCCCATAACTCATTTTTCTTAAACTAGTTGTATTAAATAATGATTTATTTTGAATAAACACACATTGCAGAAGACAATAAAAGTTATTTCGTGCCTTTACTATTTCAATCAAAAAAGTAATGATCATTTAAAGGTGGATTTTGAGTAATTTAAAAAAACTTAAAAATGTCATATCTCAGTTATTGTGACACTTAGGGCATCAGCTCCATGGGATAAAAACTTTCAAATGGCCTCCCTGATATATAGTTGTATATATGTATATAGGTACATATAATTGTATATATTTTGTATATATTATGGTTGTAATTTGTAAATATTATTGTTATGATTAATTGTTGTTATGAAGAATTATTATTTTTATTTTGTTTCTTCTGTTTCTTTGTCGTTGTACAAAAACTTTATAGATAACACACATATTAATGTTAGTAAACAATAATAATAATAACTAGGCCTAGGATTTTTATGTGCTAAAAAACGCAAAATATGTATTTAAAATATAAATTAAAAAATGAAAATATGTAAATAAAAAACAAAATATTTATTTCAGTACATTTTACTCATATTTGTGACATAGTTACAAATAAAATACATGTGAATTACAAATATCCTATTTAAATTCTAAGATGCATTCAATGCTGCATTGCAATGTACAACAAAATAAATTTTTGAAATAAAAATGATTCGCGATTTGAGCGTGGTACATTTTTATACATAGAAAATGTTCTCTCTACATCGACGGACGTGATTGGAGCATGTTTAAATGCTGCAATTTCAGCTACAGTGAATGCCAGAATGTTACTTCCTTTATCGGGTTGTTCGAAGATGGTTTTAATTTTTTGTAATGTTTTCAATCCTGTATTCTTCAATAAAACATTTTTTAATTTAGTCTTTATTAATTCTCCGATAGTTCCACTAACACTTTCAGTTTAACTGCTGGATTCTTGAAATAACTTTAATTGCTCGACTAAAGTTTTATTTGATGACTCCAGGCTTTCTATACTTAATGAGGTGACTATAATTACAGGTTATGTAGGCGTATGGATTCGGCCACTCTGTGTAGTCCATGTACTACACAGGTTAAATGTACAATGTTTGGGTAGAAAACCTGAATAGCATGCATGGGCCGCTTTTACCATATAACGCGCTCTACTTCTTCCAAAGTACTGTGATTTGTTTACTCCAATTTCGCAACATACAAATTTTTGTTTGGCAATTTGACCGCCCACATCTAATATACCTAAAATAACATTCGCTATGTATCGTCCGGTTCTGTCAGTGGTTTCGTCAATGGAAACCCATAAATATTTACTTTGAATTGGATGTTTAATTTCATTGATTTGTTTTGCGAAAGACTTTTAACATACCGTTTTCGCAATGTGGATTCATCCGGTATACTTTGGTTAGTGTATTTTTTTAAAAACGATGAAAATATTTTATTGATCAGTTTTGACAAACGAATATCTGCTGCTATCAATGCTAAGCACAACTCTTCATTCAATTTTGAGTAGCTCGAGCAAGCCATCGATTCTTGTAAAAAAGGTTGAGAATTTTTTTCAGATCGTCGCTTTTCGAAATTTTTATGTTTTTTACTGGCAACATGTTGAACATGGGATTTTTGTTGCATGGACACGGATTTTTCACAGATTTTAGAGTATAAATTTTATAATCCCATCGGTTTTAAAAATATCGCCGCCGTACTCCTGTACAATCAGTTTTGCTTTAGAACTAACACTTTGCTTTGGTTTAGGCATTGAAAAACTGTACCTACTCGAATGTTAATTTTAAATATACAAATATGCAAATACAATTTTGTTTGATTTTTATTTAAAAATACGAAGAGCAAGAACGTTTTGATCGTTGAAAAAAATTGTTGAAATGTCAAAAAATAATTTTTCTTACACAAGCAATTTTTAGAGTGTTCAATATACCAACTAAATTTTTTAGTAAAAAAATACAGCAGTTTGGTCGTGACATCTTATTTTGATAATTTGAACTGTCTAAGAAATATTTAGGCATTTGAAATGCTTGTAGAATTTTAGGAGTAGATTTATAAAATACATAGTCAATTGAGTGGATTTTTTTCTCTTTCTATCATGAAATATTTATTAAAAATATGGAATTATGGAGAAATCCGTACAAAAAACTCAAAACATGTAAAAATATGTAATAATCGGGAAAAATGTAAAAATATGTATTAACAAAAGTGGCCAATTTTTCTCAGAACGTTCCGAAACACATAAACGTTTTCAATATGTTACATTCTTAACCCAAAAAAATATTTATTTACATAAGAATCCTAGGCCTAATAATAACTAACCGCCATACCAACAAACAACAATTTATCGTGAGCCAAACAGTTATTAAGGAACGAAAACCAGTTTAGAAATGGCCAACAAAAACGAAAATCACCATAAATTAGCAATTTATTTGAAATTTTATGTTTACGCAAATTCTTACTAGAAACCTTTGCCATTTGTTCCCAAAAACAAAATTATTAGAATATTTTGATCAAATATAGTTATCCGAGAAACAAAATAAAAAAAATTGAATTTTGATAGATTATACGTAATAGTAATATTAAATATTAAGGACAAAGCCGTAACTACAATGGCTGTAAATCTGAAAATTTGAAAGTGGACGAACATATATAAATAACATATGACACGTTAAAAACACCCAGTCGCAACTTTTTTTACTGGTCACCACCAGGAATCGAACCCGGGACCCCCGAATAACAGAGCTAGCACTCTACTTACTAAGCTAACGAGGGCGACGATTGGACAAGTTGACCGATTAAAGGGCATATCCTTCATCAATTCGCAAGCGTGTTAAGCAAGTTAACACCGCTGAAACATCAAATCGACATCCTCGATAAAAAAAGTCGGTCGCAACTTGTTAAATTTGTTGTTGTTTTTTTTGCGACTTCGATTTCGAGGTAGCAAAGATATTTAACACCGTACATAACCTATAAATTATAAAATTTTGACGTTTCACTTTTTTTTTGACACATAATACATCCGTGTTTTGTGAGAAAGTGTTTTTAAAAATTAATTGGAATTAAATTAAATTAAAATGGAATTAGTTGAACGGCGCAGAAGAAACTCTCGGATTTAAAGAAAAATATTTCGTGATCGTGAAGATCCATTTGACTGCGACGATAACATTTTTTTTGTGCGATATCGATTCACAAAAAGCACAGCTTGGTCTATTATAAATGATTTGACGGATTACTTGAAGAGACCCACCAATAGAAGCAAAGCGTTTCCTCCTTATTTAATTTTACGTACACATTATTCTCTTATAGATAAACTATGTTGTAACAATGTATATATAATTGAACTATTCACAGGTTTTGACGTCACTATTACTTGGTTCGGGAATCAGCAAAATTTTTGTAGAATTTTTGGAGGCTTTAATCAGAACAACTAAAATGTTCATTACGTTTCCAAGAGCCGAAGAGGAAATGGCCCGCACAAAACTGGAGTTTTACAGGTCCTACGGTTTCCCAAATATTATTGGAGCAATTGACGGGACTCATATTGCGATCCAGAAACCAGCTGTTTGGAAAGCATATGATTTTTTCAACCGAAAATCGTACTATTCTATTAATGTACAAGCAGTAAGTAAATTAAACTTTTATGAGTATTAAAATTGAAATATTCTGTTTTATTTGTAGGTATGTGATGCAAACGCAATATTTACTGATGTAGTAGTTAAGTGGCCAGGATCACCGCACGATACCCACATCTATAGAACGTCTTCGCTTTATAATTTTTTACATTCAAATGATTTCCCAGAAAATATATGACTTTTGGGTGACAGTGGTTATCCACTAGAATATTGTCTAATGCCCCCAATTATAGGCCCATCAACGACTGCGGAAGAAAATTATAATAGGTTCCATACAAAAACGCGAAAAATTATTGAGCAAGCATTCGGAATATTAAAAAGTCGTTTCAGAGTTCTAAGCAAAAGTCGCGGTATGATAGGCTATGATTTAAAAAAATGCGTCCAAATAATATTATATTGCTTTATATTACATAACATTGCGAAAACACATAACGTTCCAAATGGCTTTGAAGATCATCACGAAACTGGAGTTGATAGTGATTACGAAAGTGACGATGACGAAGAAACAGGCGATAGATCACAATCTTCTTCAGCAGCAAGAGGACGAGACAATCGTGATATTTTAATTAATTACAGCTTTCAAAATTGTTAGAAACCTATTTTTGTAAATAATTCATTTTTTTTATTAAATATGCATTGTTCATAAAATTGTTTTTAAACTTAAAATTATATTCACAGTTTTATTCAGTCACAAATTATATTTCCATTATTCGGAAATTTTTAAGTACTCTTCATCTAAAAAAACATTATTATCGTTCGTATGATTAGCGTTATTGTTTTTTTTTTTGCAATTTGTAACATTTGTTTTTCTATTGCCAATCGTTCTTTCGAGACAGCAAGATGCTCCTTTGCGACCGCTAATTTTTCTTTCGACACATCAAGCTTTTCTTTATAAATTTGAAGAAGCTCATCATCAATTTTATCTAGAGAAATAATTTTATTTTTTGAAATAAATCAGAATAAATATTAATGAGTTTTTGCATACCATTCCGGTTTCCCAAGTCTTTCTTTTTATTGTGCTGCTGCTGTCGTTTTCTTTTGATATTCATGTGCCGTAAAACACCAACAGCCCTTAATTTTGACTTTGTTGGCTGAGTTGTTCCTTTTGTTGCTGGCTCAACAGCATCACCACCAGTTTGTTTTTGATGTCTACTAATCTCAGCTATTTTCTTTTTCGTTCGGGATTTCAAATCTTTAAATTTATTTCTTAATTCATCCCCAGTTCGAGCTATAATTGTTTGGGATGGAAATTCCAGTGGCTATATTTTCCCAGGCTTTCGTTAAATCGTCTCAATATAGATTAGAATCATCTATAAAACAAAAATTTCAATTAGAATGTACTTTAACAATAAATTGGAATTTGTTACATGAAAGAACTTCTCTATTATTCTGGAGGATTTTTATCAGTAATAATAAATCACGCTCACTGAAATTAGGTCGTCTTTGTTTTTTATTTTTTAACACTTCCATTTTACTGTAATATTTATTAAATAATGAACACTATTATAAAATTTTTGGAAATAAATACTAAAATCTACACGATATAACTTGTTGTAACCGAAAAATATTGAAATTACAGGCACAAATAATGTTCAGCAAAACCGCTGAATTAGTTACTTACGATGTTGATCGAGGATGTGGATTTTCAGTCGCAAATATGAGCATCGCAAATTTCCGATTTTGCTGGAGGATATACCCCATTAAACGATAATTATGACTATTAATAAAATACACTATTTATTAATTATTATTAAGTTTATAATTGTAACATCGACATTGTGGTAAGCAACACATCACTTGCGATAATCTATAATTAGCAATTAGCTCGCCGCAGGCCGCCACATATTAAGTAAAATACGGTCATCACAAGCTGCTTCAACCATAAATATATGTACGATGTACGTAAGATCTATCAATGAATGCAGGACATTTTTGGATGTTTTCTCTCCATTATGTCTCTGATTAATTAATTGTTGGATATTTAGAAAATAACTAGCAAGATATAATTTGTCAACTTTAATTAATTTAAATAGATTGACTGACAATACAGCAAAACGCTTTTGTGTATGTCATATAATTTTTCCCTACCAAAATAGGTGAATTGAATTGAATTTTCTATCGATGGCGGCGAAGTTACGCAAGTTAAACATATAATATTTAGATCATATTCATTAGGGTATCAGTTAACAGAAAAAGAAAAAAAAGGCATCGAACGGCCTCTAGAAAATTATTCACGCTTTATTTGCGTTCCTATATTCTCAAATATCACCTGAAACAACTGCTAGTGAAAAATTGGTTAGTAAATATAAAATTATAAAATTATTTCAAACAGGATGTAGACTAGATGTGTTTTTTTAAGAACGATTTAAATCTGCGCTTAATTATATTTTATAAATAAAAATTTATCAGCTTTACACCAATTGTGAATGTTAAAAAGTTTGTCATAATCGATATCTGATTATTTTCTATTTTCGTTTATATGATTTTTATCCGATAATTTATCTGTTTTTTTTTTTGTGTTTCTTAAACAACCGGTTTCGTTTTATTATGCCTGAATTAAGAATAATGATAATTTGCATATCATCATAATATTATTGTCGCGCATCAGTAGTGCGGTGCGGTGCATTCATATGTAAAACCACTTATCAATTCCATAAAAAAATTTGTTATTTGAATGAATTTTGTTTGGTGCGCACATGTTATAAATTAATAAAATATATATTTTTTTTTATTTAAGTTTCTACCTCTTTCTCCTCCTCCGCGTGCCGGCGCGTCGTATTTTTACATAAATAAATCTTAATTAAATTTGTTTTTATCAGAATGTAAAGCCCCATAGAAATTTTAGTATATTCACAAAAAAACATTAAAATTATTAATATTTGTCCAAGTGTCGACATAAATATTTATAAATTGCTGACATTTTACAATAATGTTTTCTATGTACATATATAAAATCGCTTAACCTCTAAATAAATTTCTTACTTC
Organism: Nephrotoma flavescens; assembly: GCA_932526605.1. Classification (NCBI taxonomy): domain Eukaryota; kingdom Metazoa; phylum Arthropoda; class Insecta; order Diptera; family Tipulidae; genus Nephrotoma; species Nephrotoma flavescens. The sequence goes on along the minus strand of OW052222.1, from coordinate 268,927,273 downwards.
GTTTTATCCATTTCTGCTTTAAATTCATTTGTCCCCAAAACGAATACATACAAAATAAATTATAATAAATTATAATTATTCACAAAAAAAAAACAGAAATAGATAGAAAACAGTATTTTGTATGTGAATATATAATTTGTTTGTCGGTGTGCGTTTCGTTATAAAATTTAGCGTTGCCAACCAAAACATACAAAAATAAAATATCATTAATTATTTTGTAGTGCGATTCTGATGCTTTGCTATAAATACTTAAAATATTGTTGTCGACGAAATTTATTTGGTTGCGTTTCGTATCTTGGAAACATAAAATAGAAAGCCGATAGAACTTCGGATGTGCGTCGCGTTTTTTTATATTATCATTCGGATTTGAATTTGAAATTGGAAAAAGTTGGATTTTGCGCGATACCACTTTCTGTAGTATTGATCTGTTTTCATTTATTTTGTTTTTTATAAAAGAATACACTCATGTGATCAAAATTAATTTTAAATAACTGAAATTTTTGTATGTGTTGGTAGCATTCTTTTGAATTAATATTTGATTGTATTGTACGTTTTTTTTTTACTTTTTTAATTTTAATGGCAATGAGGCTTTCAGTTTAGTTAGTAGATAGAAATAAATTTGAAATGTTTATTTCTCTTAATCGGTTTTCTTGTTGTGTGCGCTGTGTTTTGTGTGAGTTGGGCGACGAGGGTATGGAAAAAAATATTATTTAGATTGGATGACGATAATAAATAATGGTATTAGGCAAGATAATCGTATTATGTATTCGATTTTTAGTTTTTTCTTGTTCGTTTCTTCAAATTGTTTTGATTGCTTATTATACAAGGTTAACAGTTTTTTAAGAGATATAAATTAAGTTATATTAAATATGATGATTGCGTGACTTTTAAACTAGTTGATTTTTGGGGTAATTTATCAAACAGGTTTTTAGGCTCCGCTTCCATAACTAATGGCTTTATTTTCAGATTTGATTGGATTGGGGCAATCTTAAATGCTCATTAATTGATGGTTAATCATGTTTTCATTGATGATAAATATGTCAAAATAATGAATAAGAACTAATTGATTTTTAATTCCAGTAATAATAGGGTAGAAAACAATTTTAAAATAAATTTAGGTAAACGAAATTGCAATATGTGTGCATAATGGGGAGGAGAAAATTGACCCTATTTGTAAAAATTTATTAAAATTCGTTATGTACAAAAAGCTGAATAGAAACCGTTCTTATAGTAATAAAATGAACCATTTTAGAAAATGATTGACAGACCTAATTTTCTTTGACACCCTAGTCAAACTGTTAGGATATAGATAACCAAAGACCACGAATCGTTCACGACCAGTCGTTTTGTGGAAATAGCGGAATTATTCAATAATCAACACCAATCAAATATTTAGCAAGTTATATTTTCATTATAAGAAAAAATGGTTTTCACGGCATAAATACAAGCTCAGCACTTGCTATCCACAAAACATGGAAAGTGCAAGAGCTGGTAATGTCACGCTCTATTCGACTATTCAATAAAACAAATGTCTTGTCATAAATTCACGGTAACTAGACGAAATATACATACAAACAAAAGTCCTGGAACTTTGAACAAAAACGTTTAACATCTATTAAATCAACTTGTAAAGCAAACTGTATTTCATAAGCATAATATCGGAACCACATTGTTTCTAAATACACCTCTGCTTCATATAACAAAAATCTACAACCCATTTTTCACAGTAAAATCACGCCACCTCAGATTCTCTTACTATCTCCATACTGAATTATAAAATTCGAAACTGACGCGTTTGTCCCGGCGCATTAGTTGTTTTAAAGTAATTTATACGTGATAAAACAATCTAGCTACGAGAACTAAATTTAATGAAAGAAAGTGACTTGTATATGAATTGATTTAGCAAACTGTCTATGGTAAACTTAATCGTGTAAGGTTATAGAATTAGTTGTTATGAAAGCAAATGTATATTAAAATAATTTGTTTTAATAAATAATTTTATTGTAATTACAAAAATTATTTAAAATAATTATCTCATATTTCCACTACTACATGACAAGGGAGAAGGATCACAAATGAGAAATAAAACGAACATAAACACCAAAAACTGAACCGGTTTGACCCGATTCAATAATTTTTGATGCTTATTGATAGTTAAAATATACTAATACTCGGGAAAAAATAACATCACACAACAATAAATTTTACTACATATTGGGGTAGATACTCGATTGGTTAGCAAGCAAGCAATTTGCTAGACGAAATCCTGGCTACTCGATCAATTTTACCAAGGAAAATTGAAATTTAAATTATATTTTTCATAAAAATTTGATTATTTTTGCGATTACACAGTAAAATTCGCATATGCGAAATTGTCACAAACTTTCTTGGCCGAGTAGCCAGGATTTCTTCTAGCAAATTGCTTGCTTGCTAACCAATCGAGTATCTTCCCTTTTATTTTCGACCTCGTACATATACGAAAATCTCAATTCCCATATTTTATTTTACGATCAAAATTTATAGCCAGGTCTTTCGTCTATTTTGAAGTGTCGGATCCAAGCCGGATGTAGGAAAAACGTACGTTAAATCTTATTTTAATAAAATTTGGTTTACATTATAAATAATTAATATAAATGATAGACAATAGTGTTATTAAATGTATTAACTATTTTGGGGTAAAAACCACAAATGGTAAAGAATTTGAGTGCTTAGATGTGTTAACGTAATGAACGTAATGGAATAAATTTGCTGGTATGTTGAATAGTCTATATAAAATGTAAATAACTTTTCTAAATAACATTTTATGTTGATGCTTTTAGAGAAAAAACGAGCGGGGGAGAGCAAATCAATGGCCAACGAAACTATCTGAATGGAATACAATTTGTAGAAAAACACAGGAATACAAATCCAACCTGTATATAATCCTTCCAATAAAACATTGCTCGCTTTCAGGATAAAAATGAATACGTTACGAAAGCGAAACATTCAAATTGATTAACAGAAAGACCACTCCAATTAATAATTTAGTGGAAGGCTATCATTGCCAAAACAAATTTTTCTAAAAAATTTTTATTTTTAAATTAAACCCAACTTGTTTTATTAAAATAATTCTTCAACAAGTCGTTTCCCTTTTCTTCCTTCGGTTAGATATCGGAATTGCTGTATTATGCTACATAATCCAAAATTAATCCAATTGGTAAAGTAAATTTATCTGATGAACGGCCACATTTTGACGATGCATAATATAATTATCGCAATCTTGAGGTGTCTCGAAAATGGCGATATTTAATTATCGAAACCGTAATTTCAATTTTTCGATGTATGTTTCAAATTGTTTTGTTGCGGGTGGATTAAAGTTCATCATTTAGTGCGTTTGCTGTTGGTATCAGAAAACCAAGCATTGCACAAAATATAATCGATCTCATGAAGAGGTTTGATAATAGCAACTTCCTCTGAGTCTGTTCTTTTCTAATCTAACATTAAATTTAGAATGTAGTCTGCACAATTTGATTTGAATGGTTCTGCGGGATGACCAAAATTATAAATGTAAACATTTCAATCTTTTCGAATGCGGTATGTTATGGCATCTCTAAAAGTCCTTTTTCAATAGCAGCTGCTTTAAACATTTTAATAGTAACAATATTCTTAAATAACGTTCGCCATATTTCACACTCACTCAACAATTTTTTCTCCTCCTATCTGTCTTCTCTTCGCAAAAACTACCGAGCTTTTGAATCTTCAGCATTAAGGACAAAACATGATTCACGTGGCAAGTTTTGTGTGGCCAGATTGCACTTCCAAGAGAGCTCTTCTTCAATTCCATGTTTAAAAATTACCAAATGCTGATTTGGTAGATGGATTTGAAGTCTCTATATGCAATCTATAAATTTTAGATTTTATTATATCGAAATTCATTTTGACCATTTGAAGTAATACGATTCGATTTTGTTGAACACCATGGTAAGGCGTACACTTCCAATTTGGTTGCTATCCAGGGGGCTAAATCCGATATTTTTTCCGATATCGAAAAATCCGCATTTATCAAATATAAGCATGATGTTAGCAATAATGCTCCAGTTGTTGTTGTAGTCCTAATAAATTCAAAATAAATAATTTAATTATAATTATCATTTAAATATGAATATTTTATATTTGAATATATTATACGTACATGTTAAATATTGTTTAATTTAATTTTTTTAAATTTTTATATTTCGTAAAAATAATATATTGAAAATCCGATTTCGTTTTGTCTTTTTAGTTTCATAATAGCAGATTTTTCGATATCGGATTTTGATAATAGTAAAATCCGCCTTCGGATCCGATATCGAATTTTTCATAATAGCCCCCCTGGTTCACCGTATGGAAAACATAATGCATGTCATTTGTTCCATGTTTGGGTTTAAAATATTCAAGGCAATCGGATTTTATTCGCATCAACAGAATTTTAGGGTAAATGCGAATATCTCTGACAAAAGGTGGTTTACCGTCATCATTCACAAAAACTATATAAATTTTATTTAATGTAGGAGCGTTATAAAACCTATGATATGGTTAAGGACTTCCTTTCGATACCACGTTAACCAAATGGATTTGATTTCCATATAAGTTTTGACATAGAAAATTGCGTGCTACGGATGCATCTGTATCGGACGCTAATAAAAAAAACACTTCTATTATGCAATTTGTCAGCTTATTTTTGGTGACATTTCGGAAAAGTCACTCCATACGAATCGCGATTTAGTACTCACAAGCATTGCCATAAAATTACAGAAGAATTTTTAGTACAATGTCACAAAAAATTAGGCATTTGTCACTTGACCAGAATCTAGGGCCTGATAGCAGAATCAACCAGTGGCAGATCAAGGCTAGTATATAATTTTATAAATGATAAACCTACATATAAACATTTTTAGATTCCATTACAAATTGAAAAAAATTACATAATATACCTACTCGCAATTTCTGCTTAAATTATTTGTGTTTAGCATTCTAAGGTAAAACTTTAGTGATAATTAATAGATTTTTAAAATAGCGCATCTGGAGCCTTACCACCGACTCCGTTGGCGTTTACATTTTTGGTACCACAAAAATCACAAAGCGAAATTTGATCGTTTCGGGCGTAAATTTAAACAATTTGGTTACTGTTTTCAACGCGTGGTATTTTTTGCGGAACAAGAGAGCGAAAATATTTTTTGTGATGTAAAAATGTAAGAATTTTAAATCGCGTAATTTCATATTACATTATATAAAAAAATTGAATTGTTCGTAAAATGCTTTTTTAATTACCAAATTTTCCTTCTCTGTTTTATCAAACAAATTCGTTTCGTACAAAGCTTTTTTTTAATACATTAAGTGTTTCTTCTAACATTTTACTAACAGTTTGTTGGGCCAACCCAACAATAAAATCTTGGCCTACACCTCGTTGATACGAACATTGGTTGCCGCGAGTTTCGTAATTGGCTGAATGGAATTACTATTCTGTGAATTAAATTCTCCCGAAATTTCCTCCAACAATTATTTAAGCTCTTCTTGTGACACCCGAAATAATTGTTCTGAAACTAATATAATTATGTATTTGCACTAAAAAAGTAAAATATATGTAATTGTTATTTTACTAACGTTGTTTCTGGTAGATTAAGTGGAGACGAATTAGTTCTGATATTTCTCCGATCTAGTTCTTTTGCGCCGGAATTTTCCAAAATATAATGAGCAATTGAATCCATGAAGTGAATAAAATCTTTAGATTTATATAACTTAACCAACACTACATACTCTTCACAGATAAATTATAAATCCAGTGCACGATAGCGTTCGGTTGCTCGTAGTATGATTTCACCAGGCGACGCCGGCTGAGTCGGTGGTAAAAGGCTCCTGTTTTTTTTTTTTATTTTTTCGATCAGATGTTTATTTCTCCAGTTTTATTTTGCGTTTCCATACTTTTTCCTCGTATGTCCTCGGTTTGGCTACTAGGTATGGTATGGCGGTAAAAGCATGAGATTCACGTGCTTATGATAATTGGAAACCTATAGCTGATCATAATGTATGATCACATATAAGGAGGCATCAACCCCAGCGAAGTATTATTCCGGGATAATAATTAAAAAAAGTTCTAAATGAAATAATGGCTACGTATCAGGTTGGCTTGTCAGCGTATATAGGCGAAACAGATCTAATTTCAAAAATTTATCAACAATTTCAATAAATTCCGTTCGAAAATGTCAACAAACTATAATTGTGGATAATGCAAAAATCGATAAATATTATTTATTATCAAATCAAATTCAACGTCAGTATCTGACAAATTCGGATTTCGATAAAGAGAATAAACGGAAAAAGAGTTGACTTTAACTTCTAATCTCAATTTACAAATCTTGAATCCGAAGTTCATACTGGGGGGAAGGAGGTATGATTGAACACTACCATAAATTTCTAGTTTCAACACCGCTGTATATTCACTGGACTCATTAGAAAAAAATCTTGGTTGGCTCTGTTATGGAAGAATGGTATACTACGTTATGTATATGTCGTGAGAATCTTACAGCCATACACTCATATACCAAACTTTCAATAATCTGAACCAAAAATTTTAATAATTGATATTATCTAGTCCAGGGGGTCAATTCGCGGTCCATGAAAAAATGAAAATGAAAAGTTTTTTTCATTTGCAATCTACTAGTTTGAAATATTGGCACGTATTTTTTAAATTCCACTGTGTGAAACCATAATTTCTTCAGGCAATTCAAACCTACTCGATTGCCAATGAAAAAAACATTTCATTTTCATTTTTTCATGGGTCGCGAATTGACCCCCAGGGATTGAAAATTTCACTCCTGCAGCTGCAGCTCGATTCTGGTTTTTCCTATAGGAAAAGGAATTAAGAAAAACATATTCATAGTATTTTTGTCAAAAATATCATTTTCTGGCATACTGAGAAATCATGTTTGATCTACAATTTTATAATTTAGGAAATGTTTTTTCTGTATCGAAATTGGATAGGAAAAATATTCCCAATTTAATTTTGTTTTTGAAAAAATTACACTAACTGTTTACCATAGTATGCCAAAACAAAATTTTTTTTGACCAAAATACTATGAAAATATTTTTCCTAATTCCTTTTCCTATAGGAAAAACCAGAATCGAGCAGCTGTTTATATGTTTTTATTTCTTTGAAGCAATTAATATTTTCGAAAAATAAATAAGAATTCTTACTTATTTATTTTATTGGCGCTACATCCCATGTAGGGAATTTTCCGCATTATTTCTAATTTTTACATTATCATTTTAGTTTCGTGTTAATGAGTAATTGATTCATTGAATTTTAGATAAGTTCCAGAGCTGCTGCAAAAAGAATACTGCTGCATTTTATTTTTTACCTTTCATGCGGTCACATAAATTTGTACTAACTTCGAGGAAGGTTACTTGACTTGACGATCAGTTCTTTTTTGATCTCTCTTCTCTCTCTCTTTCTCTCTCTCTCTCTATCTCCCTCTCTTTGATATTGAATTACTATCCACAGATAGCGCGCAGCTTCTAATTAGAACCAAATAACCACAAGTTAATAAAAAACCACCCGAGCATATTTTGATTATAAAATCTCACGAATAAAACTTAATAAACAACTTTGGGGATGCACGAAAAAGAAAAGGACAGACAAGATAAGATGTACACTCAATTTATTGGGAGCAATTTTTGTAAGTAAGTAAACCTAGTGTGCCTCGTTTCAAAAGTTTAGAAATTTATGATATCTAATGCGGTTGTTAGGTTGACGTCTTACCCCACAATTGAATACAGTAACACCGGGTCTGCGAACCCAGAAAACCAAGAATTGCTTTTAAAATTTATATTTCCATGTTCCATGTTCCATACATTCAATATGACTGATTTATAAGTAATTTAATTGTTTTTTATGACTAAATAAATTATTAAGAAACAAGAAACAACAAATTATTTTGTTTTTCTTCTAATATTCAAGGCTTTATTGGATAATATAACAAAACAAAAATTTGAAACACGCCACGCCTTTTAATGAAATTCAACCAAAATACAAAATAAAAATAAAACAGCAGCAACAACAACATAAAAATAACATAACAAAATAAAAAATGCGATGAAGAAATAGAAAAGCAAGACGAACATGTAAAACAAGAAGAAATCGAATGGAAAAGAGAATTCAAAATTAATTTTTTAAATGAAACTTTTGCTGTAGTTGCTGCTGTTTGTTGTTGTTGTTGCTGCTTTTAGTTGTTTATGGCTGTGAAATTTTCTAGCTTTTTATTTTTTATGCTCGTGTTTTGTTTTGTTTTGTTTGTGTTGTGTGCTGTGTATGCTTACTCGCTGCTATGGACGGGTGCTATGGGGAGAAGAAAATGAAACAGATGAAGAGGGACACACCAAGCACACAACAAATGAAATTCAATATTTTGTTTGGTTTATATTGCTTGTTGTTGTTGTCATTTTCATAATAAAAATGTGCCGTATGTGTATGCCTAACGTACTAAAGTTGTTTAAATTATTTCGTTATTGAAGTGTTACAGTACTATTTATCGTAAGTGTTTTGAATGCCATTTATTTTTATTTTTTGGTTTTGTTGAATGTATAAAAGTTTTATGTTGCAAGCATTATGACTGTAATTTGTTGCAAGGAGTTTCCCAAGCTGCATGTTAGATATTATTATTGAAAGCTTTTACTTCATCTTACAGCTGATTCTCCATTCTAATTGATTCGCGGAGATTTGTTCGTTCTTCCACTTAACATTGTATGCAGAGTCAAAATCACAGGTGGTCAAATGATCGTCCTTCCCCATCGTCTATATAGAACTCAGCGTTAGTATACAAGCAAGTGCGCCGATTTTGTTTCGCTTGCTGAGTCAGAATAGTTTGCATAACTTCTATTAGTCTGGTCTTCTTCAGCCCCACATTTTTTTCTTCATTAACTTACCGGTTTTAATTAATTGGGCATTGTTATGGTTGGCTCACCCCAGGATCCTTTGAGCTAACCTCGTTAGAGGGTGGAATAACCAACTGAGCAGTTGGGATATAACCTAGGGTAAAAATTATTTTTTATTGTAAACTCATTGCTTGTGAAATTGTTAGTTGGTTAGTTGAGACAACATCATTTGCTAGGTTCTTGATGTTCAATTATCCCGACGTTTCTCGGTTGTTAGAGCCTCGAAAATTAGCACATCGTGCAGGTGAGGTTGTCATTTGCCCTGGTATATTGACCTTCTAGACCGAAGCCCCTGACAAAATTTTAAAAAAATAAAACAATAAATAGAAATCCAATTTTGATTTAACATTTAGAAATTTTAAAAATAATTCTTTAGGATATTTTTGATGTTACCTTTGATAAATTAAAGTTAAATAGAGGCGTGTTCGATTGGTCTGAATTTACTGAAGTAATAGCTACATCTGAAGTAATTGAAGTGAAGAGAATGTACGATTCACAGCTCTCCACTTCAACTACAAATTGAGTAACTGAATTAACTGAAGAGATAGTTCGCTCGTGTAGATATGTACTCCAAATAGGTTTTTTTTTCTTGATGATTTTCAATTACCCAATAATAGTTAGTAATTTAAAACTAAATATTGTAAAATTGACAACTAGTTATTTTGACATTTATGAGTATCAAACGACCATCTTCTTCCCTTCAGTAACTCAATTAAATGAAGAGTAACTCAATTTCTGAAGTGAAGAGTTGTTGTCCTTCAGTTGAATCGAACGCGCCTTAGGTCATCGATGATGTTAAATGATTTAGACAATCTATTAATGGGGTTGTTTTCTCCATAGTTTGTGGAATATCGTTCATGTGCTAAAAACTTAAGATTTCGAAATGTCCTGCATGATACATGAATTTATATGTTTTCCAAAATGTAAGCTGAATCAATGTGACCAAGCAAAACAATACGGAGTACGGAGGTCTCATTTATTTAATAAAAAAATCAGAAACTTCTTTTGCATGCTTCTATGCGATGATATCGACGCACTATTGTGTCTCTTTATAAATCATGTTTTTGCAAAAAAAAAAAAAAAAACACTTTTTGCATTAGTTTAATGACATTTTGCTACCGTTGACGTGAATAGCGTCGCAATTAACTGACGACTCAACAAAAATAAAAATTATTGTAAACGAACCGAATATGAGAGGCGTGGCAATTTCTATATGCTTCCTTAGAGTTGTTTATAGGTCTTCCATAAAAAACCTTGAAACCTGCCGACATGAGAGAACAAGTAATGTAGTAAACTAAAAAATAATTGCTTGCAAGGACAAAAAAAAATCTTGGTATACCCCGCTGTTATAACTTACTAAGTAGGTTATCGATCGATGTGAAGGATTCCTATATTAAAAGACAACATTGATCAATTTTTTGTCATTTTCCCAACATTTCAGACATTTATATGTAATCTTCACACATACAATTTTTACAAACTGCACAGATTTTTCTCCGCTGCATGACAACTGGTGACCTCACCCACTAGTTATATATAACGCAATAATTCGATTGTGACCCCACTACTTAAACATAGCCATTGAATGCGTCATAAGATGAAAAAGTTTGCGGTCAAAACATGTAAGTAAAAATCATAAGCACAATGAATCTCGAATAAATAAATGAAAATATTTGTTTTAAATTCTAAAAATAATTAAATTTGTTAACTGTGAACATTTTTCGTTTAGTTTTAAATTCACTTTGTTGTTGAATGAAAATAACATATTTTATGTGTATGTACGTGCGTAATGTTTATTTTACTTGGAAAATTTCCAAAAATAAAAATCACAAAAAATAAACCGCACAAAGTAAAAAAAAATTGTAATAAAAATTAAATTTTAATTAATAACCTAAAATAATTATATTTTTTCGCGCTCGCTATAGTATAATTTTATGTATGTGTATAGTGTAAGCAGGCGTGGGCAAAATATTACGCTAGTTTTTAATATTTAGGTATTACACGCAATCGAGGCATTCCTATTGATACATTTGCTGCAAAAAATAATAGCTCACGTTGGCGTATTTGCCCAGATCGGTTGGTACTGCAATTTAAAATATCTAACCCCGATATGGATGAATGCAACAATTTTATGAGATTTTCAGTTAACGCACAAAATTGTGAAAACCACTGTGATATTTATTTGAAATAAAATAATTTTTTCAACATTTAATATTTATTATTAGCAAAATTTTAGTGGAGTTAGAGTTAAACAAAGTATGGATATAAATTTATAATATACCTAGTGGAGAATTTGTTTAGTGACTCATAAATTTTTAAATTATAATCTTAATTAAAATGTTTAAAAACAAAATTCCAATAGTTATTTGAATACGATTAGAATTGCTGGAACAATAATCATCTAAACAGGCGGCGTATTTTATACCGTGTGCAATAAAACTTTGCTCATATGCGCCGGAGAATAAATACGAATATGGGCCCGATGCAAATATTAGTACGTCCTCACCTCCATTTGTGCCCTCATTCAAGGGAACTGCAGAAGAGACTATTTTATCGCCAGAAAAAGTTTCTTGCTCAACTATTTCCAATGCATCTTCCCGTCCACCAGTCGATTTATAATATTTTTCATTACCCGGTCCGGTCGCATAGTTCAATTTTAAATAAGTTTTGGAATCTTTATCACTTACACCAGCTGCATCAAATATTTGGGATCCACGGGCCTAAAATAAAAATGTAAATTATTTAAATATTTTATTATGTAATAATCACAGGTATATTTACCGAATTTCCAGAAATTGATAGAGTACTTCCAACACTTCCAAAAACTAAAATTAACGTATCATTCACAGACGTCATCATGTGCGCCATAGCCAAGGCGTTATCAAACTGTTTTACCTGATCAATCGCCTTCATCGGTTTATTTTCTTTGTGTGCCTCGTTTATTAACCCATCTTCAACGAATAATAAAAATCCGTTTTCCTTATAAATCGATTTTTGTAACATTTCCAGCGAATAATGAGTCAATCGTATCAAAGACGGTGCCGTTTCTATCTCATTAGCCACGACATCCATATTATAATGCAATCGATCGTATTCGAAAAGTCCAAATAAATAATCGATGTTCGACGTATTTAATGTACCAAATTCTTGATTAGTTGATATGAAAACCGGATTCCCGTGTTTCGAGTTACCCCACTCTTCGATTAAATCACGTCCATCTGTCCGTAGACCCGGTTTACCATCTACATCAGTTTTAGTGGTGGGTAAGAAATTTTTTCGTCCACCACCAAAAATAACTTTAAACTCTTTACCAATTGGCCCAGTTATTAATTGTAATGCAATATCATCGATATCGGTTGATTTACATCCCGCATCGAGCACATCTTTATTCGATTCCCAATTTGCGTTCGATGTCGACGCATACAGAGATGGTACACTGCCAGACGTTACACGATTTGTTGTTGCAAAACCAACTGCTTTTCCGGCGTCGATTGCCCATTTCGCTATTGATTCCAATTCATCGGCCGCATTAACAGTACACTGACCTTTCTGTACCGTTGGTGCAACATTTATTGTTCCTGTATTTGATTTAACCCCAGTTAGAAACGCTGTTCCAGCACATGCGCTATCTGGTGTTTGACTATCAATACAATACGTCTATGTATGTTACCATGCACAAAATATACATGTATGTGGAAAACGAAGAAAATCAAACAAAGAAAATTTATATAAAAAATAAAATTATTTTCTTTTTCAAAATCATTATACTCACTCTAGCATGCCCACTCCATGGATACTCTTCAAATGAGAATGTTTCGTTTTCACCACCGTTTACGTAACGTGCGGCCGTTATTGTTGATGCTGACATCCCGGCACCAACAAAAATTATTATATTTTTTGCTGTTTGCTAGAAAAATAGAAAACATAAATTAAATGAGACACATAATTACTAGCGTATTTTAAGGCAGCTGTTCCTTCGTATATGATCTCTTCATATTTAACAAGTCTGATACACTCGTAAGTAAATTTTAATTGAGCTAATTAAATCGAAAATGTTTACTTACAAAATAAATGTCTCGTAATATAGAATGACTTTTGAAAATGGGATTTTTTTTGTTTGCTTTTTTAATTAGAAATAATTTGATGACAAGATGTTTATGAACGTAAGATGATTAATTTTAAATTAACGCGGATAGTTTTAAACTATATTGCGTAATTTGATGATTTTCTTTGTGTTTCATTTTTCGGCCGTAAATTGTGGCTTTGGAACTGGATGAGTATTTAAATAAATGGGAATTTCGCATAGTGCGTTGTTTTACAATAAAAATTTTGTGTAAAAGTTCGGGTGTCCCAAAATTCACGCAAAATTTGAATTTCACGCCGTTTGTGCGGTAAAGTATTGCCAACGAAAAAACCTGAGTGGCAGCTGACATTGCACGGTTATTCAAAATAGAATGCTACAAAATATGTTTCGTAAAAAAAATATTTTCGGAATAACTTCATCAACTGTTCTTAAACACTCTGTGACTGTTCTTCAATTTGTTGATCAACACAGTACATCGAAGCAGTTCGTGAGAGTGTTGCAGGGAGCCCCGGAACATCAATTCGACACCCTGGTTAAGAATTAGAAATTTCTAGAAGCTGTTCATGCTATGAACGTGTCCAAAATTATGTCCAAAACATTTTGGATTATGTCCAAAAAATCCACGAGTCATTGATGAGAAACAAATGCATCAACAACGTGTCACTGTACACTCACAAAAAGATATGATAAACATATGATAGCATTTTCCATATTATGATAATACTAAATTATTGTGATATTAGAAATACTATCAAACTTAGTTTATATGATTAATATCATCATTGTGTGCTAAATACAATTATTACTATGATTGATTGTATCATAATATGATATTCTTGATCATTCTTCTTCATCATAACTATGATGATCACTTGTGAAAAAAAATCACTTGTGATCATCATTGTTATGATGAAGAAGATGAAGCAGAATGATCGAGAATATCATATTATGATACAATCAATCATAGTAATAATTGTATTTAGCACACAATGATGATATTAATCATATAAACTAAGTTTGATAGTATTTCTAATCATTGTATGATATGGAATATCACAATAATTTAGTATTATCATAATATCGTAAATGCAGTCATGTATTTATCATATTTTTTTCTGAGTGTGTCACGTGCATTATAGACTAAAATTTGATGACATTTTGGGACGTAATAGGTTTGTGAATGTTACAGATTTAATTAAATTTAATGGTTCTGTCATTAATAAAGCCAATTGGATGCCAAATACTTTTAATAACTTGCATCTTCATACTTTTCCGGTAATTTATTCTTAACACCAACAACGGAAACTGAACTATTGTCAGCACGCTAAAGATTTTTTTTATTTCCAGGGTTTGGTTGTTTTTCCGGTATGATATAAAAAGGGCCGAATGTCGAAGGGTCGAATTACAAAGGGCCGGATGTGTCGAAGGGTCGAATGTCGGAGCGCCGAATGTCGAAGCGCCAAATGTGTGGAAGGGCCGAATGTGTCTTAGGGCCGAATGTGTCTTAGGCCGAATGTCGAAGGTCCGAATGTCAAAGGGCCGAATGTGTCGAGGGGCAGAATGGGTCAAAGGGGCGAATAGGTCGAAGGGCCGATTTTTTATTTATTTTTTTTTGTTTTATATGTTTTTATTTTTTTATTTAATTTAATTATTTCTTTAATTTTTTGTACTATATACCTATTATCTGAAGACCGAATTATCAAAACCCCGACAAAAAATCCCGACTTTTAAAATCCCGTTTATCAAAATCCTCACTTTCAAATTCCGATTTTCGAAATCCTGATTTTGTTGAAACTTCCCGACAAAAGTTAATTAAATATTAAATGTTAAATAATGTTTTTTTATAGATAAAAAAACAAAATTTAATATTTAATATTTTTATACCTACCGACTAGAGTAGGTGTCATTAATAGATTCCATAATCCGTTCCTACGTGCGGCACGTAGTGCTGTATATTTGCTGATCCTGGCTCCTATGCCCCCTGAAGTTCAAATCTAGAGTTATGGAAGCCGTTAGCCTCTACAATTATTGCATTTCAAAATGCCAGGATTTTGATTTCGGGATTTTGAAAGTCGGCCAAACGACCCCAACTCCAAAATTTTCCTTCACCAAAATGTATCGCTGACTGGATACGTAGAATTTCATAAAAATCCAAAGAAAATAGTAAAATACATGAATTCATAAGAAATTCATTTATGTTTAATAAAAAAAAAAATACAAAATATTTTATAAAACAACAAATTTCAAAAAATATATTTCTAAAACAAAAATAAATCGACCCTTCGACCCATTCGGCCCTTCGACATTCGGCCCTTTGATGCATTCGGCCCTTCGACACACTCGGCCCTTTGACATTCGGCCCTTCGACATTCGGCCCTTTGTACCCATTCCGTTTTTCCTCGGTTTTAGTGAAAAAAATTTACCTGTAACAAATAAAGTTTAAACTAAACAGCTCACTTCAACAGTTTATCTATGTCTCAAAAATGGAGTATTGACGAGTATTAAAAGACTCCCGTACGGTTCTAAACAACTATATGGGCCTATAGGCCGCAATAATTTGAAGAAGGGTTGTTAAACTTCCTTTCACTATTACATGACTATGCTTGAATATATCGAAAGCTTTTGATAGTGTCAACTACTCGATGTTACAGAAAATGATGGACATTGGCAAACAAATCAAACGATGATTCAAGAAAACCCAAATTTTGTTTAAAAGTTTGTAAGAGTTTGATTACTTTAAACAGAAAACATTTTATTTTGGAGTGAAAAACTGTCATTACGGTCATTTTAAAATCTTATTTTATAATTTTGTTTACGTGTGAAATAAACTTACAAAATCCAATTCAACAATAGAATATTACAATTTAACATTTTTATATTTATTTTTCTATATAAACCATTTTCCTCCAAAAAATTTGCAGCTGTAGCGCAAACAAACACAAATTAAAATTTATTTGTAATTTTTAAGTTTATGACACAACAGTTAAAGTTTAATATTTAAAACATAACCACAAACAATTGTACTGTTTAAACTAAAATCTACATCTCAAAAATGGTCTTAATTTTTTTTTAATTCAGTTCTAGAGTTGTAATTTAAACCGGTTGTTAGATAAACGGGGAAAGAGACGAGAAAGAAGTAACTTCATAAGAAGTTCGTGGGGAACGGCGGAATAACATTATGTGAATTTATGAAAAAAATACAAAAATACAAGTTTATTTTAATTGTTTGCCATACATGTTCAACTGTCATAATGTTATTTTGACTTTTGAGGAAAATGGTCTATTGCTATGTTGAAACCAAATTTTAAAACGACCACATCTCATTTTTTATGTTCCCGAATTTTCACTTTTTATGAAACATAAAATCATGTTTCATAAAAAGTGAAAATTCATACTAGAATATTTTATAATAATTATATTATTATAATGGAACGGGAAGAACAGTTAAATTTAAATCCAGTTGTGAGTTTGTGACATTCAACGAGTGTAACAATGGTGTTACTTTGAATATCGATGAAACCATTGAGCCACATTTAGATTCAGATTCCGCTTCGAATATTGAAGATATTATCATGTGTTAAAAGTGTTTTGTTTCGATGTAAATGGAAAACTAACACGTATTTTAGTGAAATAAAAAAATGTCGATGATGGCTTGCGAGAACTGTTGAACTCATGGGACTTCCTGTACTCGTTATGACAAAAGATTGAAAAATTTCAAGCCACAAAGTGGTAAGCGACATAATTCAATCAAAATAGCGATACCAATGACCATTAATCATTCAGAGTAGTTCAAACAGTAAAACAACTCCATCAATATCGATCAACATAAGCAAGCATATAGTAATGTACTCGTAAAATATGGTAGCAGAAGGTAAGTCGCCTTAAAAAGTTGTCCAATTGTTGACTATATATAGACTCCGAAAAAGTGTTTTCGTAATATTCAAACCATCCCAATATCGTAATGGTATACCATGGAAAATAACGAACGGATATGATGCACAATGGTTAATCGATTATCGTCACTCGATCGAAAAAACAATCAAATTGGCAAAAAAAAATTGACTCAAAAGACAGAAATAAGGTCCTCATTACTTCCAGATAGTTTTCGTTTATATCGAATCGAATATTTCGATTTCATTGATCAACAGTACACAATAAAAGGCAGATTAATAAAATTTGGTCTGAGACATCGCTAAATTTGCTATCGGAATAATAACGACGGACGGTTAAGTGGCGGTGCAGCTTATAAAGATATTTCACAAGTTTTCAACCGTCAAATCAAACATCATAAATTCATCATCAAACAAAACATTGTGCAAAATTGGAACTTTCATAACCTTCGACGCCACTGTCAAATCGTAATTTTGGCGCGAGGCTACCAAACCCAAATCAAGGTATGCCCTATGATGATTTCTGTTTAACAAAGGTGTATCCTAATTATTAGTTAGTTTGATAGTACTGAAAAAATGTTCAAATACTTCTTATTTTGTAATGTTTGTAGGCTTTTCAGGTTGGTGAATGATGCTTTTCAAAGTATTTAGACCCCTGCCACTTATGGGATCTCCTAATTTATGGAAACAGCTTAAGTATGAAGTTTCATTCCGATCAGTTAATCCGACTAGGATGTAAAGAACCAAACATATTTAAGATGGACGATACCACGTAAACACGCATGTAAATCTGTAAATATCTCGAGATACACAAGTCTCAAGACAGATTTGCGGGAGGTTTGTCGTAACATCCAACTATGTTTTTTTTCCAATTTAAGAAATTCCAAAATCTTTTTGGGATAGAGTCATCCAATTTAATTTAATTGAGAAACCGAATCTTGAAGAAAACGTTTCATCTTTGAGTCCATACTGAGAGTGAAATTTATGCTCTTTTTTAGGAATAAACGATTCTATTTGTAAAATGGATCGCGCGAATCACGGTTCGTCTTTAATTATTGAAAAATATATTTCCATCAGTTATGTATAATTCATATTTTGTCGGTTGCGCCGTTGATATAAGCTCGCATACGAATCTATCACGTTTAAAACTTTTAGAAAGGACTCTTACAGTTGAACTTTTTACAGTAATCAACACACTCCCTCCACTCGCGCAAAATTTGTCGGGTGTTGAGACAGAAAAAGATAAAAAGGCCGAACAGTAGTGCGAGGGTAAAAATTCGAATTGTGTACAAGTCGGATTTGAGTTGAGAGTTTTGTTGTTCACATAAGGAAATAAGAAATGGAAAGTGGTCCTATTATTTGATCTACAAATAATTATATGTAAATAGAATAAGTTATAAATCAGTGATCAAAAATAATTTTTTTTTATAGGGTGTTCGGTTTTCAAAATCCCGCTTTTCAAAATCCCGCTTTTTAAAATCCCGCTTTTCAAAATCCCGGTTTTGAAAATCTCGGTTGAGAGGCTGACGGCTTTGATAACTCTCACGGGCACTTAGCCCTCCATCCAAATTCCATCGATATTAGCCATTTTCTAGAACTTGTAACGATTGTTTGTCTGCATATTTTTCCCGATCTTACGCTATCCATCTCAAAGTGGAATACCACCTTTACATTTGCATAGTGGCTATTCGGTAACAGATGGCAGAGATGCTGTCCAATAGTTCAAATTCATTGTGGAGACTTATTTATCGATTTTTTTTTCTTGACAGCTACAAAGGGGAAGCGAAAAAGAAAATGATGATTAGAAGACCGACAACCGAAAAGATCGGACTAAAAAGGCATACACTACCATTTTATGATGATAAAATTCAAAAAAAAAATAATAAAACAAGTGATTGCTAAAATAATAAGTGAATAAATACCCAAGTGATTGTTAAAGTGATAAAGTCCATATACGAATATTTGGGCTGGCGAATTGTTAAGTATAGACCGAAAAAGAAATAAACCAAGTGTATTGACTATACGATCGGTCAAAATTCGCATTTTTGTTTGGGTAGGCGCGAAACCGAAATATTTATTGTGCGGCAATACCCACATAACCCACGGAATAACGGTGGATAACACAACCGGGATTTTGAAAACCGAGTTTTTGAAAAACGAGATTTTGAAAACCGAGATTTAGAAAAAAAACCGAGATTTTGACAAACCGAGATTTTGAAAACCGTAATTACTAATTAATAAAAAAGTAATGTTATTATTAATTAATTACTGGGATTCATAGACGATCATGAATTTAAAAAAACGGAAAAATCTTTTGTGACTGCTCTTATTTTTGTTTCGTTTGGCAAAATTAAAAACAATACAGAAAAAATAACGAAATTCCATTATTACCGTGAATCATAAATCGTAAAAATAATACATGATAAAATGAGTGCGGGTAAATAAGCAAGTGACTGGTGATCCTCGTTAACGAATTAATCCGCAGTTTTTTTAATGTGTTACGGTTAACCGAGGGATTTTATTTTGTTTGTGGCCAATAAGGACAAAACAAACAGTAAAAAAATTTTTGCCTGACGTTACTCCACGCAACATATTATCTACTATCAATATCATCTGATCACCATCATCAAATGAGGTACCAACTAATTTTTTTCAACATTTGTTTTTTATTTATAATTCATATTTTTTTCTAAACAAAAAATTTGTTATGTATAATTTTCCAATTTTTATACTTAGGTTTTTTTTTATCTAACCATTCTCCATTTCATTTCTTTATACTCTTAACACTATTTGCCGTAAGCACTTGGCACTAACACTTAATAAACACATTTTACTTAACACTTGTTTTTCTATTTCGCAAAAAATTATTTTTGAATATTTTAATTAAAAAATTGGTTCAAAATGTTTAAAAAATCACTCGATCGATTTCCAATGACCCCGAACTAGTCGAAATCGATGGAGTTATTTTTTAAATATTTTGAACCAATTTTTTAATTAAGAAATTCAAAAATAATTTTGTGCAAAATAGAAAAACAAATAATCTTGTTGCTTGCCGCTCACGTTCTTGTTGCCCATACTGTAACTATACGAGTATAAGCATTAGATAATTTCGGCTTATTGGATTCAACATATTTCGAAAATTACAGAATTTCCTACTATAACTGATAAAGAAAGACGTTACGTAATTTTTGTTGACTATTATTTTATTGAAGTACTTTTGGACCTTAAAACATCCATTAAGAAATTAATTCTGGCACAGTGTGTGATTAAAAATAGTGTTTCGATAATTTATTCAGGATTCGTTCAATCTGTCTACACAGAGATTTGCAAGAGACTCTATTTATTTTCTAATAAAACGCCGGCATTAAATTTGCAAATTTTATACATAGATAAAGAGAAAGGATTTAGAAAGCTGAAACAGATACCACATCATGATGCTCCATATCAAATATTTTTATGTATTGTAGAAAGTTGTTAAACTATACAATCTCAAGCAAAATGTATCTTCATCACAAAAAAATTTATGTAAATGTTTAACACTTTCACATCTGCAAAAAATTTTATTTTTTGATGGAGAAAATCCAATGAAAGCAAAACTAATGTGAGTATGACATTTAAACACTACAGGCCAGCATACCGTATACCTTCAGAAGAGAACAAACACAACAATTTGATTTCAATCGATACACAAAAATACCTACATGTTTTAACCATTAAGCTAAAGTTAATATTTACTAAAATCAAGGTATATAGACATTATTTATATAATGGTGCATAATAAATCAACCAATACCGTCGGTGCGATCGCGCATATAATAAGCTGATCGCCCCAAACCAAATGTATGCACTCAAGCAATGCAGCAACACACAAAAATACAAAACACTTAAACTCATTAAATTAACCCCAATATGTTTCGCCCGTCACATAATTTTAATTCATGTTTTTATGTATGTACATTATACATATTTATTATACATTATGTATGTATATTCAATAAATTCAATATTTTTTTATTTTTGTACATAAATTGATTCGTGACTGAAAATAAAATATAACAACAGAGAGTGGGTCTGGATATATGGAATACGTATACATAACAACGTTGGAAGTACATCAACCGCGCGCAGTGTGGGAAGGTGAACACATTTTTTGCTGTTCTGTTTCTGTTTTATGTTTATGTATACGAATATACTCGTTAGCTATATCGTAGAAAAAAAATATTTTCATTATTTAATATTATAAATTATCTGAACGATTTATATAAATCTAAATAAATAAATAAATAAATAATGTTATTAACAATTTTAACTCCATTAATAGACTGGGATATCGTTAACGTTCCAAACCAATTCATTGCATTGTGCTATTCGTATTGTGATTCAATCTAGTTGTGTTTTGTTTATATTGATTTATTTCAGTGACAAAAACAACAAATACATCAAAGCGAATAAAACTAATTACCCAGCGAGATACTGTACTCACTACCTATAGTACATAATACGTATAATAGCGAAAGTGTTTTAAATAATTAATTTGTACATTTTCTGTCGGGGAATTTCAAGTTTTCTAAATTCAATTAAACAACTTTTTTGTGTTGTCTCGTCGTTATTATGTTTGAAAAATGTAATTAGACAGCATGTAACTAAAAGTGGTATGATGAACGTATATGTATAGAATGTATACATTACACGCCGCAAATTTTTCACATTTTATAGTATGTATATCAATAATGGCATACGGGTTCTAAACTAGCACGTCCTATAATCAAGTCTAGATTTACCTATTGTTTAGCTTTTACGACAAAACGAAGTGACAAGCTCGCTGAGATACCGACATAATAATAATAATTCCCAACAACCTATCACCTCTCCCTGCTCGCACGCAGGAAGTCTCCATCAATATTATTAATATTTTTTGTTTATACAGTTGGGGAAAAGAATATGTATATACAGGAATATCACAGCGCAAATTGAAATTGAGCTTGATTTAACAACGAACGGGAAATTAAACATTAAGATAAAAATGGAGGGGTGAATATGTAATGTCAAAATCCGACTTTCTTTTAGCTGCCGTACATAGATTCCTCGGACAGTGGTGTATTTCTAAATTGATAAATTAAACTTACGGTATTTTGGTTAAACTGTTTTGCCTAATCAAAAGTCGCTTTTCTTGCTTAAATTTCAGAAAACGGACACATATTGATACACGTATTGGAAGTTTTTACGAAACGTTTGCGACTGTTTCAATTGCATATGGTTTAGTGTTATTCCCTGTGTAAGACGAAACCTGAGTTAAACTCGAAAAATTTAAAAAAAATGGTACAAATTATAGAATTAAACAAAAAAAAACATAACCATCGTAATATTCGGATATGTCAAATCTCAAATGATTTAATTAGTCATATTATGTATTTAATATAATAATTAATATTTAATTAATACGACCAAAAATAATATAAGTAGAAGAATTTCGATTAGTAGACTTTTCCATGCATGTGAAGATACTGCTAGAGTTTTACTACTAAAAAAATTTGCAAAAACTTCAGATGTGTATAAAGCAGTGTGAACTTTTTACTAAACTATGCTAAACGTGTATATGTGTTGGTGCGTATGTAAAGTATACCTGTATAAGGCGGAAATGTAATTATTATTTGAAACATTTGGCAGTTAACTTCATAAAAACCGAAAGAAATTATAATATATTTACCATATCATTAATAAATTTTCACTAGCTCAAACATTGGGGTTAATAAAAGTTCTAAAAAATAACTAGAAAATTGGTATCCGAAGCAGGGAGTCAATTCGCATTCCGTGAAATAATGAAAATGAAAAAAATTATTCATTAGCAATCGAGTAGGTTTGCATTCCCCATAAGAAATGTTGATTTCACACAGTAAAATTTAAAATTACGTTCAAATAATTCAAACTACTAGATTGCCAATGAAAGAAACTTTTCATTTTCATTATTTCACGGAACGCGAATAGACCCCCAGAATAGTAACACACACTACACGCTGAACTACGTGGAATGAATTATTGAAAACAAATTAGATAAGCGGAGAACTCAAAATTCAACTTCGGGTAAAATGAGTGGGGTAATAGACAAATTAGAAGAAATAATACCAATAGCTCCAAAAGGAGGAAACCCCTCTTATCTAAAATTAGAAATAAATTTAATGAGAATTCTGAGGGCTACAACAGATATCCATAGAAACCTATACCAACCTGAGGTATCTGAATTATTAGTTAAAGTTCATGTTAAATAAAAAATTAGTGGAGACATCCCCATCTAGGGGTGTTCACAATTTAGAGAATATGGTATTACAATCAAATATATATTAAGAATTATTGAATCAACTTAGATATCCATAAAAATCTAAATACAACCATGTGAACTAATAAGAAGTGGGGACCATTTATCGAATGTTCAATGAAAAAATATAATAAAAATTAATATAAATAATAAAAATTCTTAAACCAACTCTAGGGGATATCTCCCCTAGAGATCTTAACACAACCTCAAGTATATGGGCTGTTGCTTGAAGACCAGGTCCGTTAGAAAATATATTTAGTTGCTTCCCATCCAGGGGAGGGACAGTTAATAAGATTTTGTATTATGGCCAAATATATATTGTGCATCCAGTAGGTTCGAACAAAATTTGTACTCAGAGGTTGTGTTTAGATCTGTAGGGATATCTCAGTTGGCCTAAAAAATTTTATTATATTCTGTCATGATACAAAATTTTATTAACTGTTACCTTCCTTGGATGGGCAGCAACTGAATATATTCTCTAACTGAAATGGTCCACAACTAACACCCCATATACCTGAGGTTGTGTTTACATCCCTAGGGATACTTCATTTTCAAGAATTTTTAATAAATAGTTTTATAATAATTTGTTCCTTAGATTTATGAATTCGAGTTTTTTTTTTGCTGTCTGAATATGAGCATGATTTCCTTAGCGGTAAATGTAACAAGAGTTTTTCTGTGTTATTTATCATAAGATACTTTTTTAATTATTTGCTTTTCTTCCCTGAATTAAGGCAAATTTGTAGAGTAAGTTTTATAATTAGATAGTACTGTAATGCTCGTTTTTTGAGAATTTTAAATATAATTTTGAGTCAAATTAATCATTCATGTAGTTAGTCGAGACAAAGTATTTTTATATTATTCAGTTAATTTTAATAGGATTTAATAATTACATCGAAGAAAACTCTAATTTTCGATCATGTTCCGTGTTACCTAGGTAGTATCACTAACAGAAACACAATCAAACTAGCAAAAGATTAACATTTTCTTCATATTCGTACTTTTCCCGGCATTGACGATACGCATAGACTGTGGCGTATTTTTGCGAAATTACACAACTTTAATCTATTGCACTATGTTGGGGATATGTGCCATAATTTCCAGGATTCGATCCACAGAATCTCCATTTCCGGACTTTTTCCTGCATTGACGACCCGCATAGACATGTGGCGTATTTTTAGGAAGTTGATCAGTTTTTTTCCATTGCACTTTTACGTGGTTATGTTTCAAAATCTCTGAGAAAAGAGCACCCTGACGATTCGAATATACATGCTGCGTATTTTTGCGAAATTAAAAAACTTTATACTATTGCATCTTATATGTGGCTATGCGCCAAAATCTTCAGGATTCACTCCACAGAATTTCATGTGTTTTTTGAATATTTCAGCTTGTATGTAATAGTCCCTTCCTTGTCATGTTTTTCTTCATTTTAGAAGTGACGCCACTAACTTCGGTTGAGTGGAGGATGGGTGTGTTAACGGTTTCGTTATTCGCGCCAGTTGTTAATTCGAAGTATTGATTCTTATTTAAAATTGAATAGGAATCTTATACTTTCGTTTTCGTATCGTGTTCAGGAATAGGGCTGCAGGTTACAAACGAAAAGTCTCCTGGCGTGGAAACTTTTCAATTTAGTTGTCAAATGTCATTATGGTGTTTAATGCAAATGTGTTATTATGTACAAATTTTTACATGACACTTTTTTTTATTTTTAAACATTTTGTGCTTTATAATAACATTTGCAAATAATGCAACATTCATATCATCTTCCATTATTTTAATTTAATCTAATATTTCCTTTATCCACGAAAAATCGACAATTTAGAATTTTGAAAAGTCGTTTACAGCTTGTTTTGTTGCTGTTACTGCCACCTAAGCATGTTTATTGTGAATTACTAAGCAATTTAGTTTAGTTCATAATTTAGTCGAAAAAAACGACCTGATGCACACATCATTATTCTTAATTAACACCTCTATCCCCCTAGTCGCATCACTTCAAGTGACGTGACTACTCATCTTCCTGGTTACTAGATCATTAAATCGAAACTTACAAAATAATTGTTCAATAATGTCGTTCTGGCTGTTTTTTTTAATCTTAGTATGCGGCTTTATAGTTATATATTTCCTTGCGATTACTATCACTCCAAATTTTTGACGTGACAAATAAATAAAAAACATTTCAAACTATGGAGGCCAACTATGATTTAAAAAATTTTCATTGAGAGTTTTGCACAAAATTATTTAGTAAATTTTGATTTTAAAATCTAGTAACCATGAAGAACCATAGTGACGTCGCATGAAGTGATACGTCTAAGGGAATTGAGCTGTAAATAAAATAGAGAACATAACATGATTTTACATGTATTTTGGTGTTAATAGTTGTGAGTGTAAAAATTCAATTTTGTCATGACATGCTATCGTCATGACAAAATTTTGCGAGTGAAGACCAAGCTTGAAACGAAATGATCGTCCGTGTTTCATGGGCACTTATATTATTATCGGTGCAAAGTCCTAATTCTCAGTCTACAATGTAGTCGATGAATTTTACAAAAGTAATTTTATGGTCCTGCCATAAAATTCATCAAAGTTAATCGATTTACTGAAAACTTGAAATGATGATGGACGTATCGTATAAACAAATCAGTTGCATCCGATATTTCTTTACACCAATATTAAAATCAGTGTCTAAGGCTAAATAAAAAAATAAATTAAAGTGTACGGTTTGTGTTTGTGCCTGTGAATTTTATTTTTCAATATAACTGAATTAATTCTAGTATTTTCTAATAGTACTGTGATTTGCATAATCCTAGAGTTATCAGGATCCATCTATTTACCCTCGTGTATGTAATTTGCCTAATTGTACCTTACTCGCTAATAAAAGCCACTACAAGGTGAAGTTTACTATTTGAAATTTAAGCTAAGCGCATATTAAGCTAATGCTAGTTTTGTGTTTCGTTTACTTTAGTGTGTCAAACGGATATCACATACACTACGTAAAACCACTTGTTTAGTACATGTTAGCTGATACCACCGTTCGAGTCGTAAAAACCAGTGGCCTTGATAGTGAACAACTGATTGTTTTGCGGATTTAATGACGGTGGTGTGATTTTGCGTATTGATATTCGCGCCACCGTCTTATTTATTTAACCACCGTCTTATTTATTTAACCACCGTCTTATTTATTTAAGTAACATAAAAAAAACTGTTACTAAAAGCAATCACCATCTGGGAAAACACCTCCAGTTTGGAAAGCGATGCGTGCTATGGAGATATATGTGAAGCGTTCACCAACAACAACATCACAACACATCTAAACACCGTACAAATCTATTTGGTTTAGTGTCATTATCCATATTTTAAAAAAATTATGTATCGTTACGTTATGTCGCATGCACTCTTATTAGTAGTTTAATATAACATTATTAGTTTACATTTATTTAATTGATTCAACTATTTATATTCGGATTGCTAGTAAATAATATTTGTAGTTATTTAAGCCACGTATCTATTTAACTTTTTAATTCAAATATCCTATTAAATTTATTTAACTACCTATTTTTAAGTTACGGGCATAGATTAATTTAAGTTATTATTATTTTTCAATTAATTGAATTAAGTTTAAACTACCCTTCTTAGTAGTTAGCCTAGCCGCGTATACGTAATGTATATACAGTCGCCATCAGTAAAGCGCTTTGCCGGTCGGTGAATTGGTAAGTCATTTTAATTTTATTTCTATTATATTTGATCATTTGGGATATTTTAAGAAATTGAAAAATTAAACTAATTTAATTAAATGAATTCCGATTACCTGCGTAACATGATACGTCGCTTTTGTTCTTTAAATAAAGTAAGGAAGTCATAATGAATTAAAGTATTTTTTTTACGGGGTTAGAAGGAGGGTCTGAATAAGGAAGAATGGTAGTGCTTGACTTGTTTTGTATATTAATTTTTGAAAGCAGCTGATTACGGTTGTTGAACTCCCTTGACTCACTCCCATGCCGACTTCAGTTAGCGGGCTAATGGCTGCTACGGGATTAAAGTTCATCAACATTCTGTTAACGGTGCTATTTCACCATAGTACCGTTACAAGCTATACTCTACCAATTCTCGACATTGTCTACTCAAAAATCAATTGTCAACGCTATTTTCAGTACCAATATGTGGACAATTCGCAAATACTTGTAGACGCAAAATGTTTGAAAACAAACAATGTTAAACGAAATTGAATATTAAAATTTATTCACAGATCTAAACCGACTTTTAGCCTAAAGATCTATTTCGGATTGGTTAGGAGGGACTCTTGAAATTTGAGAGTTTGGCCAAATTTTACCCCCTGTTTAGAACACATTAACTATATATAAATTATAAGATTAGATTATAACTACGATTAATTTACGCTTATTAAAGAAAACATTCAAGGAGACTTAAAGCCAAACACAAGGATTTTTCAATTTGCCATATACAATGAGGCACAATGAGGTAGAAAATTAAAAAACTGGTGTCGATAATGTCGAAAATTATTATTTCTGATCGCAATTCATTAAAATTCAATGATTTCTTTGTAAAAGGAACAGATCAGATTTAAATAAGTTATTCGCGTGAAGTTTGTCCTAAAAAAAAAAATAATAAATTTCGTTTAGGACAATCTTCACAGTTCTGTACACTTTGGTGAAGTTTATCCTAAATCTGTCCTAAAGAACAACAATAACAAAATATGTGTATATGTGTTTGTAAAATTTCTCGATAGAACGAATTTTACTAAAAATAGTAACATAAAAATATTTTCTAAAAAAAATTTAATTTGTCTGAACGTTTTCGGGAATCTCCTATAAGCCTGTATAATAAGTAAAGTATGTCTTGAGACGCTACTAGGTGCTATTTTATAGAAAAACTAGTTTAATTTGTTAAAATTGGGAAATTAGGGTGATTAGAATAGAGAAGTTGGCATCTACTCTTTATAAATCACTTGTAAGGTTTTCCTAAGTTTTCCTAAAAGTTTTCCTCCACTGTCCTAAATACCCTAATCCCCCAATTTGTTCAAAATCGAGGTGTTTTTATGTTTAATGTGAGCTAGAAGACTCTTAAAATATAAGTCATTTTGGTGTTGGGTTCCTAGGATTTTCCGAGCAAACTTAGGAAAACCTTACAAGTGATTTATAGAGAGTAGATACCAACTTCGCCGTCCTAAACACCCTAATCCCCCAATTTTAACAAAATAAACTAGTTTTTCTTTTAGATAGGACTTAGTAGCATCTCAATATAAACTTCACTTAATATGCTGGTTTATAGGAGATTCCCGAAAACATTCAGAAAAATTAAACTTTTGTTAGAAAATATTTTTATCTTACTATTTATAATAAAATTCGTTATATCGAGACATTTTGTTATTGTTGTTTTTTAGGACAGATTTATGATAAACTTCACTAACGTAATAAGTTTAATTAAGGTTGCCTTACCAGCTCCATAATAGTAGCTCAATCAATAATTATCTCCCTTTTAAGGTGATTCCCACTAGTATGTTGTAAATTTTAGACTCATTATCATCCACTTATTCGGTCATATAAATGCAAAGTGTTTCTTAACAAAAACTATATGACCAAATGAATAGATGATATGAGTTCTAATAAAAAAATTGTGCTACGTTCTTAACCAATAAACCTGAAAAGAAATCTCGTGCACCACCTCATTCATTCCTTATTAAATTAACCAACGCTGTAATTAAAACATCAGACCAATATAAATATTTATATGCAGAAGATAAATAACTTAAATATATTATTGAAGGCGGATACAAAACATTTTTTATATATGTTACGAGAGGTATAGTATTTCAGAGTTATATATACGTAATAATGATAATAACAGTAATAAATAAATAAAAATGCCAATGAAGCGTCCCCCGAATCAGAATCATACATGATGATGAGTAAACCCTATATACATTTGTACAACAGAAAGTGTATAAAATTTTACAGCATATTTCTACCTGTGCTACAATACATCATCGTGAGACGAATAGTAAAGTTTATACTCGTATATAGGTAAGTTTTTACAAAGAGACCGGATTACAGTTTAACAAAACGGTCCATATAAATCCAACACAGTAATAAACATTTACGATGCGAGATGAGGATGATGATTATTTCTCGAAAAAGGAACACACAACAACAAAAAGATAGCCGCAGCCGCTAAACATAAATTTTGCTTTGTATACCATGAGCTTCATTATTCTTCAGCTCTTGTGTGTAAAAATTAATATCCATTCATTGTGGGCGCAACCAATACCTGTAATTTTTCTTATTCACCGTTCCTATTTAAGATTTTTTTTTTATATATATATACACGTACGTACATTCACTGTCTCCGAAGATGTTTTATTTTATTGTTATTGGTTTTTTTTGTATTTAAGGCAATTAAATCATTTACTGGCGAGTACATAAATAATTAAAAATGTCGTAATTTATTTGGTCATTTGGGAATATAAATATATTTTGCGGTTTTATGATGGATCACAGGAAGTGCGTGTAGATACGTACACTGTTTAGATATAAATGATGTAATGTGATGAAGTTATTAAAATCTGTGTCACCATTACCTTATAACAGCACAAGTTTTAAAATCTTAACTACCGGCGGAAAATTTCACTTTAATATCATCTCCCGCTTAATAATTCAGAGTGAGTAAAGAAGGCAAATATCTGAAATAAATTTATTGTTTATACAAACTGTTCAAGTTTTGTCTTAGAGTAAACCAACAGACATCGAATTCATAGAGGGTACACGGGCACGGAACCCAACTATACTTGCATAAGTAGCAAAATGAATCATTGTGCACTATCTGAATTTTCTTCACCGTCTACTATTCTTAGATTTTCGGGAATATTTATATTACGGACTGTAGTTGGTTCTTTAACTAAAGATTGTTAAACTCGCTTTATCTTGGATTTCTGCGCATCTTTGTTAGTTAAATATATCCTAGATGTTGTTGGACAGTTGACAATACTGTCCCTTATTATCGCAGCTATAGATGTTTGTTTGTAGTGCTGGCGGTCTCATTTCTTGTGTTATTGCGGAAGCGTACTGGCAAGTCACTCGCTGTCGTGCCATGCAGATGTGTTGAAGCCGAAAGGGCCTTTACGATAAAACGTGGTTCATTTTCAATTCATGTTGTTAACCGTGCCTTACGTTTTTTCCGGCGGTCCACACAACCCCAATAAAAACAATTTTTATCCACGGATTTAACATCAATGTAGTAACTGTATCCTACGTCGCGCAAGAAATCTTTGCCGTTAGTTAGACTTCATAATTTTTAAAGCCAATTTATATTAATTTTTTTGTAATTTGTTTAATGCAAAATTTTTTAACTGTCACACACACAATGGAATCAGCGCAATCCATTATCATTTTGCATTGTATTAATAGTTGTGTTTCCCGCCAAAAATCCCAAAATTTTAATTTGGATGTTTAGCGTGAAATGGTTGTGATATTTTAGGCAAAAAAAAAATTGACCAAAAAATTTTTTTGGCTACATTTTTTTGGCAAAAGTATCTTTGGGAAAACAGCATTTTAGTAAAAAAAAATTGGGCAAAAAATTTTAGGCAACCTGTTTTGGGGAAATTTTTTTTGGCCAAACAAACCCAAACCATTTGGCAAAAATATTTTTGCCGCAAATATTTAAACCGACAAGTGCTGGATCGTGGGCGTTGAATGTGCGGCATAAATTTTTATGTGTCATTTTCGAACGCGTTCGGAATAAATTTTTATAAATGTGGTAACCCACCTTTATAATGCCAACCGACACTATATAAAGCCAACCGGAACCAAGTAATAGAGCCGGAACAATTAAGAGATTGCACAATGAGCACAATTCGCTTTAGATGGTTGTGTTACATATAAGCCGGGACAATATGAAGCCAGCTGGATCCAAAGCAACTAACATACAAGTAGCACAATGCATTCTTCGCTGTTTACTATTTGGTTTTTCATCCGGAACCAATATTAAGTCAGCCGGGATCATTTAATGAAACAATAGCAATGTCAGCTGGATCCATTTTAAGTCAACCAGAATCATTGGCACAATCGCAGCACAGTAGTTTGTAATCAATGTGCGCATTCTGAATTTTCAGCCAGTGGAAATATTAAGCCGGACGGAACCATTTAAAGCCAGCCAGAACCTTACTTTTTCCAGTCGAAACCATTAGAATCAAGCGCAATAGGTGGAATCATAAAAATGTCAGCCGTCATGAAGCCAGCCGGAACCAAACCAACTATATAAAACAAGTAACACTATGCATTGTACATTATTATGCACTATTTGATTTTTCAGTGGGTGGAGCTGGCTTTAAATGGTTTTGGGTTGCTTAATATTGGTTCCGGCTGAAAAATCAGATGCACAATAACGCTGCATTGATAGTGCTGCTTGTGTTATAGTTAAATTGGTTCTGGCATGCTTTATTTTGTTCTGGCTGTCATTTTAATAGTTCCGGCTGAAAGCTTACAAGTTACTCAACTGCTGATGAAATTGTGGTTCCGAGTCGCTCTAACTTGTTCGGGCTGAATTAATATTAGTTCCGGCGCCTAACTCACCATAGTACCATAGTTGATTTGGTCCGACCTGGTCTTAGTTTCGGCTAGCTTTATATGGTGTCCGCTTTTAAATTGTTCCATAATCGGTTTGGTTCCAACTGGTGCAGTTCCAGTTGACTTTTTATATGGTTTTGGCTGGCTTGGTATGGTTTCAGGTATAATATTGTATAGTAATACCGGCTGGCAGTGTTATGGTTCTAGATTAAAGCATATTTGTTGCACAACTACCTAAAAAGTAAAGTGCTCATTGTGGAAGCTTAAAATTATTCCTGCTGATAATGTATCGTTCCGGATGGCTTTAAATGATTCTTTCTGTCTGATAATTAGTTCCGGCTAAAAAATCAGATAGTGCACAATAATTCACAATGCACTATTCTACTTGTGTAATACAGTAAGTTTGGATCTGGCTCGCATGGTGCCGACTCGTTTCAAATGATTCTGGCCAACATAGTTGTGATTCACATTGAAAGCTTATATGTTGCACAACCATCTAGAGTGCAAAGTAGCTGGCTTTAAATGTTTTCGGAGGATTGGCTCTGACTGAAAAATCAGAAAGTACTTAATAATGCTCAATGCATTGTGGTTGTTTAATTCAGCCTCAGCTTGAACTAATTTAACACTTTTAATACACTTTTAATTCCGAGCTTTCCACGGGTGAGGGCTAATACCGGAATATTGTAATAAAAGCGTATAGTAGAGTTTGATTAGAACTGAGTAGTTCATTTATTTTTTGTCGTTTATATACAATTTTGATAGTTTCTTGTTGTTGTTTTTTACATTACATATGATCATATATCAATTACAATATTTTAATATTTTATAAACTCCAAAAGTGCAGAATTGCATGTAAAAAATTAATTATTTTATTTATAGCTAAATTAAAATTAACATTCTGTAAAACTGCATATTGTTGCAGTTAAATGACCCTGTTCATATTGAACATCTTGCGGCGCGGGTTTGGACGGGACTTGGAAGAACGGATGATTGGTTACGGCGGTTTCTTCGTATGTGGCGAATTATGACAGTTATCCCAACCGCAAGTGCTATCCATAGGATAAGATGTATTGCTGTATAATGATGAATATGATGAAAGTGCTCGTTGGTTGTATTCTCTTCTACCTCTTTCATAAGGGAGATTTGTTCTTCTAAACCCCTTGTATCTGGAGTGGTTAATAGCTCATTTTCCTCATAGTTTTGTTTAGATATCTCTATTGTTAAATCTTTTAAGTGCATCCCCTTTAAGTATGGTGCAATTCCGAAATTCTCGATGGTAGTTTCAAATCTATCAGAGGCCAGTATGCTTAAGTGATTGTCTCTAAGGGCGCATCCCGATTCTAGCTTTATTATTCCCGACCCTGATAATTGCTTTTGGTTTGTAACTGATCCACATACAACCGTCACAGTTGTTTCCTTTGTCATTACGAATACCCATTGATTTGGTGCGTATAGTTTTATCCAAAGGTTTGAAGTAACATTTTGGTATTTTATCTCACATATGTCTTGTAAATTGGACCTGTGTTGCAATATTGCGATTTCACAGTTGGTTCCTTCCCAGACACCTGACAGTATTGTTGGTATCTCGCATAATAGATGATCATCATTGATAATGTTGCATTTAGATATATCTCTGGCTGATAGTTGCGTAAAATGTTCATTTTGAATATCAACGGCGATAAATTCAGTTGTTGGCACTATATGTGCACGCCTTTCAGTTACTAATATATTAGGTACAGCTACTACTGAATAAATGTTATAGGACCAAACATATGATAAGGGAATTGAAATTTCGATTATCACATATGCTTTTGTCACTCTAGTCCTGGTTGTCATACTTTTAAATAAGTGGTCTAACTTGCGCAATCCGTGACCCGGAATTGTAATGGAGACTGGTATTTGTTTTCTTATAGATGCTATTTGTTCTTCAAGTTGTGATGGGCTCAATAAAAGTGGGTGTAAAATGTTTAGATGTGCATTGTGAATAACCTCTAGTATCGCCTCCTGCACATCCCGTAAACTTCCCGTGGCAACGACTAGTTCAAGGGATGTCATTAAAATAGTTAATACTTGTTGTTCCGTTACACGTGTGTTATTTATGTTTTTTTCTAAGTGCTGCAACCTCCTCTGAATGTTATTAATAGCCTGTACTGTGGCATTTTGGCTGTGCTTGAATAGTTTTACAGAGTTATCAATCATGGAGGTTTGATTCTTTATTAGCAGTAATAAATGATCTTCATTGGTTTCTATAGTTTGAAAATGTTCTTCATATTGATCTGCTTCTCTCTGCGTTAATATTCCAAACATGTCACCTAACACTAAACCTGTAGTGTCACCAATCCCCCGTTTCGCTCTGGTTACTTCTTTATTGGATGACATCAGTAATTGATTGCCTTCATCTATTCTACTCATTTGAGATCGTAATTGCTGGATTACTAGTTGACAGTTAAACCTCTCCATATCTATTACCGAATGTACTGTTTTACACATAGTTGCAAGTTCATCTATTAAGCGGTATGCTTGAGTTGTTTCTTCCCAATACGTATTTAAATTATACCGCACAACCAAAGTCCATCTCATGGCAACTAGCTCCATCTTACTGATTTCCTCAAGATATATGCCAGTAGAATGTTTGAAGTTCTCAATCTGCATCAGTTCTTTGGCGCTGGTGGTAGAAAAACAAATGCTCATCAGGGCCAATAATGCCAGATGAAGCTTGATTCCCCCTTTCGCCTGTCTTCCTGGTTGGCGTCTAACTGGGTCATTGGTGTTAGGTGTTGCTAGTTTTGCATCTGGAGTCTTATTTGCGTTAATTATTTGTTGTGACCATGAATTGTCTTCTTCGCTTGGTAGCTTGCACAACTTAGTGATAGGTCGTTTATAGATATTCTGGCTGCATTTTATGGACGCAATACGAACCAAGCCATCTGAGCCAGTATGCACCTCCTGTACTCTCCCCATTTTCCAACGTGACGGCGGCAGTGATTCTTCCTTCAGTAGAACGACATCCCCTACAACTAGATTGGGCTGACGTTCCCTCCATTTAGTACGTTGTTGTAACTGGTGCAGGTAGTCTCTAGACCATCTTTTCCAAAAGTCATCTACAATCTTTTGTACTAAATGCCAACGTGTTCTTAGCGTGCAAGTAACATCATTACTTTCTGGGACTACCTTTATTGGTCCGCCTATTAGAAAATGCGCAGGTGTTAAAGATTCTAAATTTTCCGGATGGTCATACAAGGTAGTCAATGGTCGAGAGTTTAAGCATGCCTCTATTTGAGTCATTAATGTTGTTGCTTCTTCAAATGTCAATGCGGTCTCACCTATGACTTTCTTCATGTGAGTCTTTACTGACTTTACCCCTGCCTCCCATATGCCACCAAAGTGTGGTGCAGCAGGTGGTATGAAGTGCCAGGTAGTTTCATCTTGTTGAAATACCCTTGCAATTTCTGGTTCTAGAGCTGCAATCTTCGTGCGTTGTTGTTTCAGTACTCGTTCTGCACCAACAAAGTTGGTACCATTATCCGAATAGATTTCTCTACACAACCCCCTGCGAGATGTGAACCTGCGGTAAGCTGCTATAAATGCATCTGTTGTTAATCCGCTGACTACTTCTACATGTAAGGCCTTGGTGGTCAGGCAGACAAATACCGCAATGTATCCTTTGTACGTGGTTTGACCTCTTCCTATCTTGTTCCTCAGTTGAATCGGCCCGGCATAATCAATACCCACCTTGCTGAATGGCCGTGATGGAGTTACTCTGCAGGACGGTAAATCACCCATTAGTTGGTTGAGGGTTACTTGTTTAAATCTTATACATGTAACACATTTCTGTATAATATGACGTGTCAGATTTCTACCATTAATTATCCAAAATTTATTGCGAACATTTGCCAATGTAAGTTGTATGCCCCCATGAAGTGTTGTAGTAGTATGAGCATCTTCAATTATTCGCTTGCTGATTGAGCTTTCCTTCGGTAATATAATTGGTTGCTTTTGATTCATTGGTAGTTGCGAATTTTGTAAACGTCCGTGTAATCGTAATATCCCATCCTTGCTCATGACTGGATTTAACGCAGATAGTTTGGATTTTTTATTTAATAAAATCCCACTCATCAATGCCTGAAGTTCTTTACGGAAGTATCGGTGTTGTTCAATCCTAATTATTTGGACTTCCGCGAGTTTCAGTTCTGGTACTGTCACTTCTTTCGACTGTCGCCGTTGTTTATGAACATGCACGTTTATGAACCTTTGGCAGTACACCAATATACGCTTCAACTTATGAATGTTTGAAATTTTATCAATTAATTCATGTAGCGCGTTTGCTTTAGATTCAGCGGTTATTGTAAGACAAGTGATATCCGCTGCGCTGTCCTGGTTGTGATCACCTTGTATTTGTGGACCCTTGTGCGAAGGTGATGATGGCCATGCATCAGAATTTTCCTGCAAAAATGTTGGTCCCGTCCACCAGATCGAGCCTTGTGAGGTGATGGTAGCCGCTGCCAATCCTCTTGTTGCTAAATCAGCTGGGTTTAGATTTGTTGGTACGTAATTCCATTGTAGCTGAGGTAAATTATCTTTAATCTGAGATACCCGATTGGCTACAAAGGTTTCTAACTTCGGAATATCAGCTCTTATCCAGCTTAAAACTATGGTGGAATCCGTCCAAGCGAACATCTTTACATCCTGCATGTTCATGGTATTTTTAGCGTATCTTAGAAGCCTAGATAACAGATGCGCTGCGTTTAGTTCCAGCTTCGGAACTGTCAGTTTTGTTTTGATTGGAGCAACTCTGGTTTTTGCTACTAGCAAACTGGTTGTAACTTGCTCGAACGTATTTGTGGTTCTTAAATAGACCACCGCTGCATATGCTTGTTGCGAAGCATCTGCAAATCCATGTAACTCTGATTTTTGTGTTGACGTTGTTTTAACCCATCTTGGTACCTTTATTTTGCTTAATTCATCTAATTCGTTCTTATACTTTTTCCATTTTGCTTCAATAGCTTCTGGTAGCTTGTCATCCCACTGTGTACCAGCTCTCCAAGTGTCTTGCATTAACAGCTTTGCTGTTATCGTTATTGGTGATAACCAGCCGACAGGATCAAATAATTTTGAAGAGTCGGACAACAGTAGCCGTTTCGTTGGTTCTT
The DNA here is from genome assembly GCA_932526605.1 of Nephrotoma flavescens. Lineage (NCBI taxonomy): Eukaryota > Metazoa > Arthropoda > Insecta > Diptera > Tipulidae > Nephrotoma > Nephrotoma flavescens. The sequence continues at coordinate 268,890,314 of OW052222.1, read as the reverse complement.
CTGTTGAAAGATTTAGCCTGGTCAGGTCAAATTCAAATGTATCATCCTCAGGACTATAGAGAATCCCTAGTGTTTTTATTATGTGGTTGATTTTTAAATTAATCATTCCTTTTGCTCGTAGGTGGTCAGGAACATTAGTCATGACTTCAGCTGAATTCGACGCCCATTTGTGCAATGGAAATCCTCCGCTCCGTGCAAGTCTTGTCATCTGTTGTTGAATGGTTACGACCTCCTCAACGCTGTCACCCCCAGTCAGTAGATCATCCACGTAAAAATCTCTTTCCATGATCCTTGCAGCTGTCGGATAGTTGTTCTTTTCATCTTCTGCCAATTGCATTAATGTTCTTACAGCAAGAAACGTCGCTGCCGTTGTTCCATAGGTAACCGTTTTTAGTTTGTATTCTCCTATTGTTTGTGATGGATTTTTTCGCCACAATATGCGTTGTAAGTTCTGGTGACCATGATGCATCCAGATTTGCCGGAACATCTTTTCCGCATCTGCTGTTAGCACGAATTTGTGTGTTCGCCACCTCAAGATGATGTCAATTAGGTCACCTTGAATTTTGGGGCCGTTCATCATTATGTCATTTAACGATAATCCCGAAGTAGTTTTGCTCGATGCATCGAATACTACTCTTAGCTTTGTGGTAGTACTTTCGTGGTTGATCACTCCATGATGTGGTATATAGTATACTGGATTCTCATCTGGATCATCTTTTGCCAATTGCATATGCCCCTGCGCTAGATAGTCTTCCATAAATTCGTGATATAATTTAGCGAATGGTTTATCTTTTAGAAATTTTCTTTCGATTTGCAGTAATCGTGCTACTGCTTTTTTTCTGGATTCTCCTAGCATAGACGGTTCTACTTTGAACGGTAAGTGTACCATGTATTTCCCATCTGGTAGTCGCGTTGTGCTTTCTGCATATAGCTTTTCAGCGATTGCTTCCTCCTGGGTATGTGTTTTTTCTTGCGGAATGGCATCATTTTCAATTAATAAGTCTAGTTGTTGCTTAATTGTTTTGGTTGTGACCATTGACAACATTTTATCTTCTTGGTTATTGCCTGTGCTGCCCATTATGATCCAACCAAGCTCAGTTTCTTGGGCAATTGGATCTTGTGGGTGTCCTCTAATGATGTTACTGTTTACAATTAGAGGATAGTAGTCAACACCGATTATTACGTCAATGCTATTGGACTTGTTGTATTGTGGATCTGCAAGTTGTAAATGCTGCAAATGTGCCCATTTGTTGGTATCAAAGTCGATGTCTGGAATATTATCCGTTAATTTTTTGAACACCATTGCTTCAAACTTAATTTCAAACGAACTCTGAAGCCTTGAAGATAAAGTTAGTTCGACCTTATGACTGCACACTCCGGCTTCCTTTCCTCCCATTCCTGAGATTTTAGTGTTGACTTGTTTCTGCGTAGCCTTAAGAAGATTTGCTGCCTTTGCGGATATGAATGACGCCTGAGAGCCTGGGTCAATTAATGCTCTAAAGAGCATGCATTTTCCCTCGCTTGTTGTTAATGCGATTAGAGCTGTAGGTAATATCGCAGGACCTAATTGTGTTGTTAAATAACTTTTAGATACTCGCTGCATGTCTGCGTTTGAATCGATGTGCAGTCCTGTGTTATGCTTTCCATTGCATATGTTACATTGGTTTTTCTGCCTGCATACATATGTTTCATGTTCTGCTGATAAACAGTTTCTGCATAATTTATGAAGCATTGCCATTTGCGATCTTTCACTGGAATTTAATTTCCTAAATCCTCCACAATCATTAATTTTATGTCCCCCTCGGCAGTAGACACAGATATTTGTTGTTGTTAAGAAGGTCCTTTTAACTATTTGAGCTTTGTTTTCACGTGAGGCGGTTGTTGGTAGGATTAATGGCTTTTGGTTGCCATTGGCCTCTAATGATTTGAACCTTCCTTCCAAAAATTTTAAAAATTCCGTTGTTGTTTGGAATTCCCTTGGATCTTCTAAGGAGATCTCATAGAGTCGCCTTGACTCATTGTCTAGTTTTTTAGTTAATATGAAGATTATTATTGAGTTCCACGATTCAATGCTTACCCCTGCGTTACGTATTCCGTACAAACATTCAATTGTTGTATCGTGAAGATTTCTCAGTGCCGCTGCAGACTCGATGTTTATATTTACTTGACTGAGTAACGTATTTAAATATGTTGAAATCAGTAGTCTCCTGTTGTTATATCTGCTATTCAAAATTTCCCAGGCGGCTTGGTAATTTTCTTCTGTTGGTTGTAGGTGGTTGATTAATTTGGCCGCAGCACCCTCTAACTGACCCTTTAGATAGTTAATTTTATGGGTATCACTGATCTGTCTATTCTCATGGATGAGTTTGGTGAATGTGTCACGAAATCCAGTCCACTTCTGGTAATCTCCAGCAAATATTGGGATTTGAATTCGTGGTAGCCGAATGTCCGTTGTTTGGTTTGTTGGTATAATTTTATCGGTTTCATCTATCCTCGTTGTTATTTGAAGGATTACTGATTGACACTTGCTATCAATGTTCTCAAAGTACTGTTCTGTGAAGTACTTTATACGTTGTTCTTCCTCATCAGTAACGAGCATGCAAATTTCCTCATGGAGTTCAGCTATTTGTTCCATGAGTTTTTGCATCACTCCAAGTGACAGTTTCATTGCCGGTTTTGGCCCAGTCACGACAAGGTCTTCGGCCTCATCAATCTTCCTGTAGAGACTCCTCATCCGAATCGTCTGTCGTTTTATTAATTGCTGCAACTCTGGATTCATTGTTTCCAAACCTGCATCTTTGTTGTTACTGGTGTTCGACTCTGATTGGCTTCTACTGCGATGCTCTGGGACCGGTGTAAGTGGTGGGCCGTTGTTTAGTTTTGCACGCATTATAGTAATAAATTCATTATATTTTCCCACTACACTTGTTACCGTTTTAAAGTACGGGTGCTCTAAGTTGACATCTTTCAGCTTCCTTATTTGCTCATCTGTTTCTAGAAACTTTGTATAAAGCTCCTTTAATTGTTGGATTTGGTTGGTGAGGTAAGTTTTTGTTTTCCTCTCTGGGCCATCCTTCTTATAATTAATACATATTTTATCAATCTGAGTCGCAAGCTGTTCTTGATTGAATGCAAGGGTTTCCATTTTTGAATTTAGGCAGTTCTCGTTCGCCAGTTGATTAATTATCGCGTGTTACTTGTTCTAATGTAGAATACGCGTTTGTTTTTGCCTGTTCTTAATGGCTCGAAGGACCACTGTTTAATTCAGCCTCAGCTTGAACTAATTTAACACTTTTAATACACTTTTAATTCCGAGCTTTCCACGGGTGAGGGCTAATACCGGAATATTGTAATAAAAGCGTATAGTAGAGTTTGATTAGAACTGAGTAGTTCATTTATTTTTTGTCGTTTATATACAATTTTGATAGTTTCTTGTTGTTGTTTTTTACATTACATATGATCATATATCAATTACAATATTTTAATATTTTATAAACTCCAAAAGTGCAGAATTGCATGTAAAAAATTAATTATTTTATTTATAGCTAAATTAAAATTAACATTCTGTAAAACTGCATATTGTTGCAGTTAAATGACCCTGTTCATATTGAACAGTGGTATAGTTGTTTTGTTACCAGCTGACATTATATCGGGCTGGGTCCATATGGTTTTGGTATAGGTGGTAGAGAGGGATTTAGCGACAACGAGTATCGCTTTCACGGGATATTATAAATTTAGGTAATTGCATGGGAACATCATGACAAATTGTAAAAATTGGAGGAAAATGGCAGCCTTTTCAGCTGTACTATGTGTCTTTAGGCAACCCCAGGGCCTGGTTAGGATTCAATGAAGCAGTCACATGATAATTGAAAAATTAACAAATTATGTAACAAACTAAAAAGTAGATTCGAAAGGGAAAAGTTATAGCGTTATATATTCTAAATAGATTGACTGATTACAGTGGTAACGTGCCAGTTAACTAACTGCGAAACCTATAAGGTTGTACCAATAGCAAACCAATTATCAATGCCTCTATTGGATTTATTAGGAGCAGTACCTTTAGCCAAACAATAATGAGGCATAAATGCGGTTGCATAAAATGATGCAAGCTGACTATTTCTAATTGTCTCCATTTCTGAATCAAGATGGTATGGCATTATGATTGGAAGTCAGTTGACGTTATCCAACTTTACTTTTCTTCGCACCGATCCGCAAAGTGTATGTTAGTTGTCCCTCTGGCAAAAGGGACAGGTATTTCTAAAACAACAGTGCCTCAGACATTGCGCACCCCTCATCCAACAACATTTTGTGAATCTAAAAACTCTTTCTAACCATTAAAGCCTTAGGCCTAGGAATAATTTTAATTATTCCAATTTTCTTTTCTGTCAGAAATTTAGAGTAATTATGTGGCTCTAAATTTCAATAAAAAAACCGCGGTAGATGCCTGAATCGTAAGGCAATGAATCCCACCCAATAGGGGCCCGTTTCCCCATTAACCTACAACATTTTTTTTTTGTTTTTTTGTATATGCGGTAATCAAAGTTACCACTCGTCTGCCCCAATCACCCATGGCCAAGGTATCTCTACCGGCTGGAGTTACGGGTACTAAAGCCACATGGGGCAAAACAGCGAGTGGTGACATTTCTATGAATCGGATCTGCCTCTGAAGTTGGTCCGTTTCAGTACGACAATTCACGTCGAACCACGCGATCTCACAACAAATAGATTTAACACCCTACGCACTCGAATAATGTCGCTTGGAATGTAACAAAAATGTGTTCACAATTTTCAATCAAGGCAGAGAATGGCATTTTATATCGCCATCTTCATCACATTTTACTAGGCTTTGGGAGGCACGTGTTAAAAATCAATCAAAAAATATTTTAAAGGAAAATTAGGAATTCCAAATTAACGTTTGAAGAAATGTCAACGCAGCCTGTCGAAATAGAAAAATTTCTAAAACTCCAGGCTCTTAAGCTTTCTTACTGATGACGTAGAAGATGTACAAGCGCTAACGCCGGGACATTTCATAATAGACGAATGCGTTGTCACTCATCGAAAAACTTCACTAATTGATAAAAGGATTACTATACTTTGTAGGTGAAAGTTTATAGCAAGACTAGGTTAGGACATTTGGAGAAAATGGATACAGGATTATCTTCCCACATTGCAGCCTAGAAGTAAAAAATGGAAAGCTCAGCCCAAGAACGGATAATATTTCCGGAGAGGATAGATTCGTCCGGGTTGTAAAGTTAAAGACACAACATGGCAAGGATATGAAGTGGCTTAAAATCAGCTTTGCTAAAATATGAGGGGGATGGTGCGAGATCAGCAGCACAAAAGTCCAGAAAGGCCTTCAACAAAATATCGACAGCTAAAGTATAGAGGAAGGAGTGAAGGTGATCCCTTTAGCAATAAGCACAGGAATTAATTTCGAATGTGATGATTTGGTTTGAAAGAAGATAAGATTTGCTTGGGGACTATCTCGAACCATCATAAGCCAGCTCAATGTAAAAAAGATGTTATGCGCTTATAATGAACAAATAGATCAAGCTCAAAATAATGCAAAGTATATATGATGAGCGCGTAAGCGAACCCCTTGTATGTAAGCCACCAGGGAGCATACACATTCTGGGTGCAATCTTTTTCAAGGCATCAAGGGGAATTACATCAAGATTCCAGTTCAAACGTTTATCTTGAAATATGCGGGGGTTACACTTCATCAAAAAATGTGATATGTAGAAATCAGTGGATGATAAGCAAGATTCAGGATAATGGAGTTTTAGAGATATGCACTATGAAAGGTCCAACCATTATCTATATTGTAAGAAAATTACAGAAGCCGAAAGACAGAAAGAGAAAGTAAAGGACTTCGGAATAGAATTAGTTGACAAAAGTAAGTAGAGAATATTTACCATTAGTCCGGGAGCGGGTTGTATACCGAATAGGTTAATCGTAACATATCAAATTTATATGTTGGTTCAACTAAACCAAAATGTTTATTTTATATAAAATGAAAGCAGACAAAATCATTTTTATAGACCTTTGATAAAAGATTATATTAGAAAATTTTTAAAATAGTTTTGCTATGTGCTACAAAACAATCGATTTTTGTTTTTCTTTTCGTCGTTCGGCGATCATCATTAAATCTTATGAAAATGATTAAATGGATTGGAATCGGACAAGCAGTTGTTCAATTATTTTCGTGAGTGGATTTGATAATAAACCACTTCAATTTTAGAAACACTAACAATAAATATATCGCAAATATTCAAATCAGTGTACACATGTTGTAACTATCACTAACTATTTTTGCTTCGACGAGTTTTCGATCGAATAACGTTATTATAGAAGTTAATGCTCACTTCATGTTGGCACAGGTAACTAAAATGATATAACATTTATATAAGATTATCTAGTGGTTAGACTATTGCAACGTAATCGCACATATCGCAAATACAACATTTGACAAACTCATCGCTAACTTATCACTCATCACTCTGTACGTGAAACGTAATGGGCTAACCATAGTCAGGAATAAGAGCCTTCTGCAATATAGTGGTCATTGTAAACTACATATTTCATTGCACACACCAAATCGAACTCTTAAAAAAAGTGTTACAAACTATAAATAAGAAAAATTAATTATAACGTGCTTTTTAAAGAAGATACGGGATTATATTTTTAACATTTTATAATTTAATCATTCTAATTAATTTGAACAGTTTAGTTTTAAATAATTTATGAGTCAGATTGCGGCCAGCCACCTATCGGTAAAATATTAAATTGAATTTTCTTAAAGTTTATTTTAAGTCGATAAATTTCAAATTTAATAATTTATTAATAAAAAAATTAAAATTGATTTAAAAAATTATTTTTATTATACACTACACGAGTTGTAATTATTATAGAATTAATAATGAGACATTAAAGTTTTAACACGTGAAAATTTCAAAAGGTCGTCACAATTTACACAATTGCAGTAACATTATTAAGTTATTTTCCGAACGTGTTCAGTTGATCGATCACATACCCAACAATTCATTGAACATCAATTGTTAAATACATATATATATAAAAAATATCTTAAATAATTAAATAGTTCATCTTTATAAATTACAAACAAGTGATTGACAGTGACAATAATTAGATCAACACATGATCGTTTTAAAGAATAGTGGTAGCAATTTCGATAACAACCATGTGAAAGTCAAAACAAATCAATTAACTGCTTTAATTGATAAAAAAAATAGTTTAATAAAATTAGGGCAACATTTATTTTATCTTATGTATTTTAATTTTGATAAAAATTATTTCTAATTTTTATGTTTGCCAATATATAAAGACGTTCTTCTTACCTTTTTATTCAGCGCTAATTCAATTTTTTCCGATAGCAAATTTTTGGCATTATTTTCCCAGTGACTAACTTTCAAAAAACTATCACCATCATCCATATCATGTTTACTCGATTTGTCGAGGAATTTTTTTCCTTTCGCTGCACCATGTTCAGTATCTACGTTATTACATTTAACCACTGTACTCGATATAAGCATTAACACCATTATTTTCAATAAAAAACTCATTTTTACGTTAATTGCTATATTACAGATTAAAAAATTATTTAACTTATCAAGCAAAATATATTGAAGGTGTGAATAACTTCGATGTTAATAACGAAATGATAAATTAATTCGGCTTAATCAATTATTTATTTTGTGTTTGCCTAAGCACTTATAGTAATGACCGATACTAGAAGTACGCGATTATGGTTTTCCGAGCGAGTTCAGATTATTATTCGGGCTTTATCGTTCGCGCCGTTATCAGGTACATAATTGGCATTGAGTGAATTTCAATTTTGAGTATAAATTTACATTGACTCATTAGGAATACACTTCAGATTATACATTAAAAACGTTAAGTACTGCAGCAACTTTTTGTTAGAAGCTTATAAAATGTCTGGCATAACAAAACTCCAATAACAACAACCATATGAAAAAAAATATCCCCATTTGAATTGAAAAACGAACAAGCAAGAACCCAACAACAAACTTCGAGAAAAAAAACAGACGGGAGAATGAAAATATAAAAAGTTTTCATTTAAAATCTCGAGAAAAAAATTCTTTGTCTTTTGTACATTAATATTCATGGAAAATAAAAAGTTTTTTTTTTTTTGTAAGTAAAATAATAAAAAATAAAATCCCCATCAGGTACGATAAGATTGCTGATAGTGATACAGGGCGATATACGATACGAAACACACAAACATATAGATATGTGTATGATGTACGTAAATATGTACACACAAAATTTGATAAACGACTTTTGAATTGGGGTTCTTCTTTAGGTGGCATAGCAAAAACAAAATACATATAAGGTAGGTGTTGGCGGTAATAAGAAGAAAGAAGAGGTCGATATTTTTTATACTCTATATACATTTTGTATTTTTATGCGTTACCTTGAAATAAACGAATAAGGACGCCAAGAATACGGGAATAATACAAAAAAAAATCAAGGAATGTTGGTGTTGTAGTTTAATGTTCTTGTAGCTTTGTAGAAAATTTGTCAAAATGGCAAATTTAATAGACTTCAAGTTTTGAGCATTTTAACGGTGGTATGTGGTTTTGGGTTGTAAACGGGTGAATCAAAATTTGTTTTTTTTAAAGTTGAATTCGGATGTTGTTTTTTGCTCTTTAATCTTCACTCTGTGTATGGTATAGAGTATTATTAATTAACCGTGTATGGGATAAAAAGAGAATTATTTGATTGAAGAGTCATCAACTTCTTCATGTTGTTCAATTTCATCATGAACTATTTCTAAATTAATGCAATCATCACACACGGTTTGATGATGCTTTTTGCATGCTGTTTTATCGCAGAAGTGACAAGCTACGTTTGTTTTCTCGTCAGCCTCCATGAACATAACTTGCATCTTTGTGTTTTAAGATTTTTTGGTTTTGAGCAATTGGGGCTAATTTCAACTCTACAACATTATACATATTAGACTCATTTTTATTTTTACGTTTTTTTTCAATGCCCTGGGGTGGCAAGTCGCTTCTTGATTTTATTGTCCACCAGCTGCAATGTCAATTTTAGAGTTTCTAAAATACCCGAAAAATAAATATGTACCCGGGTATCGGGTAGTTATTTTTTAAACTACCCGGGTAACCCGAAAAAAGACAAATAAATACAAAATTCGTTTATTAACACTAGATTACCCAAAGAAGTTATTTTGAGTGCTTTTTGATTTCAATTAGTAAACAAATATTATTTTTAATTGCATGCGACATTGTTTTTGACTATTTTACTCACAGAAAACAAAGAGATCATTTACACACAATATATCTAAGCTATCACAAAAATTGAAAAATGCATCCCTCCCTCCCCCGTTTTTAGCCCCAAGGGAACGTGTAAAAATACACAAAAACTTACAAGAATGAGAACCTTCTAAGATCTCTTTTGGCAACTTGGCTTCGTATTGATAAAAAGTTGGTCTACTCTTGTTTTCTGTGACTAAAATAGTCATAAACATTGTAAAATAATATTTTGTCCGAAAAACAGAAAAAAATTAAATAAAAATTAATATTTATAATTACACAGAAGTACATTTTTTTGTTTTCCAAATGCAGTAAATTTTCTCTTTAATATTTATAATAACATATTGGGATCAATTCTGGGATCTAAATTTTTATGTTATGTTATTTTATTTCCCAGCTTCCTATTGGAATTTGCATATAAAAAACAAAAATAACATAACATACAATTTCAGATCCCGGAATCGACCCCATATTATAATTTAGTTGTTGTAAACGAATTAATGGACTTCTGTAACTCATCGTAGGCTTTTCCTCAGAATTGCGACCCGTTTCATCAGAGCTGCAAAATCACTGCAAATTCACTGCAAAAATGAGTGTATATATCAGAGGGTTTTACAGTCCAAAATTAGTTTAAGGTTTCTCCCCTCTTGTTGCACTACATACATTGCTAACATATCGCTTCGAACTGCTGATTTCTTAAAAAATCTTATTTTTTGTAGCATCTTATCTAAAGCTAGCTTGTTGTTTGAAGTTAGAGAAAAGGCTTCATGGTCCGATATTTCTTCGAACAGCAAATTTCCATCGTTATAGTCATTCATTTTCATTTACTATACGTCAACGTCTCTTCCACTATCATTATCATTCTCATCTGCAATGTCGTCGTCTTTATATCGTCGGTTTGTTGCAATAGTAACACAAGTCAAAAATTATCAATTTTGAGATATTCGAACAAAATCCTTTAAATCTAACAGTCTTTTATCTGGTATAGTATATCACTTCAAAATTACTCGTTATTTTTTTAGGAATAATTTCACAACTCGAAATAAGGCTGTTGGTGTCCTAATTTTATTAGAGTCAATTAAATATTTTAAATGCAGCTCTGAAAAATTAGATACCTTAAATAAATCGTCCATAAATAAAAAAAGTTACATAACCAAACAATTACATTTAGTGTTAAATTTTTTAGTAATAAAAGAATTACTATCAAAAAAACTTCAAATCGATTTCCTTAATAATATGCTTTTTTGAGATGTGACACTATTGCACCAAACTGACGATATAATATTTCTTCTCTTTCTGTAGTAATGTTTTTATATATTGCCTTTACAACTACTACATGTAATGATTGTAGGCAGTCAATTTCTTGAGAAATTCTTTTCGTTCTGAAGAAACCGAAAAGTCATAGAGATGCTGGTTTGCAAATTGATGCAAATTATATGAGCTAAAACCCGCCGAATCTAAAAAATTGAAGAAAAGTACCATTGGCGTCTTATAATTTTTCGCCTGCAAGTATCGGTGCGCAACTAAATTTCTGCGTTTCACACATAGATGGTGCTAGTGCGACACATCCAGTTGTCATTTATGTCAGAAGTTGTGTTTTGTTCATAGCGTGAGCAGTTGTTAACGATAACCAGTTGTTATACCAACACATATCGCAATGCAAAATGTTTTTGCTAAGAACGAAAATGTCGAGTTTTGTGCCAAACAAACAACATTTGCGGGAAGCTTTGTTTTTTGGCCTACGGCGAAAACTACCTTCAAAAACTACCTGTGAAGACAATAAGCGCTCCGGTTAAGCATGGTATACACAAACTCAAGGTAAACTTGCGGAGACATTAAACCCGATTCGCCAAGGTATTTCCAGACGTTTAGATGTTAGGGGAAAAATTAAAAAGGAGGAAAAATGGGTGCCGCCGCATGAGTTGACTGAGAGACAGATGGAAAATGGAAGAGGAAAATATTGTTTGATTTGATTTGCTTTCACTTCATGAAAGAAAGAGCCTCCTGCATCGAATGGTTACGGGAGATGAGAAGTAGATGTTTTTTAATAATCTCAAACGCAAAAAGTCATGACTTTCACTTGATGATGTTGATTCTTCGTCAAGTGAAAGTCATGGCACGGCCAAATCGCTTCGGAAATAAGACAATGCGGTGCGTTTGGTGAGATCAGAAAGGAATCGTGTACTATGAGGTGCTGAAACAGGGTGAAACAGTCAATGGGCAACGCTACCGCAACTGCCTTATTCGCCAGAACCTTCAGATTATTACTTGTTCCGGTCGATGGCGCATGGCTTGGTAGGGCTACACTTGGAAAGTTTCGAAGAAGGGAACACTTGGTTGGATGAATAGTTTCGGCCCAAAGACGCATCATTTCAAACGACGATACGAGATGTGTAGATAGCGAAGAAAACGTGCAGATAGCGAAGGACAATATTTTGAATAAACCATTTTTTATACATATTTCTATTGAAATTTTCCATTTATCATTTTTCAAAAAAAAAACCGGAGATTTAGTTGCGCACCTATAACCTATAGTAACATAAAAATTCGATAGACGACGAACGGTATCATTATAATTTTAGTCTGTGTTGCGTGAGTAAAATTATTTTGTGAGATTTTGGGTAACTAAAAAAAACTTAAAAATATCATATCTCAGTTACCGTGACACTTAGGATATGTGTTCCATTAAATGAAAGCTTCCAAATCATATGCATCTGTTCGTCACGGTACCATTAATCGCTTTTAATATTAATATCTAGCACCAAATGACATTCAATCTATACTCGAAAATCGCACACACGCACACTTAAAAATCTAATGTTTATTTGCAATAAAAGCCTTCTATTAGAAAATATACAATATTAGGATACATTATAATTTAATAGAAACAACTCATAAAAGTATTTTTAATACAAAATTATTAACTAGGAATACTATTCTATTAGTTTTAGTATTAAAATTCTCATCTCGCTAATTCTCACGCTAAATATTCCGTATTGACAATAAACTAAAATGAGAGAGTAATATACAGCTGTATAGTTTACTCCGTTTTGATCTAGTATTAGCTATTTTCTCTATTTGTGCATCATTGTGAGTTTTATAATGGTGCGAACCAAACTGCGGTGTTAATAATTGCGAAAAAAAAAAATTCAATAGTGCAGTGAAAATTAAAAGTGGTTTTCCTTTATTTTTTCGGAATAATTTGATTTATATGTGATAACTTACATATCATTATTACCTAAACAGTGCAATAATAATAATAATAAAATATATTGTAGAGTGATAATTATAGTTTAACTTGTAGTTTCTAACATTTTGTGATATGGATGATTTTAATAGTTTAGACAGCATTTATATTAAAACTAAAAATAACGGAGCTATTGAGTTTATTAAAATAATGAAACATAGTGGCAATGAATTTAAATATGAAGATTTTTTAATTTCTGGTAAGTCAAAATTAAGATTAGTTTTTGGTTAAATTTTTTTACTATGTAATGTAAGAACATTTAATTTTTAATAGTAATTCTATTAAACTTGTCAACCAATCAAATTTTTGTTTTTCATGTGACTCCTTTCTGTGACCTAAATTGGTCGAATTTATAATGTAATGGAACTAGTATTAAACTTAATTGATTAAATATTATACATACAGTAAAATACATTTCACATTTGGAAAGAGTCTGATTTTAGGCCATATAGTGTAACAAACAACGCCACTCGGTTTTTGAAATTTAAAATTTACTGTCCTAATCTACCTGCAGTAAAAACTAGTTAACCCATACAGCATACACCACACTAAAAAAGTGAAGTCTTTAGATCATGCAAGTTTTATTATGCATTTATGGTTTGGTTAACAAGTTAACAGTAAATACTGACGATTAGACGTAGTATACTTTGGTTACTGGTTTTCATGTATTGAATATTATTTAAATTTTAGAAAACGTAAGGTCCGCTTTTTTCTGAACAACTTTTATCTTTTTTTTCTAATTCTGTTCCAGTTGCAAATGTCATGGATATCTCTGCATATGAAATATCGCATTTGACGGATTCCGAAGGAACATCGATTCCAGAAGAAATGTTTCTACAAATATTAAAACAGAACTATTCACATCCGCAGTTTTATTTAAATATTATTTTAAAAGGATCTGCTATAGAATCTCGGAAATCTGGTACTACCAAAAAATATACTTGAGTTAGTTGAGTTTAATTAATTCCGTTTTAAATTTTCTTAGTTTTAACACCAGCCAGAGTTGAAAAACAAAATGCTCGAGTAGGATTAGAGATGTACATAAGCTGTGAGGTAATTTTAATTCACAACTTTTATATTTACCGTAATGTAATAAAAACTTGTTTGTTTTCCCTTATAGGAACTAAGAACATTTATTGTTAACAGCGAAAACTCGTATGTATTAAGAAAAACTTATATAAATAACGCAGCGACAGTACCTCTTAAAGATGTGGAAAGAAGAGCCATTATACGAGAAGCCGTTAATTTTCTATTGACAAAATTTGGTTGGTATCCTGAAAACAATCACAAGTGCGCTTTGGCGGAAGCACTAATTCAAATTTTTCCACAATTGAAAAGTTCGGAAAATGGAATTGTTAGTTTATCTTGTTTTATAGATCGTACACTATTTAATAGTTTGTAATTTTAGGAATTATCATTTAATAGTAAAACAAATTCGGGTTCCATTGCTACTAGAATCTACAACGTTCGCAATAAAGCTAGATTGACGGATAACGTTCGAAAACGAAAAAGTAAGAGCGAAATTTTTTCAGAAGAAACCGAAGACACAAGCGTCACATCAAATGCCCAAGACGAAGAAGACATTCTAATTCTGAAAAATTGTAACGTGGACTCCCAATTAGAATTAATCAAACGAAAACTAAAACAAACATTGAACGCTCGGTTACTCGCATTTGACAAAAATGAATTTATACAGATTTCAAAGCAATTTCCTTTTTTTTTTGTAAAACCAGAATTGGTTAGCAACATATACTATTATATATTATTTATATTATTATTAATTTCTATGTTCTTTTTTGTAGATATTGTATGATTTTAGTTTGCGGTTCCCAAGCCATTCCGAACGCCTAGTGGAGAATTGGGAAACATTTTCGCTGAATATCGAAGCAATTTTTAACGACTGCGCTACTCAAAATTTAGAAGAGTCAACACTGATCTCAGGTTAGTTTTTTGATTTTAACAATTTGATTATTGGATTAACGGCTAATTAAAATACTGTTTCAATTTATTACGTTTTTGAGCAAACACTATCTTCATTAGACTGAAATAAAACGATATTATCGATAAATCGATATGTCTATATTGTTTTAGGCTGGCAAAGACAATATATTTGTTGGAAATGTATTTTAGAAAACAGTACCATTATATTAATTGGCCAATATAACTAAATTTTTTCTTATCTTCTGCTAGAATGGTTTCCTAGTGTAAAGTTGATGTTTTTGCTAGTTAAATTACTGCCACAAACAGCAGCCGGAAAATCGTCAACTAAAATAACACGGGATCGTTATATCGAATCGTTAAACAAATTAATTATTTTTAAAGCGGTAATATTTTTGGAACATTGAATTGACTTTTTAATAATTTTTTTATTTTATTCTCCATCTACAGAGTAATTTAACCATTGAAGAACTAATCGATAGCAATTTACAAAATCCATACATAATTGCTGTTGGTGCAAATAAAACGGCCATCTCAAACTATTATATTTGTGTCGAGCGTGAATTGTTTAATCTACCCAATGAATTTAATTTTGTTCAAGTATTGGATTGTTTTTTTAGAAAACTTAGAAAAAAGCAATTGTGGACAAAATGCCTCACAGATGTTGTGCCTAATCAAACTCTTTCCGTTTATATTTGGACGTTTCTATAAAATAGAACATGCTCAACATTGGCAATGCATGAGTAATTTACTTCAAATTCTGACAATATTACTTTCTTACAAAGTTTCTGAATCTCAAACCTGTAAACTCCAACAGTTAATCTCTAAATATTTAGACTTTATTGTAAACGGGTATCAGCAACCGCTAACTCCAAAAGAACATATACTTACACATTATCCACGAGTTATAAGGGAAATGGGACCAGTTATTCATATGTGGACAATGCGCTATGAAGCTAAGCACAGATACTTTACAAGATTAAAAAGTCAAAACTTTATCAATATTTGCAAAACATTAGCAAATCCACACCAGCAAATGATTACCACTGCTTGGGTTAATTTAAATTTTGAAAAACATGTAGTCGTTGGTAAAAAAACTACGAAAGATCATCATGATATTCCAGGAAGTAAGCTCACATATTCTGTATCTTTTTTAAAAAACGATTTTTTCCATTATAAGAATGGCTTTTTCATACTTAAGAAAATATCTGATGAAGTTGTAAAATTTTATGAAATATTAGATATAATAGAAAGCTCTAATGATTATTTTTTTCTGGTTAAAGACTGGATTGGTTTATACGAAGTTTTTAATAATTCATATAAATTAATAGAAACCAATTGCCAATCTACTTTATTGAAGTATAGTAACCTTAAATACTATCAAGTTTTTGAAAAACATTTTTGTAATTTCAAAAAAAACTATTATATATTAAGTTATGATGTACAAGAACTACCTGAATTTTTGTAAACTAACCATTTGCATTAATTTTTGTATAATATATGTTTTGCTAAAATATTTTGTGTTTTTTATTTATGTATATACTTTCGAATTGATATAGATTTTTTCATTTGAAATGCAGTATTTGTAATAAATTGCAAAGTAATGCTATTTGACTCTTAACTAAATTACATATAGTACATACTTGAATATCCAAACTTGCGTCATATGGTAAGTAAAATTAAATTTTGAAAGAAAAATATGCATCTATTTTTATAATGATTTTAGTACTTAAAATGAACAGTTTATTGTATTAAAAAAAAATAAATCAAAACATTATGTTTTAATATAGATTATATTAGTTTAAAATGCAGGTTAAATTAAAACAAATGATTTACACTATTACATTTTTTTGATAGTAGATTTATTGGAAAGTATTAGAAGTAGTTATTAAAAATTTTAACGTTTTTTTATATTAAAAAATAATTTCATCTATTATTAAAATGTAATAAAATTATATATTATATTTGTTTAATAATAATTGTATTGAATTTATTTAATATTTTCCATGAATTAAAATCTAATGGGAAATAGCTTTGGACTTATATACAATAGAAGTAATATTGTATTTCTAGTATTTTTTTTAAGTGTGCGGTACACCTTGCAAAAATAAGTTTCCACACTTCATTTGGAAATCAAATGCATCGCTACTCCGAAATAAGCAAATATTGATGAATTGTGTTTTAAAGAATTCGTTGTTTGAGCATACATGAACGTGTCTAAACACAAATTATCCCAATTGTTTTAAGTATTCGACACAGCAAAAATTAGTTTCCACAGATCAGTTATCAATCTATGCGACTTTACTCAGAAATTTTCTTTTGATTGAGTTTAAGATTATTGATTTAAAATTTTGTGGTAAGTTAATTAAAATTATTTTTTTTTCTAATTTTCAAAAATAACTACCTTTTTATTGTCATTTTTTCAAAATATTGGGACCCAAAAATGGGACTCAAATCGAAAAGTTGCTGACATTTTTGGGAAAATCAAAGCTAAACTTCAAAATGAAGGTTTTAATACCCCATCAACGGATACCATCAGACGACGATTGCGCATGAAGATGGTAAGCACAGTCATGTTGCTAGGAAATTACCGTTCGTTAACAAGGTCAATTTAATAAAAAGGATAAAGTTTGATCTCAAAAATGTCATTCAACCTACAGAATTTTGAACCGCATCCTGCATGGACAGGTGAATCGATGATACGAATTGCGTATTCTTATGGTCGTATTTATGTATGGAGGAAGGTTGAAGAAGCATCCTATAGATGTGCTTTACCCACTTTAAAGTCAGCGCAGGGAGGTGTAATGGTATGCGGATGTATCCCGTCATTATGGAACAGGAAAAACTTTGATGTGGGAAGGAAAGGTTAATGAAGGAAAGCGCTGAATAGGTGAAGATTTCATCTTGCAACAAGATAACGTTGATAAATACATTATTAAGGAATACATTAAAATTCAAAATACAAATGTGTTGAAATGGCCTTCTCAAAGTGTTGAAATGACCTTCACCGCATTGAGAATGTCTGGGATTTGCTTAAATCGTTCACTGCTGCAAAAGCGCCAAGGAATATAAATGAGTTACATAAAGAAATCGTGGGAAATATAAGGAATGCAGGAAATTTACTCTTGCAGTTCCAGACCGTGCGTATCGCCAAGATGATCTAAACGAAACGGTGGTCACAGCGGATATTAATAACACTGGAAACTTATATCTGCCGCTAAAATTTCCACTATACCTAAGATTAAAGTTCCTAAGTTGTTAATGACAAAACCAAATGTTAATGCTAATTGTAAATTTGAATATGACTTGGAATATCTTGAATTACTTTAAACGTGCTAATCTCACCTATTTGTTTCGTAAAAATGGAATTTTAACTTGCAAAACATCCCCAATTTAAACTGGAGATGAGACTTCCTACTATACAAAAACATTGAAAAAAGCAAAAATATGCCAATTCTCGACATTCACTACTCTAGTCAAAAATCAATTGTCTACGCTATTTTTGACGCACCAACATGCAGAAAATTCCGAAATATCCGTATACGCACAACACTGGTTGGTTCTTTCTCCAATTCCCCACCCGCGAGGTAGCCTACCCATTGCATTTTTTCGAGTTTCCAAAATTGATAAATTGACCTTCAACTTCAGTTTAAATTTTAACTAAAAAAATCTTTTGTATTGAATTGATAGATTTGGATGTAGTGCGTATTCCAAAATGATGAATTGACCAATAAATAATATTTGTAGTTTTGTATGATTTTCCAATATTTTCGAGTTTCTAAATCTTTTTTTGTTTGAGATTCCATTAATTTATTTTCGTCAGAAAGTATGCAAGTATGTCGCGAATTTAACATTGCCTCAATCTCGATGAGCAAAGTTGTCATTTCGTCTATTGTGATGATGAGGCCGTGGTTTGAAATATTTAATTATGCTGGATTTTATGTGTATCTGTGTATGTTTGATTTCGGTTGAAAGTGATTTATGTATTTCATATTAGATCAAAATATGACGATGCGGCAACGACGGTGGTAAAACGTAAAAAAGTAAAAGTTGTTTCGATTTAATCAGCAATTAATTATGTTTAATTGTGACATCTGCATCGTTAACCACTGACAGCGCAAATCTGATCGGGTTCTCGTGTTATCTGGCCATAATTACCAGGATTCGAGTCCTCTGCATGCACAATTAACTGTTGAAGTGTGATAGTATATTCTCGTTCTATTTCCCACAAATATTTATTCCAGTTATTCGGGTGTGCATTGAGCCAATCCAATACTATATAGTGGAATTTGTCCAAGATACTATTTTGGAAATTTTGGATTTAACAACAATCTTACTCACTGTTTCGTCTGGAAACCCGTGTAATGCAACTTTACTTCGTGGATTTGTATTCAGATATCGAGCCAATTTGAGTCGAATAGTCGACTAGCTTCGGAGATAATCCCTCATTTAGTGGTGGTTACATCTTCATTCAAACTGACTTTGAATCGAAAACCATCTTTGAATTTTTTCTATGTAAATCAAGCCACCTTGACCAAATTAGTCGAAAATTTCTCGATTTCGGACGAGATGCCATGCTCAACATTATTACTCAGCATTGTTTCATTCGATACCCATTTTCGAAGTTGGAGCCCTGCGCCGGAAAATTTCTTATTCATCTCGTCTTGAGTTTGATATTTTAATCTTTAGACATACCATAGGTAACAGTCTGCAATTCATATGTATAGAAACGGGATGTTCGATTCTACACGCTAAACTATTATCCGACTATAATAACTATAACGATCATTATATTTTATAGATATGCAGTTTTCGAGACCAAAATGTATATTTTTCACAATGCAAGTGATTTGTTAGGAAATTATTGGTTATTTTTATTTTGGGCTTTTAACAAATATTTGTCTAACCTACTTGCGTTCTCGCCTGTTATGAACAGCGGAGCATGAATTGTGTTATAAATGATAACGATGTTCATATAAGCGGCTTACAAACGAACATCGTTATAACAAAGCTAACTTTCAATTTCACTTGAACATAATTTTTTTGTATAATTTTTCTATGGTTTGGCAATTTTGTAATGTGTTCGGAAATACAATAAACCGAATATCTTATACACATACCAATTCTAGTCCTATAATAACGATAATAAAAAGTAAAATCATCCTCTTTACTTCATTTATAATTCATTCAACTTAATAGCAGGAATATACAGTAGCAACTATAATACAACAACAACACGTATAATATTCCCCTCCTCTCAAATCTATAAAATAAAAAATTATAAAAAAAAATCACCCAACTCAAAACATAAAGCTCATGGTATATTTGTATATGTATTAACCAACCACCCACCCATTTCATTTTATTTTTTATCAAGCTGAGCACAACAACAACAACAACAACAACAGAAAATCCAATTTTTTTTTTCCTAACACATATATAAAGACACCGATACCAACAAAAAACATATTTTATGTTACAGCCTGATGATGATCATGCTGATGATGTTGATTATGATATTTTTCTGTTTCATTCCAACTTTAATGTTTTAGGTAAGCTTTGTATTCGGTGGGTACGCGGGATATGCCAGCAAAACTTTTTCTCTCTATAAGTTTCCACTTTTGTGTTTTGTTCATATCTTCTAAGCGAGCAAACCAAACAACAACAAAAAAATTATGATGAGGGTTAGACAAATTGCTGTGTATGGAATGAGTTTCTATTTTTGTACATGAATTGGGGTAGATCATACAACCCGCTTGATGAGAAAACGGAATGAGGTACCCCGAGTGAATTCAACTAAAGCAAAAAAGGAAAATTTTGATGTTTCATAACGTTTGTATGTGCGTTTATGTTTATGATATGAGGGTTGAGGGTTGATATAAAATAATACAAAAAAAAAAGGTTTTTGATGGTTAGGGAAATGGGGATTAATACCAGAAAATTCATTTAGGGTTACTTTTTATCGAACGTTTCGTAAATTGTATATATGTAGGTATATGTGTGTATGTGTGTGTTTATAAAATTTTATTATTATTACATTGTTATTGGAAAAAGTTGAAAAGTGAAATTTGTTGTCGGAAATATTAATTAAAGGAATAGAAATTGTGTAATACCACGCCTGTCCAATGCATATTTTAATACTTGTTCAAACTTTACGTTTATTGTTGTTTAAAGCTTTGACCCCCCGAAATTTATAGAATTATAAAAATCTCCTAACAACACGCATCCTGTTATTGTTCGAACATTCAAACCCAAAAACATTATAAATTTATAATATGCGAGTACGAGTACAGCAGTGACTCATATCAAAATGGAAGATGAAACATTTTGTTGTAATGTGTAATAAAAGAGGGTTCCGAAATGTCTTTTTTATACAATACCCATAAATGTTATTAACAAAATAACATTAAATCACGTTAACTTTGATACTAAATTAAAAGAGGAAAATAATTTGGAAACCTGTTTAGTATTGCATTTAAAAAATGTTTACAAGATACGAGACAGGGTATAGAGATATGTAATTAGAAATTAAAAGTTAGGCAAATTATTACTAAATAGTATACAGTCATCTACTTGTATTTATTTATTTATTATTGATAATGACATTTAAAATTAAATGAATTAAATACATATTGTGTCCTTAACAAATAGATTCAACAGTTGCAGAAATTAATGGTAGTCTATAAAGTGAGTATTTAATTATTTTGTTCACAACTTGTGAAGTTAGCCCAGAATTGTATCCCAGAAAAATAAAATTAAAATCATCGGCTAACACTAAAACTGTAATGATATCCTAATCATTTAATATAGCAATATTGTCCAATCGCTGGGTTTATTCTAGCCCAGACACTGAATTCAAATTTTAAACATTAAAAATTATGCAAAAATAATAAAAATTTAAATTAAAAGAACTAAATTGATTTGTCACTGTGTAGCAGGGTGTCAGCTCGTTGATTCTCGGTAATAACTAAAAAAATTCTACTTCAACGTAACATGAACTGGACGTGCTACTATTTCGATTTTTTAACGAAAAACTACTCTTCGTGTTCTATAAAATTTTACATTACCGGAATTTAATATCTTTGATACAGGATCGTATTGATTAAATCTAGTATTGTTATGGGATCAAAGAAATTCGGCCTGGTCTGTCACGATAAATCAAATGCCAGTAACGGAATATATTTCATTCGATACTTGGTCTCACTAACTAGCTCTAGTTTTAATTTGAAACGGGTTTGCATGTTATGCTTTGTGTATTACCATCCCAAATGTCACGAGTTCGAGGTCAGTCAGAGTCAAAAACTTTATTGGGCGATTTTTATTCTTAACGAAAATCAATGAAACCGCAGACTAGTTATTCCCACCATACTGGTTAAAAATTGGAAATTACAATGACTGTCGGAGTGGAGAGGAATACTGGAAAAAGAAAAGACATGGAAAATGAACTTTAATAAAGTTACCAACGGCGTTAATCATCCAATCATGGAAATTGATGACATGGAAGTTCGTGAATAGAACTGCATGATGTTCGTCCTGGATATACTCGTCCACACTGCTCATTTTGTAACGTCGCAATCGACCAATGTGGATAACTTCTTGAGCCTATAGTTGAATCCGACATGCTAGGCCGACCCAACCACGTACCATAATTCTATTCAGAAGATTAAAATCGGTTTGAAATTAAAATTAGAGCTAGTTTAGCAGGATAGGTAGGTAAAACATCGTATTCTCAACTACCATAAAATGGCTGTTATTCAATCGGATGATTTACGGGCCACACCTAACTTTACTGAATACTATTAATAAATTTTCATTCTAACTTGCATAAACCTATTCTGGATTTTTTGAAGACAAACAGTGTTGAAGTGCAATTTTCTATGTTGGTTGGTTCTATTCTAGTTGTTCTTGGTTGAAACTTGAAAGTTCAGTTTTCTATAGTAGTTCTTGGTTGAAACTTGAAAGTTCGGTCTTTGGAATTAAAACGATATCACCCTTAAGAAATCCAGTAAGCAATTCTGTTTTGAAACACTATGGTCTCTTCGTTAATCGTTGCATGGATTTTATTGCTCTTGGTCATTCATATCATAAATTAATGATAATGCCACATTAATTGGTTCAACTCCATCTGCTTCCGCAGTTTCAATGAATTGCTTTTCCACTTGATGAAGCATTTTTATTATTTTGAAAGCAGATTTGTTTTAATTACATCGTTAATAGACATGGGGGCCCAATATGATTATCGCAAATTATCTGGCTTCACATCCTTCAGGATGCATTATTCCAATCCGATAAAATATTTGTCCGCTTTCGCTATGCTATACGAACCATTTCTTGAGATGGCTTAATATTAGCTGAAGTCGAGGCAAACGCAAACTAATCAGTGCCATTTACAGTTTCTTCTTCTGCATAAGCGAAAGGCAATGTTTGAACACTATGTTCAATTATCCCAATAAAAAAAAAAATCGGTAATTGCTTCTTTATTACTGAATGCACTTTCTGCTAGCTCTCCAAATTCTTGAGTAATCGCGATTGATTTGGTTTCAAGATATCGTAAGTGTAATAGTTTTGAAATCGTGTGCTACGCTGTTTAGGTGTTTCAGCGGTCCCTGTACTTTGCTTCTACTTTGATGTTGCCAAATCTTGTCTAATAGAACTTTTTTCGGTGGCTTTATGGAGGGGAAATTATACGTACAAACAAAAGTTAACAACAGTTTGATACATTTATAAACTGTTTATAAACTGTGTTTGTACATCAATCAAGCTCTTCAAGTACTTGTAGCACAATCCAATGAAAATGATGCTAGAATTTTCGCAAATTAATTCATAAATTTTTAAAACGGTTTGAAAAATGTTTACAGGACCCGTCAAGCTGCAATTGGTGTGTGGGCTGACATTTGACAAAACTACATCACACTGTTCCTATTTCTGTTAATTTTTTAATTGGCATAGTTTAACTTCTAGAAAACTACGCAAAATGGGACGAACCGTTTAAAATCATTGTGTCACTTTCTTGCGGCGCTAGAAGTTTTTAAAAAATAATTACGAAATATTGAAACAGTTCGCTCTCCAAAACCTATATAACAAAATAGTAAAAATTCTTGAAATGTAACAACCCACCCCCAAATGTACTGAAGCTGCCCATTATGCACATGTAATGGGCACCCTTGAATTTACAATAACAGCCTTCATCCACAAAAATCGATCATAATGCTTTGAATTAACTTCCTCTACAAGAAGGTATCCTCGAATTTATTAAGGCATCAAATTGCCTTCCCGTACAAAAAATTGGTACCCCTGAACTTATTACAACAACATATTTCCCTAAAAATGAATCATAATGCATCGAATTACCTCCCTGTACAAGAAATTGGAAGCCCCAACTTTAATGCAGCAGCCCACATCCACATAAAACGACAATTAGTCAATTTACCTTTCTCTACCAGCAATAGGTACCACTGAAATTATTATAACTAGCCCACAGCCCACACCCGCAAAAATCAATCCTAATAAATTGGATTACATTCCTGTTTCAGAAAAGTGCACCAATGAATTTGTTACAACAACACATATCCACAAAAATCGATCATCTTCAAAAACAACACCTGTTGTGGCAACATACATCAAGAGATTTAAATCTGATTAAATCAATTGATTTAAATCAACTGATTTAAATTATACAAACCTAGTTTTCTCTTTTGATAATGAACAGAATTTTTGAATTTTTGAATCTCCAGCGTACAGTATTTTTTATTATTGATTTGAATGAACTTTCATTTGGGAGGTACTCCAAACCTCTCATGATTCATGTTAATTATATCTATAGTTATTGGTGTTTTATTGAACTACAGCTCAATTCCCTTAGACGTATCACTCCATGTGACGTGACTATGGATCTTCCAAACACTGGTTACTAGATTTTAAAATCAAAATTTTATAAACAATTTTGTGTAAAACTCTCAATGAAAATTTTTTAAATCTTAGTTGGCTTCATTAGTTTGATTTTTTTTTTATTTATTTGTCACGTCAAAATTTCAAGTGATAGAAATTGTCATTTGGAGTGATAGCAGTCGATAGGAAATTTTTATAAAGCAGCATACTAAGATTTAAAAAACAGCCAGAACGAGTTTATTGAACAATTATTTTGTAAATTTCGATTTAATGATCTAGTAACCAGGAAAATGAGTAGTCACGTCACTTGAAGTGATGCGACTAGGGGAATAGGGGTTCTAATGTGGGTCAAATACATTTCATATCGGCCAAAATTTATCCAAGTTATTACCAAAAATACGAACATTTAACAAATGTTTGTTCGGGGGATAACCGAAGGCATTTCATGATTGATGAAAATTATATTCAAAATTATATTCAAAATTATTGGTAGTGCAAAACTCTCAACGAAAATTTTTTAAATCTTAGTTGGCTCCATTAGTTAGTTTTTTTTTTTTATTGTCATTTGGAGACTTGGAGTGATAGCAGTCGCAAGGAAATATTTATAAAGCAGCATACTAGATCTAAAAAAATAGCCAGAACGACTTTATTGAACAATTATTTTGTAAGTTTCGATTTAATGATTTAGTAACCAGTGGCACTATTCTGGTAATTCCCCGGGAATAGGGAATTGGGGAAAGATTTTATTGGGGGTACAAATTGAAAATGCGGGATTGATAACAGATGGCGTTACTAACGCTATACGCATCAGGCAGTACTGTGACTATGTTCATGTCAAAGCTACGTCTTATAGCTTTAATTTTCAGTATGTGTCAATTTGTCGCAGTGTCAAATTCATAGTTTTTTTGAGCTCTCAATATGTCGAGTTTCGTGCCAACAAAACAGCATTTGCGGGAAGTTTTAATTTACTTCTTTAATTTGAAGAAAAGTGCTGCTGAAGCACATCGATTGGTCTCCGAGGCTTATCCGAGTCATGTTCCATCGGTTTCAACGTGCGAGAGATGGTTTGTGCGGTTTAGAAGTGGTGATTTTGACGTTGAGGACAAAGAGCGGCCGGGCCAAGTGAAAAAGTTTGAGAACGCTGAATTGGAGGCAATACTCAATGAAGACTCGTGTCAAACTCAACAAGAGCTCGCAGATTCATTGGGAGTGACACAACAAGCCATTTCCCATCGTATAAAAGCCCTCGGAATGATCCAAAAGCAAGGACATTGGGTGCCGTATGAGCTGAAGCCGAGAGACGTCGAGCGCCGTTTTTTTGCATGCGAACTGCTGCTCGAACGGCAAAAACGGAAGGGTTTTTTGCATCGCATTGTCACTGGTGATGAAAAGTGGATCCATTACGATAACCCGAAGCGCAAAAAATCATATGGTTACCCCGGCCATGCATCATCATCGACGGCCAAACCAAATATTCACGGCGCCAAGCTGATGCTCTGTATTTGGTGGGACCAGCTGGGTGTAGTGTATTATGAGCTATTGAAATCGAACGAAACCATCACAAGAGCACTATACCGAACTCAATTGATGCGTTTGAGCCGCGCACTCAAAGAAAAACGGCCACAATACGAGCAAAGACACGACAAAGTAATTTTGCAACATGACAACGCTCGGCCACATGTTGCAGCGCCGGTCAAAACATACCTACAAACGCTGAAATGGGAAGTCTTACCCCACCCGCCGTATAGCCCAGATATTGCTCCTTCCGATTACCACCTTTTCCGATCGATGACACATGACCTAGCTGACCAGCGCTTCCATTCTTTCGAAGAAGCCCAAAAATGGGTCGATGACTGGATAGCAGCTAAGCCGGCCGAATTTTTTCGCGACGGTATCCGTAAATTGCCAGAAAGATGGGAAAAAGTTGTGGCTAGCGATGGACAATATTTTGAATAATTCATTTGTTACCATTTTTTCAGAATAAACGTTCAAAAATAGAAAAAAATCCCGCATTTTCAATTTGTACCCCCAATATATGTAATTTCTTTTCAAATATTTTTTGTCTGACTTACTGAGGTAAAAAGCTAGTGTTAATTTTTTTCAAAACAAAATTAAATTGGGAATAATTTTCCCTACCAATTTAGGTATGGAAAAATTATTCCCAATTTATAAATATTTACATGGAACTTTTTTCGTCAGTAGGCCGGAAAAATATATTTGAACAGAAATTACATATAAACTCTTTCCCCAATTCCCTATTCCCGGGGAATTACCAGAATAGGGCCACAGGAAGATGATTAGTCTCATCACTTGAAGTGATGCGACTTGGGGAATAGGGGTGTCAATTGGGCCGGAAATATTGAATTTTTGCAAAGTTATTATGAAAAATTCGAAAATTTAAATCTTGTTCGGAAAGTGCCCTAAGGAAACGAAATTTTGAAAAAATCGTCTCTTAAACATCTCATAACGATGAGCTTAGGAGGGCACTATAGATAGGTTGAATGAGAACTTATGCCTTTGGGCCAACGTAGAGTCCACCTCCACACCAATAGTTGTAGAAGGACAATATGAAGTCAAACGTTACTTTGGTAAATCGGCCATGAGCAGTGCGGTAAAATTTTGTATCTGTCGAATGCATTTTATTACAAGTTTGATACCAAACTGCATTGCGATTAAACGATTCAGCATTGGTGAATGATGAGAAATTGGTTAAAACATAGGAAACAAGAATAATATAATAATATGTGTTATGACTGGCGCTGTTCGAAGTTCTTCGCAAACCTCCCAATTTATGAGTTGTCAACTACTAGAGCCCTGCCACCATAGGTCAAATGTTGGTAACAATTTTGAACTAATCCCTCCAGACAGATGCAATATCCGCAGGATTTTCGCTCGACAGTACAATGTGCCACTGATCTCTAGTCCGACAAGCACGCCAATACAATTTTGGAGTCAGTCCAAGCAAATTGTCGAAATTTATAATCTATAAAAATGAAAGTGCTAAATTGGATCAGTTTCATCTGTAAAGGTCCCGCATAGCTCGAGCCGTGATACTGAAATCTCGTTATTCGGTACTTTGGTTATATGACTCAATGTCAAATATTCGTCCATGAAGCCTTTATATTCGACGACAACATGAGGGTTTCTTCGAATCGGCGTTCTATAGTCAAAAGTCAACATTCAGCCATAGATCAGTTTCAATTTATGACGCGGTGTGGTATATGGCAGTCGCACAAATAAGAAATATGATTCGCATGTTTTATCATATGGTTTAAGTTCCGATACGGTTGAACATTCCTCGAGCTCCCAAAAGCATTGAAGAGTTTGGTTTACATCATCTGCAGTGTAATCATTTCGGACTTGAGGAGCCAGAAGAATCTTCCCAAAAATTGAGGACTGGACATACGAGTCCTTTAGTGAAATGTTTAATTCCATTAATGTCACCTTTGTGAATGAGAGCGTGAATTGGATGCTGGAAACGATTATGTGTTGAATCCTTTTTAGGCGATGGTGTATAGGTTGACGAATTGGATCACCATTAGGGTTTGAAGTTATCGATAGTGCGATCATGTTGATCGGAACTGCTGTTGATGTATTTAATTGTGATGAAGTGTGACCTTGTTCGTGAGTGCTTTAATTGAGACTAACCAAATGATTTAGAATTATTTGACGTTTAAGATTTATTAATTGCTTGTTGTTTTGAATGGTTAAATTCACTGTGATGTTTAAGTGAATCTATCCCATGAATTAAGGTGTTTAGGCGGCAACTACAAATTCGGCAGTGACAGTTCGAAACATTCTTATACTAAATGTGATGATGATTCATGCAGCAAGGACATATTTGACTATAACGAAAAATGGTTTGGCCTTAAAATAGTCGTGGTCTTGAAAAATGGTTTACCATTTGAAAAGTTACGAAAAATATAGGTTTCGTAAGCATACTGATTGTCAAATTCTCCATCATGAAACCCATCACACCGGTAGTCAAAAACTCGAAAAATCGTAGAGAGTTGGCAAATCTTTATGAAGTGTTTCTTGCCACGACGACTGCACCACGCTACACCATGACTGCCACGCTGTCAAGTTCTCGCAAAATAATTTGTATGAATCACACACAGCGCTGTCAAAAGAGTTACTTATGAAGAATGTGAGGCACTGAGACACTTAAAAAAGTTTTAGAGGACACTCTAATATATGTCTTCTGTACTCAGCGAGTCAGCTTAATGATTTTGACAGTTTTACTATTTTTCTCCGTAAGATCTTAACCTTAAAACCACATACGCACTCCGCAGAGATAGAAAGAACGTTGAAAATGGAATTTAGATTTTTGGAACATATTCGGTAAGTTTTTCTTTGTTGCGATACCCAAGTGACACAACTGTGATTATTATTTTTAAGTACATAATTATTAACAAAATGAACAAAAACAAACCCTTTTGAAGTAAGTTAATATAACAGAGAAGTGAGTGATGTGAAATGTTTTGGCACTAAGAAAATTAATATTTGCAGTTTCGAAAAGCATTAAAAAATAATCCAAATAGGAATGATGACTTGCAAGAGGATTTATCTGTATCATCATCATCTGCTGTCTCACCTACAACTTGTTCTTTACGTTTAGATATTTCTGAAGAGATTCCCATCGAAAAGGAATCCCGAACCAGGAACATTACAGAGAATCAAAGGTAAGTCAAGTGTTTGAAAAAACCAGGGTAAGCCAACAAAAATATATTTATTGTTATTTTTTTGGTTTTTAGTCCGGCTCCAACACCGACGAATATTGATACACCATCAAATTCTTCCGGAACCAATAATATAGCGGACGATTTTTTGGAAATTAATGAAGATGTTTCAGACGACAGGTTATTATGTGTGTGAATGCTCTTTTGTCAAAACTGCAAGGTCTTTTAAATTTAATACTTTTATAGATTAATGAAATGAAATTCTAATTTTACCGCCAACCGAAAGTTTTACTCAAATTGGCTTACTGTGTTTTCTTGGCTGACTGAAAAAAGGGACGAGCATTTTGAAAACATTGCGAACAGTCGTTACCGAAAAATTGCTCACTGTTAAAAAGGCACAATGATCCTAAAGCCCATGTAACCGTGATAAGTTCATAAAAATATCAAACGCTCATTGTTAACGAAGATGAGCAGAATTTTAGGACAAAACAGAATGTTGCCGATTTGAAAATGTTGATGTTCCTCATCACAAATAATGTGCCATTTAGTTTAATTTACCCATTAAACGTTTTAATTAAGTATATTGATTTAGATTCGAATATATGCTAAAAAATGAAATTTAGCCGCACAAGAGGCATGGATATATAACAACAACGTTACTTGTCGCCGAAGAACGTACTAAAACATTAACCAGGTAACTTCAAAATCAACATTTCTCAATTATTATTGACGAAACGACGGACATTAGTCCCAAAAAGTGTTTGGCATTAATAGCACGATATTTTGATAGTATAACAAAGATGGTTTCCCCGCAATGATGGAACTCGATAATTCAGACGCTCAGTCGGTGTACTACTAAATTGTATTATCAAATTTTTAGACGACCACCATATTCCAATAAATAATTTAATTTAAGCATTACTCAAAGCCAAAAACCCATATATATTTTCACTTGGATGTACATCAACTGCTAGATGGCTTGCCTTAGAAGGTGTAATTTTACGCATTATAGAACAGTGGCAACCACTAAAGCACTACTTTTTGCTCGAAAAATTTGAAACTAAATATATCTACAAAGACTTAGCTTCTGACATTTCAGACCAAATCAACAATATCAATTTAGTAAATTTTCATTTTTTAGCCTATATTTTAAAATTAACTAACAATTTGAATAAAGAATTTCAAAGTGAAATACCCCAAATATATAAACTGCTGCCTTCCGTTAAAAATTGCTTACAGACAGACGGTTTTACATAATTTTATTCTTGAATAATATTAACTTAAAAAGTACTGCTCCAGTTTTCAAAGATTTAAGTTTAATATATTGTATTTAGGTCCAAAAGCTGAACTAGAAATAAAAAAAGTAATTTATCTGCCGAAAGTAATTTGCCAATAAGAGAAAATTGTAGACAATTTATATTATGTAAAACTAAGTGAAGAAATTATTAGCCGTTTCGATTTTAATGATGAAGCTCTTATTCTCATTCAAACTATTGATCCTGAAAATCTAGGAGTAACGCGAGTATCTCTAATCAACTTATATCCCCACTTGTGTGACGATGAAATTGAAGAAACAGAAGAAGAACTTAGGACTGTAATTTTTCAAACAGTTGTTCCTGTTTCCTCGAATTTAGAGAAGTTTTGGGGTAACATTTTTGAACTAAAAATGGGTTAGTATTTCTTTAAAAAAAATATTTGTGTTTTTTTAAGCCTATACCACATATAGTAGCGCTACTGCTGAAAGCTGTTTCTCCCAGCTGAACAATAGTAAAACAATAAACAGAAATTGTTAAAAAACAAAACCCATGAAACCATAAAAGCAGCTCACCGAAGGCATTAGTTTATGTGATTGGAATTTTCCAAAAAATTTGAGGAAAGTAAATATTTTTTTTGTAAAAATTCGTGTTTTTTGTACAACATTTTTCGGCGAGGCACCTGGAAGCATTGAATGAAAAATTTTGAGGCACTGAAAATTTTTGCGGGGCGGGAGCGCGTTTTATACATTTTGATATTCCGCCTTGTTACTCATTCAGTTCAAATCTCGTCTGCCGAGAGAGCCTAAATTTACCTCTGTGTTGGTCAAATTTTTGATTAGTGATGCAGAGCCTTCAGCTAGAAAGCTTTTAAGCAACTTTAAATTATTGCCATTAGTCTAATGTCTTCAAAAGCGGGCCAATTTTTGTAAACTCAGTCAAATTTTGCGAATTCAACCTTGGGTAATTTGACTTGGTTATGGTGCCTACGGGAAAACCCGAGGCCAGTTAATTTATCGTTACAGTACGATAACAGTAAGTAACTTTTTATGCCCTAAACTAGGTAATATGGATACCGAGTTTTATGAAATCTAATATCTGTAGCACGTTGAAAGCCGAGCAAGTTTGATTAAAAAACCAAAATATAAAAAATTTTATTTTATCCATATTTTACAATATTAAAGTCGAAATAATTACATAAATTCCTTTATATGTAAGATTAACGCAAATACCTCGTTAAAAGTACAGTACATACATATTTTATACTTACATGTATGTTTGTTGTTGCTTTTTAAATTAAACATAACTTATGTTTGTTGTTGCATATATACATGTGCATATTTTGCCGTCGGTGGAATAAGTGAACATGACTTATTTTTATGATTTATTTTTTTATTTTGTTTAAACATACATTTAGATGACTCGGTCTTGTACCTACGAGTATAAAAGAAATCAAATAAATTTTGTACAAATTCACCTTGATCATTAGAAGTAACTCACAGGTATTATTTATATGTGCATGATAACATGTCGTTTAGCATTTTATCTTGCTCATGGAAAAAAATGTTATTTTGGTTTAGTTTATAAATCCAGACGAAATTCTTGGAATTTTAATATCTCACCTACCTTCCTAACCTCGATAAAATGCCAAAATTCAATTTTATTCTGTGTTGATAAAATTTGGTAATTTGATATTCTTATTTCTACCATTTTTTGTTATTGTGCCGATTTCCTAAATAACGCGGAGCGCACGGAATGCACTTTTCCATAATATTGTGTATATAAAAATAAATAAATATAAACCATGTTAATAAAGGGTTGTTTTGTATATAAAATTTAAATTATTTTTATTACAAAACAGAGATATTGTCGACGAGAAATTATTCTACATTTATTATTCTTGAAATTTATTTTTATCTTAAATCATAATCATAATTTATCAACTATTATTATTTTTACATATGTTGTTGTTGTTGTTGTTATTTTAACGACGATAAAGTAAAAGAATTTATATATATACAATAAAAAGTAACTTTTTTATTATGATTATTAATATTACACAAAAAAAAATAAACTAATGAGATTTTTTTTTTTTTTGCATTCAACACAATAATTAGGTGGAGTGAGTGAGTGCAGAGAAGATGATGAACCAACTAATTAACACACAATTTATTACTTATTTGTTAAAAGAATACCCACAGATACACAAATTATAATAAAATAACGACGGATTTTTTTCTTGATGGAATGATCATGATGATGATTGCCAATTTATATTTCTTTTCTTTTCTTAATTTTATTTTATTTTATTTTCAAGACACATTCAGCAATCATTTTATATATCATATCTTTGAACATCTCTTGCTTATTTTGTTAGTTAATCGACCGCTGTTTCTAAAATCTTTATATACAAACGATTACAAACGATTAAATACGGTTTATTAAATGTACTAAAATTATCGTTTGGGAACACTTCAACCCTTCCAAATATTTTCCTGTACATTTTTCTTATATACAATTCCGACCTAAACGAATGATTATGTTTCTTTTTACTTTCGTCTTCTTCTTAATTTTCTTTACTTTAATTTAAGATTTTTTCTTAAGATTTTTATTTTGTTGGACTTCTTCGTATTTTTCATCTTGGATGAAAGACGAAAAACGAATACAACAACAAAATTTATAGTATGGTGAATGAATTTCTTTGGCTCTTTACTTTATGTTGTGTTGTTGCGCTTCGTTTCTTCCAGTTTTTCATAAATTTTGCATTGAACCAACTTCTTACGTTTATTTTTTATCATGTCTTGTAAATAGAATAATATATATTTTGCTTAATTCGTTAACAAAAATAAGACAAAACACAAAAATTATTTTTATTATTATTTATACGTGTATTGTTGTTATTGTTGTACCGAGACTGGTTGAGATAATAATGGGAAAACAGCAACATTATTTTTTTTAATTGAAAATGAAATTCAATAAAAAAAAAAACTTTATATAGTAATGAAAAGTTGAAGACAATGAACATGAAGTCTATACGGACGAAAATTCTAAACTTATTTTTCAATAAGTCTATATTTTCGTGTCGATATCATTTATCGCTTATTGCAATTTACCTTTGAAGTGTTCATTCATAATTAAAATGAAATTTATGATTTGTTTCGAAATGATCAAACGAGGTTTAATGCAATAACAATATGATACCGGCCAAATGAAACAGATGGTTAAAGCTTTGACGTTTGGAACCGATTTTTCATCGTCAGATTACGATCTGTGATGAAAATGAACACAACTATGAGCCCCTGTCGGAGTGTAGAACTCATGGGCCGACCCATCTTCCAAGTCAGTACTATATAGGCTGGCAATCGAACTATGCAATGTGCAGATGGTTAAAAAGTCGGACATATAGCCGTACGTATACTCGATTTGGCAGCCGAAACTGCGAAGGAGTTGGGAGTGCTTCAGCCCCATAACAGATAGCAAAGATTAAATAACGAACAAAAAAAACCAAAAAAAAAATCAATATGATGTTTAAGTATGTAGAAGTTTTTTGCTACTTTGCAACTTTTTAAATGTTTCAAATAAGAAAAACTTATTGAGATCGTTTGGCCACTTTTCAAAATCCCTCTTTTTTTAAAACAAAAATGTTATGAATTTGGGTGCCCGTGGGTCGGAGATTCACAAAATAAAGCAATTCTAACATGAACATTATATGAAATGTTGACCAAAAAAATGAAACTGATCCTGAAAATTGAGTGAAATAGGAAATAGCGCTATAGGAGGCAAGAACTACACTTGGGTGCAAAAAAATCGCACATTGCTCAAGTTTCCACAAAAGTTCAAAAAAATCCAATATTTGTTTAATTTTTTTTAATGCAGATTCAAAGTCTGTTTCAATACCTATCCAGTGGTACCTTTTTTGTACTTGCACCATGCCAACAAAGTGATTTTTTGTCAAATGCATATAGCAGGCTTTCGAATTAAATTCTAAAAATAATTCAACAAGATCAATACTATAGCATGCCATGAAATATCTCGCTAGGAATTGTGATCATTCGGATACCACACCAGAGGTAGCCGCACAAGTGGTTGCACTTATTTATGCGAGGCAGTACCAAAGTGCTTACTTTGTGCTACAGCACAGCGTGATAACCACTTTCTTGTAACAACTTTGTTTCGAAATCGTCGTTTGAATGCGGTTCAACTGGGACGGCGGCTTCAAGAAGTTCGGGAAGTCGAAGTCAGTCATTGAACAGTTAGAAGACGACTTCGAAAAGTTAATCTGACTGCACACAGACCCGCAAACGGGCCAAAATTGACCGCAGCCCATCGACGAGCCCGTCGTGAGTTCGCTCGAGAGCATTTGAATTGGACAGAAGAAGAATGGAGAAGAGTCCTGTTCTCTGATGAGTGCAGGATGTGTTTATATGGCACAGATAGACGCGGAACAGTATACAGAAGACAAGGAGAGCGATATGCACAATGTTGTATTGAAGAACGTGTCTCGTATGGAGGTGGATCGTGCATGTTCTGGGGAGGCATATCATTAGAGGCGAAGACAGATTTTGCCGACAGATCGGCTGGTGTAGTATGCCAGTACCTTCAAGAGGTGGATGTGCCTGTTATGGAGTGGCCAGCTCGAAGGTCGGACCTCAATTTCATCGAACATTTATGGGACGAGTTGAAAAGAAGGGTTCGATCCAGAGATGTTGCTCCAACGAGTCTCCAGAAGCTGCAACAGGCGATCGTAGAGGAATGGAAGGCGATTTCTAAAATTCACAACAACGTGTACCTCATGGATGTTTACCGCCAAAAATCAGTTTGATGGCACGTACGAATACAAAAAAAGGTACCACTGTGTATAGGCATTGAAATGTACTTCGAATCTGCATTAAAAAAATTAAAGAAATAGTGGATTTTTTTTTGACATTTTTGAACTTTTGTGGAAAATTGAGCAATGTGCGATTTTTTTACATCCAAGTGTATATTGATATTTAGGGTTTGCGTTACTTTTGCGCTAAATAAATACGTACGAATTTTTTGCTTATAATTCATTTTACATTAATAAATTGCTTACTCTTTTTTAATTTATTAATTTCTATTCGAAAAAATCGGTCCAACATAGACAGCTGATTCATTGTCATTTAAAACATTTAAAGCACTTAAGTATTTCTAAATTTTTTCTTCTATAATTATTTTAGTTAATTTTTTTCGATGTTCCAAATTTTTTCATCTTCACTTTCGGAGTTTTCGTAAGTTCTTTTCCGATTTCGAGTAAATCTTCAATTGAAAACCCTGCGTCATGTAAATTGATAACTTCTTCTACGTCGTTAATTTGACTGTTTTCTCAATAACGGAGCGTTAATTATCGGCCACGGAATTTTCATCTTTTTTTAAGAAGACTTTTATTCCAAA
Source organism: Nephrotoma flavescens (assembly GCA_932526605.1). NCBI lineage: Eukaryota > Metazoa > Arthropoda > Insecta > Diptera > Tipulidae > Nephrotoma > Nephrotoma flavescens. Next base: position 268,854,583 of record OW052222.1, on the reverse strand, counting down.
CATTTCGCAGGCAATCTTTCCAGTGATTCATACCAGGAGTCTGATATTTTCAACGACATTCATTATATTGAAGTTGTTTCTTTTTGAAAACGCGGATAAATTTGTTGAATGCCCTGGTGCTTTATTTATTTATTAGAAAAGCTCTCTCAAGCTTTACAATTAGGCATCCAAATCACGGGTAAATTATGGTTTTAGTATCCCTTCATTGCCCAAGGGTTTCCCATAAGTGATACAGAAAAAACGGTTACACTTTAAAATCACCTGGAGCGTTTCCACCTAATAAAAGCGTTAGTTCCTACTGTAGTACCTTAAATATTGGATTAATGTTTCGTAAAATAGATGAACAGAATAGGTCCAAGTACGCCACCTTGTAGTATACCTGCTAATATGATTTTTTGTTTAGAGTACTTGGTTTCAAGTTTGACACTTTCGAGTCAATCTGCGATGTAGAACCTAAGAATTTGATAAAATTGCCCTGGTAGGTTTCGATGCAGTTTAAATTCAAATCCTTGGTACCAAACTTAGTCCAGCAACATCTAAGAAAATATTGCAGCTTATATTCCTATTCTCAAGTGCATCAACAATGGCATCCGTTATTCTGTGAACTTGTTCAACTGTAGGGCGATTTTCTCTAATAACCAAAATGGGTTTGATGGAATTAAACATCTTTCTTCTATAATAGGGTTGAGTCACTTCAGCAGTAGTTTTTTAAATATTTTAGCTGGAGTAGTGCTATCGGTCCATATGATTTTTTATCGTTTGGTGGTTTACCCAGGTTAGGAATCAAAATTACTTCTGCCACCTTCCATTGACGTAATTATTTGAACAAATATACGCAGATCTTTTTTCGGGAATGGCTTTCACAATTTGCCCAGTAATTAAGTCATAATCTTGAACCTCTTTTATGATACTTAAATTATTATTGTTTTCATTTTTAGTTCCAACAAGGACACATGTCTTATGTTAAGATCATCTATTTTGTTTCCGACAGTTTTATTTTCGTTTATGCTGTTCGCCTCGTTTTTGGGTGAAAAGTATCTTTTGTAAATGAACGCAGCAAATGGAAAGATATTCTGCTTATCAATTTTAGCTCAGGATCCGTCATCGTTTTCCATAGGTTGCAAATGTATTTTGGTGTTTACTTTCCAAAGTGAGTAATCGAAATCCTTTAGTTCAGAAAGAACCCGAAATCGATTATTTATGTTTTTATTCTTTATTTCTTTGATTAGTTGAGGATATTTTTGAGGATAAAATTGAGGATATTTTTGTGTTCCAGGACATGAGCCTGCTGCCAGATTTTACGAGGTTTTAAGAGGATAGTTATGTTTTGTGCGATGGAGTTAGTATGACGAATAGTGAACATTCCCAAACTGTTTGTTGGATAGAATTATTGAATGCTTCTGAAGATTAATTCGCTCTTTCAATAAGTTCTTGAATAAATCCCAATTGGTTTTATTGTTTGTTAATTTGGGCAAGTTTTAGTTTTTTATTATTATTGTACTGAGAGTCATAATTAAAGATGAGTGGCCAGATGATAATCCTTCACTATTTTTGATGCACTGTAGTCCTATAAAACTCAATTTGTTATAAAACAGATAAGAAGGTCTGGTATTTAGGCAATAGCCCAATATGTTGGTTTATCGCTAGAGTGAAATTAACAGTTGTACTCACGAGGTACATTAAATAACTCTTTGCCTCTCGAGATTTGCACACACAACATTATTGTTTATTGCCACTACTTTATAATCGCAAACTATCTGTAATGCCTATCACTGTCTACATTGCAACCTTGCGTTGTCCTTGTGGCTGGTGTTGTTGCGAAGTAGTTGTATTAACTTTTTGCTTGTGAATGCTCCCCAACCTCTGCCGAGAATTCTGATCTTCGTTTTTTCCTAGGTCTTTCCTTTTTTTTTGTGTATCCAATCAGTTTCTCTTGCAAGTTCGTCATCATCTGTATGGAACAAGCGTTAGCCATCACGTCCTTGTGTATTTGTTCCATAATTCCAATCCGTTCGATAGATGATACTTCGCTATACTGATCGCGAACATTTACGAATTTGATTTACCGTCGCAGAAATAGTGGCATCGGCGAGTGTTGAGCCCCAATGTGAGTCGAAATAGACACGTTGTTCATTCTCTAAGTGCACCCAACAATGTTTAACAGTGAGTTGGTTGACGTTCGTGCTTTGCAAAAGAAAATACGCCAAAATTGCGTCATTGGAACTGACAAACGGCCCAATTGAAATTTTGCATTTGCAGACATACTTGACGGCTTTACTTGCCAAATCGATTAACTTGAATTTCACAATTTTCTGAAATTTTTCAAGCTTTGCATCGACTTTTCACTCTTTACAGCGGCCAAAATCAGCAAAACATAAAAATAAATCAAAATTTCATAGAAAAAAAAAATCAATTTTCTTCGGATTTTTCCGGAAGTTTCCAAATTGTCCACTCAGATTTTGCAATTTTTCTCTTCTAAAAGACCATCTGGATCGGATATGCGCGAAATCTCGTACAAAACATCATTTTTCGATTTTCCAAATTTTCCGACGTTTTCGGTAGATTTTCCGAAAATTTTCTTTCTTAAGAACTATCTCGTGGCAATTGCGAACACAACAAAAAAAGAATAAGCCACATCGGTTCAGCCGTCCTCGACTGATGCACATATATTTTTTACACCATTATATAAAGGGTTTTCCAATAAGAGTGATATGATTTCTTTAAAAAAAAAGCACACTAATTGTTAAGGAAATTGAAATGTTTTTTATTTAATGTGAAGTACAATCGATACAATTAAGTTCTGAATAAAACGTCATTCAAATGGCCTCAACGACTTCTTCTGCCGGAGCGAATTTGATGAACCCAATTTTCGACCACTTTTTCTACTAAATCAAGTCGTATGTCACGAATAGAACGTTCAATATTGACTTGTAAAACTTGAAGAGAATTTGGTTTATTGCCAAAGACTAATGACCTCAAATAACCCCACAAGAAATAGCCTAATGGTGTTAAATCACAACTACTTGGAGGTCATTCAATATCACAATTTCTTGAAATAATCGAATCTCCAAACTTTTCTCGCAATAATTCAATTGTTGCACTTGCTGTGTGGCACGTAGCCCCGTCTAGTTGGAACCAAATGTTTTCAACATCAACTTCTTCCAATTTCGGTCATAAAAAGTTGGTTATCATCGATCTATACCGATCTCTATTGACAGTAATGCTGTTACCAGCTTTACTGTCAAAACTGTCAATTTAGGTGAATGTAATGGTTTTTCATGAATAATTTGTGGATTTTCTTCGCACCAGAATCGACAGTTTTGTTTAATTACCGCACCACTCAGATGAAAGTGAGCCTCATCGGAGAAGATGATTTTCTTAAAAAAATCGTTATGGTTTTCAAGTTGTTCCAAGGCAAAATCAGCAAATGTACGACGTTTACGGTGGTCCAATGGCTTCATTTCTTGAGTGAGAACAATTTTATACGGATGCAAACCTAAATGTTTTCGAATCTACCAGCTCCCACGTCAAGCGCCAATGCTTTAACCACTGCACCACCTGTCCGCCTGCAATCGATTAAAAAATGTGACCGGATTTCAAAATGCAAAATTTCCAATAACTTAGCCTTCCACATGTAACCTACCGTTAGTTTCTTGCTCAACGTATCATTCTCATTACCTATAATCATTTTGAACCGGAATTTCAACAATAAAATGATTTCGATTTTTTTTTGCAAAAATCCCTGATGCCTTACTTTTTTTTATCGGGAAAAACATGATGTAGCAGATTCCAAATGTTTTGCTCATTTTCCATTAATAATGGAATTCTGAGTTGCGCTGCTTTTAAATTGGTGCAATATGTTGCCTCATTCGCCTGCAATCAAAGTTGGATTATAAAATGTGACCGGATTTCAAAATGAAAATTCCCACTCCCCAGTCCTAAACAAATTTTCGCTAAATTAGTACTCATCACACTCCATTCTTGGCATTTGAAAACTCTTATCACTAATCGCAGGACCCACTTGTCGAATTTCCCGAAAGACAGCATCCATCGAAATCGTTTATTGGCATTAAAATACCCGATTCGCCAATTCCTATCAAAATCGCGCGACTCCGAAAAAATTAATTAAAAATAAATAATCCAACCCGGCCCCACCGGATGAACCCCTAAAAAAATTTTCTCGAAATCAGAACTCGTCGCAATCGGTTTCTAGAACTCGAAAACGCCTTCTCAGAAATGTTTATAAAGACCGTGCGAGCCAAAAATAAATTAAACAAAGGAACTTCCTTGTGCAGAAATATTATTGTTGGTTGATTTCGGTCAAATTCATCTACTCAATGTTCAAACCCCTTGATTTGGAATATTCGAGAGTACATAACGCGGTTCGAAACTGTTTTCGTTGTATTTTGCTACTATACTTATGTATAGGTGAAGAAAGTGTGACTGTAGCAAAAACATCCTACAGTTTTGGACATTGTTTCCCAATAGTTGGTGGCGCTTATTCAAATCGAAAAACCACGCAATACATCATGCGAAGGCAACGGGGTAAATAATATTTGTTTGCCGCACCTCATAGCATAACGCATTACAGAAATAATGCACACACGCAACTTAGATCATGCGTATCGGTATTTTGGACCCAAATGTTTATAAAGGAGATTATTAATTTTTAATGAAACTTTATGGTTATTGAGTCCTGCTTGTCCCATTGTGAGGTTTAACCTAGCACCTCCCGATATGAATGCTATGAATGAAACAATAAATAATCGTTATACTTTAAACCCTCTAATACCTTTCTTACTGTCAATTGTTGCCGGGTTCGATTCGGTTTTTAAATTTTGGTTATGAAAAGAGAATAACGTAAAGATAAATTTCCTCAGGTAATTACGGTCTCAGGGAAGATTAAAATGGCGTCGTATGTGGTTGTTATGAAAACAAAAGGATTTGCAAGTGGAAAAGCGACCGCTGCCGCTTAGTCAGGCATTTTAATCATATAGGCCAAGAATTTAATTTACGGTAGGCATTAAGGCGGTGATACATGTACAGATTTTGCCTTTAAGGCATAAAAATTATGCGCGCTGATTGGTTAAAAGTCGGCCATCTTGAATCGCCTTATAGGCAAAAATTTTAAATTGAACATTTCTCAATTATGTACAAGGCAATTTTTTTTTGCCTTAAAGGCAAAATTTGTACATGTATCACCGCCTTTAGTCTCCAATTCTGATTCCAACTTTGTATCGGAGTCGGATATATTTGTCCATCATTGATTGACTCCAGCAAAAAATCGACTAAAAATATTCCTTAACTGAAAGACTCCTTAAACATAAACAGCTATATAGTGACGAAATACCACAGCTGAGTGCATATTTTGTTCGAAAACTGAGACTTGAGAGTTGAGAGTTCTGCTGCGGGTTCGTTAACCTACTTATATTTACCTCTAGTGTACTGATGAAACAACATCCCAACTCTCAAAGCGCGGTTTTCGAGCAAAATGCGCATAATGATGATAAAATGGAAAACGAAAATGATTTTTTTTTTAAATGTTCTAACTAATTTTGAGATATACCAAATCGCAAATATACTTTTGGACTAAAAGCATCAGAAATTGAAAAAAGCAATAAATTATTCTGATTTTACAGTGACAAATACAAATTTGAAAGTTGTGCAACAACAAATACAAATTTGAAAGGTAATGGATATCCACCTTAATTTCATTAAAAACAATCTCGTTCTGTAAGGTTTCAGAAACGTTAGTTAATGTTGAAACATTTCATTTACACATTTGGCATTTCAATTGCCGCTGAGAATGTTTGGATATAAAATACAGTTTACGAAATTATAATTAACTATTTCTACCCACTACTGTTCGTTTATCTTATATAGTAAGAAGGTGCATACCGGATGGGTACATGTTTGATGCAGAACCCATTAAAAAATTAATCACTTAATTTGTTTTGCAAATGCAAGATTACGATTCTCCCAAATTATTGCTCTTAAATCTTCTTGTTCTGTTTTTATTTATTATATTATGTAAAGTGTTTTAAACGTTTCTTGAAAAAATGTTTTTTGCAATACGGTTAAAAATTAAATTTATTTAAATCGCAAAAAATGAGAAAAACATTTTTATGAAAAAAGATTAATTTGGGCAAGTCGGCGCGAATATAGACGTACATATATTTATTTATAAAAATGATGTTTTAATTAAACTTGAGATATTATAACAAGATCGACAATCTCAAAATTAAAAACCGATAAGACTTTAAAAAAATGTACACGAGATATAGACAGGCATACTTGAATTATATCTTGTTGTGATAAAAATCTTGTTGTGAACCATTCAAAGTTCCAATTGCAAATGAACTTATATTGGTTTCACGGTATAAAATTTTTAAAATTTGTTAGGCACACGGCACTTTTTTAAACATTTTGCACACGGTACTCAATTCAATAATTCACACGACCCGCGAATATGAAGTTAGTAACCCGGTTTTATATTTTTATAATTTATCGTCAGACAGTGCTCGCATATTGTAAAGAACGTTCAATTATTTCTGTTCTTATCACAAAATAAAAAAATTATTGTTATTGTTTAATTTTTTGATTGAAGCGGAACGATAAAATAAAATAGTACTTCGAGTGGGTTTTGTTAAAAAAAATTTGACTTAGTGATTATTACAAAATATGATATGGTTTTGGACATTAATCTATAGGAAACCACAGTTAGTGCATGCAACAGTTCCTTTAACCTTGTAATCTTTCAATCATATCTCTTGACTTAGTTTGGCCGCCCCTATAGAAATACAAGGGTTTAGAATTTTCAAACAGTTGAGTTAGTTGGCGGTTGCTCAACAACGGTGGAGTAGACAACAAAATTGTACCCACAGATATGTTTTTCAACTGATTTTAACAGAGGCATAGCCACCCCTTATGTTTTTGCCATCGCCGTTTTTTGATATTTTCATATTTTTTTAATTTTCTACGTACAACCTTATATTTTATTTATCTAATAATATCATGAACTGCCAATTTAAAGAGTAACTAAAGTCTCAAGGAAAAAGGTTTCGTTGATTCGTACAAAACACTGAACATTAGTTCATGGTTCGTCATTAAACATAACCTTCATTATACCTACAATTAAAAGAATCCAAAGTAAAAATTAACAAAAAATGCGATACAAACCAACAAAATATTATGTTAACATCAAATGAAGAATTTCACCCCAAAATTTATATTCCGACATTATGCACATATATATAAATAAATCGCCATTTTTTATTTTGTTATAAAATATTCTTCGTTGCTTTATCAAACGACTATTTAACAAACAAACGACGCCGATCTCCTCAATATAAAACAAAAGACACCACATTGTTATTGTTCGCTGCCTTAAATCTAACCGCTTTAATAAATTATTCAACATGAATAACGGCAACAACAACAATAACAAAACCCTAACCCAGCAACAACAACAACAACAATCCAACATCGAAAAAGTTAAATCAAAAAAGCACCAACAATAAACAAAAAAATAATTTCCACTACCACCAACAATAACAATAAACTCCTTTTCATCTCGCTTCGAATGTCGGAATCCAACCGTTGCTCGTTTGTATAGAAAACAAAGAAAACATAAATCAATTGAAAAGTGTAAATGAAATAGAAAACACGAAACATTATTGTTATCCCATTCATTCCGAAATATCGATTTAAAAATTTTAAAAAACAAAAAATGTATATTCTCTGTATCAAAACGACTATACCAAGTATATTTTAAGCTTTAAAGCTTTCTTATATTTGTATTGTGTTATATGTATGCGCGTGAAAGAGACAACCATTTCAAATCACATCACATTCGTATTAATAAAATAATCAAGTATTTTTTTTCTGTATTTTGCTTTGGTAGTGGTTTCGGTTTTTAACGTTGGTTGTTGTTGTTATTTTCAAAGCTGTTGTTTGTTGTTGGTTGGTGGCATTGTTAACTTATTCGCACAAGTAAAAGAGAAAATCTTGAAACATAAATCTTGAAAAGAATATAAAGAAATCAAACAGGTCATTAAATGTAATTTTTTTACTTCGTATTTATAGTTTATTGACACTATTGTGTATCGTTTATGCGATCATGTAAGTTTCATCTCTTACCTGGATCTTTAAAGTATGTATATGAAGAATTTTCTCCAGTTACATCAGTTAAAATTTCAGAGATTCAACCTGTTTAAATAATATAACCATTTTTTCAGTTCCTGCACCGATTTTATAAAAAAAAAATACCTAATCAAAACACAGATAATGATTTGTTAATCCACTGCGTGTTAAGGGTTGCCTTTTATATTTCGGGATTAGAGAACAAAAACAAATATTTATTTATCAAAATGGCTTTATTGTTTTTTAAAATATTCTCCATGAAGATCAATACACTTTTGCATGCGTTTGAACCAATTTTCGAAGCATCATCCTCCAAAACATGAATTTTGAACGCATCAACCGAATAAAACGAAGCCATTGGGTGCCAAATCAGGAATATATGGCGGATGACACATTTATTCGATGTTTTGATCGCTTAAATATTCAACTGTTTATGCCGATGTGTGAGAGTCGCATTGCCGTGGTGGAGAATGATCCGACATCGGCGGTTTGTTTTCCTTATTTCGCCGAAGACTTTCGAAAAACAAATGATTGTGTACTATTCAAAATTGACCTTACGTTGCACCAATGGTACGGTTGCGAAATGCCTCGTGGGCGAACAACTTTTGCTGGATTTGGCTCATACTAGAACATCCATTCCGAAGACTGCTTTTTCGTTCCGGGCTCATTCGCATAGATCGAAAATTCACAACGTTCGCGATCTTACAGACATATTTTGAAGCAACGCAATCTTATTTTCGAGTATTTGTTTTGGCCAATTGACACGATTCTTTTGTCAAATTATGTAGGACCAACGCAAACAAATCTTGGCAAGGATGCCTCAATGTCAGCAAGATAAGGAAATATACCTTGCCGTTTTGAGTTCACGGAGCTTAAAATGTTTTTCGCAACTGATTTTGGACATGCTTAACAGAATTCGTCGTTGATCGAATTGCGGCCACGATTGAATTCTTTAAACCATATGGTTGTTCCGGCATGCTTTAGGATTCTCAAAATAGATCCATTTTTCATCGCCTGTCACAATTCGATGAAGAAATGACTTTCTTTTGTATCTGGCGAGCAACATCTCGCAAGTGGTTTTTCTATTTTCCTATTGCCATTCATTCAGTTTATGCGGACTCCAGTTTCCCAGGTTTTGGATCTTTTGCACGGCTTTTAAACGTATGGAGACGGTTTTACGTTACACAATCAATTGATACACGGCTTATTTTTGCGTTTGAGCGGCATCCTCATCCAACAATGCTTGCAATTCACTATCTTCAAACTTTTTTGGTGGTATTCCACATTCTTCGCTTCTCAGTCGAAATCACCACTTATGAATTTATTAAACCACTAATAGCATTGTGATTTACCAAAAAATCAATGATGTCCTCAAATCGTAGGCACAAATTTCGACATTTTTCACACGTAAAAACATGCGTTATTTGTATGGTTATGAATTGGATGATATTGACGGGTGTTCTACTAAATCCCAGTTTTCAAAATCCCGACTTAAAAATCTTGGTTTTCAAAATCTCACTTTCAAAATTCCGGTTTTCAAAATCCCGGTTTTCTTACATTTTGGCGAAGGAAAATTGTATGAAGTAAATTTATTACTATTTGATAAAAAAAATTACGAAATATTCCTTAAAACAAATTAAAAAAATTAGATTAGCCATTTTCTAGAACTTTATCGCAAACTCATTTTTGAATTGTTAAAAATCTTTTAAGAGCCCCATTTTCCGAAATCGGGATTTTTTTTTATACAAAACCGGGATTTTGAAAACCGGGATTTATAAAAAAAGCCGGGATTTTGACAAACCGGGATTTTGTTACACACCCGTTGTTGATAGATGTCAAAAAAAAAACAATGGTGCCGATGACTTGGTTTGTCGAAAGGTACATTGACAAGTGGCGCCATTTATTGGTAAATTCCGGTTTCTGGTAGTTGCATTTTTGCACTGAAATGAAATTTTGAAACAATCATAACAAAAAAAAAAAATAGCGGGGGTATAAAAAAACGTTCTGAGTGATTATACCGTCCAAAATGTCAAACTTTACGATAGAGACGTGAGTTACCAGATGGCAGTACTAGGATTGCCTAATCCCGATTTATAAAAGGCAACCCACTTATTTATATTTGTAAACTCACAGCATTGAATTAGCTTTTTGAGGTAATCTGATTTGAAGCGGAATAGGATGAGAAGAAGACCACGAAGGTGAAGACTTTTTTAAAAAGCTGGTTCTTTATAGTGGTATCCACTATTTAGCGATTCGAACCGGATTTGGAAACAAATTCGTAACAATTGGTGAAGCGGTGGGGTCTTGAAAATTAGAAGATCGATGTGACGAGATTTGGTGGTCACGGAATTAAAATCTACCGAACAAGTGGTGCAGTGGTTAAAGCTTCAACACTTAGATCTGGAGGTACTGGGTACGGATCCCACCAGAGGCAGAATTCTAAAGCAAATTTTCCTCATTGATTACGGTCGGTGATATAAAGAAAAAAAACTATGACTATAGAACTATTTTGTGCAAAACTCAGCGCCCACCCTTACGCTGGTCCAGACAGTATAACCAACTAAATTAGCGCCCCCGACATTCGTTGGAACTACTTCGTTTGGAATTTCAAAATTCCGCAGCCGTTTCAAATTGGAATTTTGAAATTCCAAATTGTCAACAATTTCCGAAAATGATCACAACAGTTACAGTGAGATAATGATGGTACTGCAGCATTTAAAATTTCAAAATGTATGCTTTCATTGTAAGCAGTCTGTATCCAAAGATACGCCGAGCGGCGGTTTTGCCACCGAAAGTAATTTCCGCTGAACCCATTATTGTGATTTAATTAATGAGTCTAAACTGATCATGATAAAACCGTCAATTAAAGTACATTGGCTATAGACACCGAGAGAAATTTCGAGCCGACGATACCCAAATTCCATAATAAATCGATTACTTGTAGGACGTGTGACAAAGCGGATTACTTCTCGCGGGACTGCTTTGAAAACGGGGTAGATATTTTCATCTTTTACGTTACACTTTCATTAGTACAAGGAGACCGAAGTAAGGGGCCGTTAAGCTTCAACGAGTCAAATGGCTGAGGTTACCCCACAATTACTGACTGCTTCGCGACCTCCATCCCTATTTCCATCCCTAAATTCGGACCAATTTCTGGGTGCATTTGGCTTACATTGCCTGTGACTGCTCATCACATATTAACGTACCCATTTATCCAATCATGAGCTTCGTCACTGAGCACAATTTTTCGTTAAAAAATAAATTTTCCTTAAGATTTCCTAAGGCCCACTCACCAAGACTTCGACGCCGGTGGCGAGCTGTTTGGCTTCAATTATTGCACAAGCTATATTTTATATACGCATTCAGACCAAGATCTTTACGTAAAACCTTCCACATAGTCGAATAACGCAATCCCAATTGCTGTGCCCTGCGACGGATGGACATTTTGTTGTCTTCGTCAACACTAGCAGCTGTAGGTGCGAAATTATGCCACAATGGCTTGAATTGCTTGCTCAGTAGGTCGTTCATGATGACCATAAAATGAACGAAGTGCGCGAAACACATTTTTCAATGAACACGAATTTTGATAATGAAATTGAATAATTTGTAAACGTTGTTCGAGTGTAAGTCTTTCCATGATTGCCATGAAATGGCAATGCTAACTGACAATAATTGACTTTGACTTTGATGTCGCATACATAAAACATCAAAAATCACCCGGTTACGGAAACTGCTATGCACAGCACCAATAAGTTCGTATATACCATACATCCAACCTGAAATCTATACTTAAAAATCCTGTCGAAGCATGGGTGCCGCAAATCCAAAATCCGATAGGACAGGTTCCAACTGTGGATCGAACGTCTGAAAAGCTGCGTTTTTGACATCGATAATCGAAAAGGAAACGCATATGGAAATGGCGTATTATCAAGGTGGCCCTATCGAGTTGAATGTAAACACTGGGGACAAATGAAGAGAGAAAGAGGAGAAAAGAGGATCAGCACCCAACATGGAATGAGATTTCAGATCTCCCTTCCCCCTTCTTCGAGACAGCTTTCTTGGAGGCTTATTGGGCTTAGTGGGGAAGACTTTTTTAGAAAAAAGTTGCTTTAAACGAATATGAGAGAGCTCGAATGGCAAAGTTAGATAATTATTAAAAGTGGTACCGAAAAATAGAGTTAAAGAGATTATTGAGGAAAAGAAAGTAGAGACCAAGTCGGAATTAATAAAACATTCACAAATATTCAGGTGAGCAACCTTCGTTCATGCCATAATTAACAACTGGACTAGCTGATATGGAATGCCGATGGAAATTCAATCGTTCATTTACAGAAATTACCTGGTCAGAGGTTTCAATTAATGTTAAGGTCGTTATGTCGGCTACACTCAGGGCTGGGGTGGGTTGCTTATTAAAACATGACCAAGTCGTGAAAAACCGTATGAAAATCCAAAAAAAAAAATTACATAAATGTAACGGAAACTCAAGCTACAATAAAACTGGACCCAACTTACTCCTCTTACTAACTAAAAAAGCCAAAACAAAAACTTTTACTAAAGTAAAATTTTTCCTTTATTTTAAACAGAGCAAAAAAAGAACGAAAAAGGAACGGAACGTAAATTAATAAAAAAAAATGTATGTTATTAGCCCTTGATTGTAGCGTGAACTATTCGCTACAAGTTCCTGATGGTTTATCGATCATCAGTACTCGACTCTACTGAATTACACCAGCCATAAAAATTTTCGTGAGTAATTTACGATTACCGGCGATGCAACACTGTAAGAAGTATGACTTTGTAGGCAGTTATAGAAATTTAAAAAAAATCAGTTCTAATTCAGAACCAACATGCAGTCACGTATAGCGCGGCTACATCTACGGAGTGGAGGGGTGGGTTTGTTAAGGGTTTAATCAGTCTGGCTAAACAGCGAGTATGATGTTAAAAATATGAAAGAAGAAGAGAAAGAAAATAAAAAATTATAAAATTAAAGACCATTGCAATTAATAGCATAGCAGCATGGCGGACAAGACATAACTATATGATATGAGAAAAAGAACTATTAAAATAAAAAGCTGGGACTGAAAGAAAGTAGAAGAAATTAGATCAGTCAGAACTAGAATATACAATTAAATCAAAGCGAAGTCCCTAAGCAAAGAAGAAGCGCAATGGCAGTTGTGTTGAAACTGTCTACCCGTCAGTGTATACTGTTCTTTCGTGGGATACATACATTTGTGCGAGAAATCCAGGCTAGGTATGATCTAGTCTTGGAATGCAGGCTAGGTATGAACTGGTTTCCTCTACAATCCTCAACGGAAAAAATCGTTAACACCGAAGCTCTATCCAGCGCGGAAGGGGCCATATTCTGTCATCACCAAAATGAACTACGTATAGTTTAGAGAATAAAGAAAAGGCAGCGTGGGAGACCAATGGTAGTGCATTTGGAACGGTCAGCTCTGTGATAGTTTAGAAATGCTTGGGTGAGGGTAATGTTAGAAATAGTTTTGTAGCAGATTAGTCTTGAACACCGGAACCGTTGTGGATATTCGTGTAGCATGTGGACTATTCAGCGCGTTGGATGGGTGTAATAAGTAAATGGATTAGTCATTCAGTAGATTCTGTGCGCATTAGTTGAAAAGCGATAGTGAACAATGCGACAAATTATTAGTGGTGTTTATAGTGAAATAAATTGTGTGATTTATTGTAAATTGTGGAAAGTGAATTAATAATAGTGAAAACTATTTTTTAAGTGTTAAGTAGAAAGTAGGCATTTAGAAAATTATTTTAAGATTGAATATTTCTGATGCTGTGTAAACTACGAGAAATGTTGTTGGAAACCATAAAATTTATATAGTGGTATTTACAATCCAGCAGTTTGAATCGCATTTGACGGGACACATAAGTGGTTAAACAAGTGCTTTTTATGAAGTCGTAAAGTAAAAACGAACATAAGACATTGATTACCACCTAATTCAATAAGAGAAGATTATTTGTTCACTTATTTATTTATAAATGGTGCCTACCGTGATTACAATCGGCACAACAAAACAATTGGTAAAAAATTACGGTACATAAGCTCGACTACAAAAGATTATATAAAGCTTTCTTAAATGAATCCCTCGACAAGTGATAATTAAAAGCTTCGTAGACCTTGTTAAACACCCGCGATACCCTCGGACTTGGATCAGAAAGACCGTAGTTCGTTAGCGCTTTGTCGATGGATAAAGCTCCTACGCACGTTCAAGCATCCGACCTTCGGGAGCATACAAGTTGATATGTGCTAATAACTCGATAGAATCGCCACGAAAATTAATGATATCACAGACGTTTCAGTTTCAAAAGATTGCATCGATTCTGATAAGGCGGAAGAACGTAACCCACAGCACACATGGATGATAAACGCAGTAGCGCGAACTAAATAAACTGTTTCTCTCAATCCTCTCAGAATGACAGTGGTAGGAGGGTGACCAAACAGCACCAATTTGCACCAGTAACCATTTGCAGTCTAACACGCTAGAGACCCGGGCGAAAATTTTCATGTCGTCCGCGAAGAGGAGGCAGTTGGCAAACTTAAAACATTTAACAACGTCGTTAATAAATAATAACAATAACAGTGGGGCAATATGACTACCCTGAAAAGGAGAAATAAGTCTCTTGGTATAGAAGTGCAATACCATGGACTCAAACAGTTTGGCTAAGACACAGATGGCGATCCCACGATAATTACTAAAATCGCTTATATTACCCGCCTTAAAAATTGGATGAATACATGATATTTTCCAGGGATCCGGGAAAAACTACGACGAAGGCTTTCGTTAAACAAGAAGGTGACTGTAAGGGCCAGACTTACAGCACAACGTTTGAATAGGATCGGTGGAAGACTGCCATGACCCGCTTTCTTATTGGTGGTGAAAGTAGTAGGAGACCCGGTGTCTGTCGACCGATGCAAAGAATTTGGCAAACAAATTGCAAGTATCAGATGGCGTACTGGCGGTGGAGGTCTGGTAAGACATATTCGACGGAAAACAAGCTACCTTATTCTTACTGTTAATGAAGTTCCAAAATTTGTTAGGGTTAAATGTCAAAACTTTCAAATTCCTTGTGGGTTTTGACAAACTCGGAATAGTAATATATGCCGTAAAGCCTGTATTATATCAACTCGGTATTATAACATCGCACACGAAAGCGGGATTTATTATTGATAATCCGCGGAACGTATGTCTCGATACCACTCCCAAGAAGCTCATTGAATCTGTGCACTGTATCGTTCAAATCAGCTGTAAAAAGTCCCAATCGGAAGTGCTCAGAAATTCATTCAAGGAAGCATAGTCGGCCATTCTAAAATTAAAGTAAAAATCATTAGAAAAATGATTAGTTGTACATTTGGTATAAAAAATATTTATCATAATTGGTGTGTGATAAATGCTCTCACGGCCAATGAAGTCCAAGCACGAAGCAACATCGGCGTGCAAGACATCAGTGGCAAATAGCAGATCCAGGAATTTCCCTCGACTGTTGCTGAAACGGTTAAGCTGCGTTGTTGATATGGAAGCAAAGTAATCGATGATAGTCAATGCTTTCTCATCAGTTGAGGTTGAAGAGAACACACCGTCGGCATCGTTCCAAGATATACCGGGTAAGTTAAAGCCGCCCACAATGATAATTTGGTCACCAGGACGAACTGAAGGTATAACGGCTGAGTCAATATAGTTGATAAACGTGTTGTAGACATCCCGGTCAGATCCGTAAGGAATGTAAACGGCGACGGTAATAATTGAAGTATTGTAAGCTATTCTGATGCAAACAGCAATGACGTCAAGGCATTGGGATGGCAGGCGATCACTTAATTGGAGGCTGAATTATTTACAGCAATTAAAACACCACCGCCTCTAAGCCCGGTGTCAAAATCAGTTCTGTCCTTTCTATGAACGACATAGTCAGATGGAAAGTATTCTTCGGATGACATATATTGATCGTAAGCCATGTCTCGCTGATTATTATAACATCAAAATCATTGTCAAGTATGCCTATAAACGGATACGGGAGTGGTTGACGCAGTAGTTACTTTGGCTGTTGAAACGTGGCCACGGTCCGGTTTTTAGATATATGCGTGAATAATTTGTGCAAAATAGGTGGATTATAGCACCGACAGGCCAAACATCAGATTTGTTAAGCAGGTCAAAATTAGATTAGATCAGTAACAAATTTTTGTTATCAAAACTCAAGCCAACGGCATCTGGTATGTAAAGTCTTTTAAAGACTAGCTCTAAACAAATCATATATTTTGCACTTTAAGCCTATTTTGAGCCAATCCTTCTATTATTAGATTTTTACATATAACCATAAATCAATCAGCTTAATCTGGCGCTGTTTCTTATTGTCCTCTTAAGTTTTACGTTTACATTTTCTATGTGAACAATAATTTTTTACGTAAAAATAAAAATTGTCAGACGAAATTTATTGTATATTTTGCTCTGTTTAAGGATTACATAAATTCTCGTTGTATTATGTATGTCTTATAACAAAGCATATAGAATTGGTACACGTATAGTGATTATTGTTGTCTGGAAATTAACAAAATAATGTACAATTTTTCATTTTCATTTTCCGTTTTAATCGTAAATTTATACATTCGCATGTACATTAAATTTTAGTACTGAATTTGATTAATTTCTGAATGACGTTTTGTCATATCAGTTTAACAATAAATTATAAAAAAAAATTGTATTACTCTACATTACAATGATTTGCATTTGCATGTTAATATGAAACATGCAAATGCATTTTATTAAGTGAAAGTGAATTGTTTGGTTTATGATAAAAATGATTCTTATGTCGATCGTCATAATAATAAATATTTTAGTGTTGAAATGGTACTTTAAATATTTCATTCAACTTTCAAACGAGATAAAAATATCAACTCATTTTTTCTTGTTTTGTAGCGCGCTTTTCAACATTCACTCTTGCTTTGATTTGCGACCATACACATTAAACATACTACATATATAAGCAGAGAAAGGTTCATTAAAATTTTAAGTCGTGCATTGAGACTGGTTCAGTTTTAAAGTAGATTTCTGTGCATAAATATTCCGTGTATCCAGTAGAAAAATCGCTACCAAAACAATTTTAAAAACGAAATAATAATTGTACAGCTACCATAAATTTGTTACATAAAAAAAAATGTTTAACATAAAAACATTAAAGTGTAAATTGTATATTTAATTAAATGAAGAAAACGTACGAAAAAAGAAAATTACAAGTTAAAAGTACCTCTAGGCAATTTGTTACTTCCCTCGGTATAATTATTTAAATAATAGAATCACGACTTCTTTCTCGTGTATCAGCTAACTTACATATATGTACTTGGGTTATGATGTTTCGTTTTCTTTGTCTGCCTCGTGCACAAAGCAATACTCTTGCTCTATTCAAATTCAAGTATGTACTTAAATGAAATATAGAATTAAAGGTTTCAACATCACAACTAAATTTTAATTCTTTCGCTTAGGTTTTTTATTGCACGATTAGGACGTGAAGACGACCGGGAATGATAACTCTGGTTATCCAAGTGTATTGTCAAGAATTATACTCGTACCAATAATTAAAATTTACGTGTATCGTCGATGTAAGGAAAGATGCAGTTCTTTAACTTATATGTCGAAAATAGCGTAGACAATTCATTTTGGCGTAGACAACATCGACAATTCGTAGAAAATGTTTGTTGTTGCCTTTCATTGTTGTTTTGCCCCATTGTTTTTCAGTTGGAATTTCTCATCTTGAGAGTTGTTGAAAGTTTTTCTTTACTTTACTTTTCCAGAAACCCCAAACAAAATAAGCTAACGGTGTCAAATCGCACGATCTTGGTGACCAATTGACATTAGAATTTCTGGTGGAGCATCGCCAATCAACAAAACGATGAAATTGCTGATATGGTCAGCTGGCTTCATTTATAGAGTTATTTGAATTTTGTAAGGATGCATGTCTAAATCAACGTGTAAAATTCGATGTAAAGTGCTGAAAATCACGAATACGAGCTAGACGTTGGTGTTCATATATGCTCTTTGACCTGCAACTGATCCAGTTTCTTGAAAACGTTTTGCGAATTCCAGGCTCTGTAGGACATCCATGTTCACCAAAATCGTCACGTAATTTACGAAATGTTTCTTTTAAAAAACTACCATTTTCATAATAAATTTGGATAACCAAACCGTATTGTTGTGGTGTAAACGAACATATGACTAAAATGGCATAGTTTTGACTTTTCACATGTCAAAATTTCGGGTTTGTAACGTGCTCTCTATTTATCGGGGTATGGGTAGACGAAAACTCCAAACTAATCGTTGTATAAAATAGAGGTTGGGCGCTAGTCTACCTGCACGAGGTTACACGTTACACCACAAAAATACCCAAAAAAAAGCAGCTACTCGCAATCGAACTCCCTCAATTGGCAACACACACAAGCGAAAATCAGAAAACAATACGTTGAAAAATGAAATAAGGAAAAGATCTTTCGTCGCCGCTATTCAGCTCCCATTCGTTTTCCCGTTGATCCGGTTCTTCAGCATTAGCATGCAATGTTTATGAGCTTTAATAACGCGCAATCCACAATTGGTAATATCTTAGATTTTCGATCAACCCGACTTTTCGATCCAAACTTCACTGCGTCTTCACCTTCCACCCATGAAAATTTGATGTCTCAATGTTATCGTACAGCGTACTGCCGCCTACTCACATCCGAAAATTCAATTTAAAATTACCAAACAATCCTTTTTAACGACAACTCATACCCCCTCATGATGATCGTACAACGTTTTAGCGGTTATATTTTTTTTCCTCGCCTAGATGAATGCTTTTCGAACACAACGTCTCAGTATCATTTTTGATGGGTGCTCATCACATTTATTGTTCATAAAAAAGGAGAAAAGTTAAAAATTAACAATTTTATATCTTTATGATCTTTTTCAATAACCAAAATTTCATCCATCCAATCTCCATAGCAACAACAATCAATTGGTAAGACAGCGATTTTATTTTATTTATCAACAGACGAGCCTTTCGGGTGGGAACGAAATTCAAAGATCAAGGCGGGATACGCATCTGACTGGCGAGCGCCTGATCAAGCCGCACTATCGTTCGCTATCAACGTTACCCATAAACTCATTCCAGGCAGCCGTTACAAGTAACCATCGCACAATAAATATTTATTTTATCTTAGAAAAAACGAACAGATGGGACATCCTTTAGATTGTTACACATTTCGGGCGATTTTGCAAATAAAAACACTCAGCGATTTTATTTTGTCCAACACCTTTAGTTTCTACAGTAATTCACTATTTCATCCGTGTTACTGCTTACTAATCTGCTTTTACAGTTTACTTTAACTGTTCACTATTTTAGCATTTTTTTTTGCTTGCACTGTCTGCGCCTCAAATTGCTCCCGCTTACTTGTCTATCGCTGTTCCAAATTATATGCGTTTTACAATTGCAAATCACTTTCATATAGTTTTGTATTCGCGAACATTCTACGTCACCAGTTCCCCTACCTTGATGATTAACGCTATTCGTAGTTCTTGTAATTTCCATGAAGATTATCGCCGCCGTTTACAATTTCTTTCGATAACTCCATATTTCCCTCCACTTGGAATACTATCTAAAATTCAATTCCCAAATCAGTATTGGAGGTTATAGTCTCTACTCTAGACTGGAGGTTCGAATTCTCGAACTTTGGGCTGACAACATTGGGGGTTATATTTACCACTCGGCCACCGAGTCATACGCTTGTGTAGAGTAGAATTCGTAACAATATGTTTAAAATCATTCAAGATCTTTTCCAATTGTTTATTTGCAGTGCCATTTGTTTTTTCATTAAGGCTGTATGGTACTCAGAAAAAAAATCTGTTTTGATGTCGATATTTAAATGCCCAAAAATGTGTCCAAGCTAAACATTTTTTTTTTGTTCTTTTCATCTGAACGATATATTATTATATACATACTTGTTTTTGTTTTAGTTTGTATTGTGCTCTTTGTGTATTGTATTGATTGCTATGAAGCTCTGATAGTATTAGTTTTGCGTACATAAACGGGATGAAATTTTATGAACGAGAAACTAAACGCGAAGCAATTGCAAGAAAATAATTCAAATTTCGTTTAGTAGTAAAATATGTATAAATACATATGTATACATATTATATAAAAGGCAAACACCATTATGAATTTTTGATATTTTAAATCTCGATATGAAATTTTAAATTTATTTTCAATTTTGTCAAACAGTCGCAAATTAAAGTTTTCGTTTATAATAGTAATATAGGGGTATATCCTCTATCCGGTCGCAAGTTAATTATTTGCGACCAGAAATATGGTTACTAGATTTATTTTGCCATGCCAATTCTTACATCTTTTTTAAATTTAAATTATTTTTTGCGATTGTAAAGTAGAAATACATAAAAAGATTGCGACCTCAGAAAATGCGTAGCAGTCATTTCGTAGATGTCTACTTTACAATCGCAAAACAAATTTAATTTTAAAAAAATGTGTCAATTGGCATGGCAAAATAAATCTAGTAACCATATTTCTGGTCGCAAATAATTAACTTGCGACCGGATAGAGGATATACCCCATAATGGGGTAGATACTCGATCCGCTAGCAAGCAAGCAATTTGCTAGCCAAAATCCTGACTACTCAATCAATTTTACAAAGGAAATTTAAATTTCAAATTATATTTTCAACAAGTTTTTTGTTTTTTTTTTGCGATTGCACAGTAGAACAACACAAAATTTGCTGTTTAATTTTTGAAGCCGTAAATTTTACTGTAATATCGCAAAAATAAACAAAAATTTTATGAAAAATGTATATTGAAATTTAAATATCCTTGGTAAAATTAATTGAGTAGTCAGGATTTTGGCTAGCAAATTGCGAGCTTGCTAGCGGATCGAGTATCTACCCCAATATAACTCTGATGTAGTAGCGGTTATATGGGAGCTATATTTGTCATAGCTGTGAAATGCAACAAGGCAAGTTTGAATGGGATGCAGTGGAATAGAATCAGCTTGATCAGTACAAATAGACCGAAGTGTCTGGCTTTTATCTATGACAGGAAATTAAACTAGACACCTATAAGTTATTAATAAGCTGGACTAATAATAATAAATAATACACATTTGTTCTAAGCACGTCTCTAATACTATCGACTACTCCTCAAAACATGATGATAGATTTGGAACTCATATTTGGCCGAATTACACTAGAGAATTACGCTAGAATAGACAGCAAAAATTCACGGTAGTTTATTCTTATTTCAAATCGTATCATAAACTCTCTCGATGAATTTACACAATATAATTGAAATATGAAAAATAAATTAGTGCCCGATTAATTGAATTTGACATAACAACCAATTTAACTTCAGAAGGTTTTACTGCGAGTTCATACGACGGATAAAAATCTCGGATTTTACTATCTCATCGTTTTAACCAATTACATCACGTAAATTATACAACGGGTACGCCTCTTTTCATATAAAAAAGTTGAAAATATTGAGAAAAAAAATCTGGGATAGAAAAATCCGAGATTTTTATCCGTCGTATGAACTCGCAGTTATAATAAGATAATTCTTCAAAAGCCAACTGTGTTGACAGAATATGCTTGCTACAGAGATTATCGAAGATCGCTTTGCCCATTATTGTATTGCTCAGTAAGTTTTTCAAAGTACAACGAGTTCCGTCATTAGTGATGAAATAAGAGTTACTGCACTTACTACATTTTCCACTTGGTCAGTTGGCTTTTTAAATATTTACTTGAAAAATAATTCGTGAATCATTGTATATATGTTTATTAAAGCAATATTTTTGTTAAAGCAACACTCATTGTGAACTTCAAATGTAATTTAAAACGAGGGAAAGTGCATTTTTAAAAGTCCTTAAAATATAATTTTTTAACAAACCTGGATTTATTTTGATTCTATTTACTCTATGGTGCTGTATTTGTTTAATTAAACACAGCAACCAATTCAATGTAACGGAAACGAGTCGACCGGTCCACCATCTAGGGCCTCCTAGAAGTTCGGCTTAAAAAAGTGCCCATCGAACCAAAATTTAAGTATTAGTAACATACAGTTCCGATGAGGAACTTTTGTTTCTGCGAAACAAAAACAAGTGATTAATAAAAATGTGTTTATTAAGTATAAGTGTGTTTCGCCAAGTGCCTACGGCAAATAGCGTAAAAAGTATAACATACATTTAGTAACGAAAATGATCATTTTCAATCACACACTGATTTTTGAGAAAAATTTACAAAATATAAGGATTATGGAACTTATTTTGCAGCTTTTATTAATTAGATTTTACAAATTAAATCCAAAAATACAAAATCAAATGTCATTTACCGTTTATAATAAAAACACAAAAAAAAATCACGAATTTTTTGGAACGAAAATGATCATACACTTATAGTATGATCCTTGAATTTTTTTAAAATCATTTACATAAATTATGAATGAAAATGTAATGGTTGCGAGTTGTTTGGCTGGTGTCAGAAATCACACTACCAACGAAGATCGTCAAATAGTAATTAATATGAAACGTATTGGAAAATCTATGTGCGAAATTGGAAAATTAGTTAGCCGAAATCATTCTACAGGGGCCCAAATAATATCCAGATTCAACGTCACACAATCGGCTGAAAACGGGCAGCGAACATGGAAAATCGAACGGGCGAAAAGCAATATTTTCCAACCAGGGCGAGTGAAAGATTTTGGATTTGGTGAGAGAAAATCCAAAATCAAGCGCTCCAAAACTATCTTCAGAAATGGAGAAGGTACTTAATAAAGCTACCGACAAGGACGACGACGAACAATGATCTTCTGATCCAGCACCTTAATTTTTGTCTCAAATTTTATTAAACGCCTCACTGCCGATTCATTTGGCGCATTAGTGCGACCGAAAACTTGACGTCATTGGTGAACTGTTTTTGCAAAACTTTCAGGATTTTTGTAATAGGTTTTTATAATAATTAAACGTTGTTGGTTTGAATACTTCTCCATATTCTTAAATCGCGTGGTCTGTATACGTGACAAATGTCAAAAAAATAGTCACCGTACGACTCGTATTAACAAAATGGCAGCAAATTTAAATCCGGCGCTCTTGTAGAGACACCCTTTAGATAGTGGCATAGTGGTGCGACAGCGGTTTTTTATTTCTAGCGATATAAAAACCGAACAATTTAATTTTTGTTGTTTTTTCTCTATAAAAATTGCATTTGTATTGTATATCAACATTTTATTACATAAAAAAATATTATTTTGAAATGTTACGACTGTTATTTCACTTACTCTTATTATATACAATTGTACAGGCTCTGATTGTACCATCAGTATATAACAAAATAAATATAAGGTTGTATGGAGTTATCATTGACAGAGTCTACAGTATGCAAATTCACTGATATTTTCTATCAGGGTATCGATGTATGCTTGGGTATTTTATATAAACATTTACGCTGATAGAAAATATCAGTGAATTTGCCTAGTCTAGAGTCTAGGACCTAGGTGAATGAAGTAACCTTAGTTTTAATTTGTTTCGAAAAATATAAAAAAAAATTAGTACTTATAGCGAATTCTTTTACGTTTTTGATGTAAATCAAATTTCCGACAGTTAAAAAGAATACGAAAAAAATTTGATGTGTTTTTATCGTAGTGTGCGTAAACGCGAAAGGGATGCCGAAAACAATAACAGAGCATTTTGAAAAAATTTCAAATCGCGTTTGACGTATTCGACAATATTTACGATTGGCATATTATATGTATATAAATATGTGTATGTGGTAGTCAAAATGGAAGAAAAAATTTACATTTCAATTTTTTGATGTACATCAAATTTTTTTGCTATTTTTCCCCCTAAAAGAATGCGAAAATGTGATTTACATCAAAAAATTTTGATGTACATCAAAATTTTTTGCCGGTTTTTTGTAAAAAGAAAACGCCATTAATGTTATCTGTACTACAAAATTCGTTGACATATGAAAAGTCAAAAAAATGTCACATATCATCCTAGAGTCGCTAACAACACAACAACGCGTTTTGATTGCCCAAATTTATTTCGTTAAAAATCAACAACATTTCGTAAATTACGTGAGAGTTTTGGTCGATATGAACGTCTTACTGAGCGTGTAATTGGCAAAATTATGGATCGTTTTGAAAAAACTGGATCAGTGGAAGGTTGTAGACCGTTTCAGCTTGTTCATCTAGTCCCTACTCTTGATGCAGTGTCAGCTGTTACTGAAAGTGTTTGTAATCCAAGCCCATCAGCCAGGCATTGTTCACAAGAACTAAACATTTCACGAATCACGTTACGACGCATTTTGCGTGTTGATCTTCATCCATACAAAATTCAACTAATTCAAAAATTGAAGCCATTAGACCATTTAAATCGTAGTCGTTTTGTTAATTGGATGATTGAACGAAATGAAGGTTTTTCATCAAGATTCAAGAATCCCTTTAGCGATGAAGCAAATGAGCTTCACCTTAATGGGTATATGTCAATAAGCAAAATTGTCGAATTTGGGGAGCGAAAAATTTCCATGTTATTCACGAAGCAGAAGTTAATCCTCCAAGAGCCACTGTTTGGTGTGGTTTTTGGGCTTTTGTAGCCCAAATTGAATAAATTGCGTGTCAACGACCTTTGGTTTCAACAAGACGGAGCTACATGTCACGCAAGTGGTGTAACAATCCATTTATTGTTAACAAAATTTGCTGATCGCATAATTTCAAGAAATTGTCTCTTCCGGATTTAACACCACTTGACTATTTTTTGTGGGGTTATTTAAACAGTAAGATGTATGCTAATCATCCACAAACAATTCAACAACTTAAAAATAACATTTGAGCTGAAATTAAGTTCGTTAATCCGCTTTTATTGGAAAAGGTCATCGAAAATATGATGTTTGGGGCTGTAGACAGGGCTGTAGACGAAACCGTGGTGGGCGTATAACCAATATTGTTTTTTATACATAAATGGCATTCAAGGTGGTTACCTTGCCTTATCAATAAAACATTTTGCAGCTTACTCATATACTTACATACAAGACCTACTACATCACGTTTTAAATTGAAAATCTATTCCTTTTATCTTCGATTTTATTATACAACCAAAGTAAAAAGAGAAAGAAATTCTAAATTTGGGCTGTTGATATAGATATTGGTAGATAATTGGCCTTTCTTTAAGGTTAGGCTTCACTGGTTTGACACTTCGGCAATTTTGGCACACTGTGATACCATGCATTCACGCCACAGCATTAATCCATTCACCTATTCACCCACTCTCACACAACTACAGTATATCCACCTGCACATTGCAAGCTCCATGTCAACCTGTACATTGACGTGGACGGTGGGTCAGCGCTGAACTCTGCACTCCATCAGAGGGTCTTAATTGTGTTTATTAACATCACCGATTGTAATCGATGATGAAAATTCGATTTGCATCTAGCCGATTTGCATCTAGATGGGATTCGAACCCAGTACCTCCCACTCCAATTGCCGAAGCTTTAATCATTGCACCACGTAAGAAATTTATTTCGTACATTATCGAGTGTTATTTTGACAAGAAAAACAGACACGTATATTCTTATTAAGTTTTGTGACCTTCAGTTATCCTGTTATACGGTTAGGAAATTCGTCGGTTTTTCCAATTTTTAATAATTTTATTTACCGATTACATTGAACTGGTATATTTCCGGTTCTACTGAAGAAATGGTTAAAATTAGTATAACTTTAGAAAGGCCATAGATGGTGTTAAATAATTCAATAAACAATTTCATGATAGTACAATTATTTTAAGAGGTTTTGTGAAAAGAATGTAGAGAAATATTTTGACGTGTGGGGGGCATAACTGAATTCTATAAAGGAGTGTGACCCACTGTTCGTAAGGTGAAGGTTGTACCTTTCTAGATATTAACTTTGAATTTGTATAAGACCTAGTTTGGTCGGTACAGCTGTTTCTATATTGAAAGTATTTCAATAATCAGGTATTCCAATTTGAAATAATATACCGGCTAAACTCATAAATTAATTTTATACTTATTAGTAAAATTTTATAAATAAATTTACTTTAAATTTTAAAAATAAAATGTTAATTACTAAGTATAAAAAAATCGAAAATACATAAATTATTTAAAAAGTAACACCGTCTTATAAACAACACAAAAAATTTTCGTGTTATGAATAAACAAAAACAATGACACGTGACTTGCATGTGCAGTAAAGCAATTCTCGCAACACAAATACTACTATCATATCTGCCCGACTACACACATTTTGAAAAAAACGATATACAAAAATAGAAAAAGACGATTCAAGGATTTATTATATATATTTATTATATATATAATTATATACACATATAATATATAATATATATCTATATACAATAAGGCACTAAACGCAAATGTTTTACAGAACGTACTTTTTCTTAAATTATATAATATTATTTATGATTAATTATAGAATTATCACAATAATATTTTAAATTTGAATGTGTTATGTACCTCAAATAAAACAAAAATTCAACATCTGTTTTCTTATTATAAAAACACCAAACGATAAGTTTCAAATTGTGTCTCCGCTAATTTTTCGATTTATTAGGCATTTTTGAGTAAGCCATCTATATTAGAATGTAGCAACTAATTTTCAGCCGAGAAATTGTACATGACAAAAATATCTTATCGTTTTCAATCGATAAATATAGTGATGTTGATCGTTTTTTAATTATATCTTTGTTATTTTTGTGTTAATCTTTATAATCATGAATTAATCCCTCGAAAATATCATTCTGTACATGCCAATATAAAAAACAAACATAATTTGGTGGAAAAAATTGAATAAAACGATTCGTAAGATGGCAACATTTTTTAAAAATTCGTCAACTTTAAATAATAATTGCGGATTAAATATACAGAATTTTAAAATAATCATGTATTAATCCCTCAAAAATACCTTTAGCTTTGCGTTAAAACAAAAATTATGCCATTAGCTAAATTTTTGTAGCCACTAGGTGATTTGCGCGTAACCCTTATTTTGATAAAATGAGTACCATACAGCCTTAATAAACTCTAACGCCACATATTGCATGAATGACTGTTGATGATGTCACTTTTCGTTGTTGGTGATTTGTTTCGAAAATATACGAATTTCGAAAAGAAGTCGAACTAAACTAACCAGGAAAAAAGTTTATTTTGGAATTGTCAAAGTGTCAACTGTCGCCTGCTAAAACAGAAATACTGGCAAATAAAAAACCGCCCGAATCACCTGCTTGATTATCTAAACTTTCAGTTGTTTTCGTATGATATATGTATTATACGATATTAGTTTGCGCAATCATTGGGCGCATCCAGCGCATAAAGATCTCACTAAAAAAGGTAGGCCTTACATATTTTACCGCTGGGTACAAAATATCACACAAAAAATGTAGATACGCCTCACTATTTTTGAGAGGCTAAAAGTTTTTGTCTATATTTTTGAGTAGATATGTTTTTGGTTTGGATATTTGCTAATTTGACATTTTTTAAATTTGGCATTCGAAATTACAGATTAAACCTGAATGAATATTTAATAAATTAATGAAAAGAGATTTAATTGTGACTTGACAAAAATAAAGAATGGAAAGCAATAATTTTCCGAATTACGCATTCGAAAGTCAGGGAGGTAATTAGAATTTTAATTATTAAAAACGCAAGCAAATATAACATATATATTTATATATTCCTAGTCAATCCTAACCTAACTAAGGTTAGGCAATCATAATAAAACCGGTCGAGGAAGATCACATTGGGAATTTTATGTTTTGTTTGATGAAATATTTCGAAACGAATTAACGGTGAACCTATCTGAAAATCTAGAATCATCAACATCAAAATTGAACCAAGAGTGTTCCACGAATTTCAATGCAGACGAGAATAGCAACTCGAGCGCAACTAGTACAGCCGTATCTAGCAGCGCAAGATGTAGCCAACTCAGAAAATTTCGCGATAAGAACAACTCCGAGTAGAACAGAAAAAGGTAAATGCGGTTTTAAAACTGGTGGCAGCGATTGAGGAAAATTATAAAGTACAACAACAAAGGAATAAAATACTTATGCCCGGTTGCTACAGAAAATGAGTAACGGCCGGCCGGTTAGTTGTACGCCAATTAAATGTTTTATATGAAATCTGTTTTCGAAATCAGAAAAATGTCAACGCAAACTTATCAAAATTTTTATATTCCGCTAAATATTTAGCTTGCGTATATAAATATTTAAACGGCCAATTTTGATTGAAAGTTCATCGCTTGTGATGCCGTCCACCATTAAAATAAAATTATGTACAACACACGCTACAACAACATTTTTTATTGCAAAATTATGGTTGGACAAATCCATATATTTGAATTTTCGAAATTTTCCTTGCGAAATTTTTCGAACTGAACTCAAACGTGTATTATAAATTGTTTGCTGTTTCATCAGATGTCCGTGGTATTTAAAAGGAGTAATCATAAAGTTGCATGCTCCGTATGAGGAATCTGCTATTACTGAAAGAAATGTTTCCTGTTTACTTAACAGCCAAATTTTTTTTTTTTTTTTTTTTTTTTTTTTTTTGTAACTATTGCCAAAGGCTTTATTCTTGAATCTTTCTTTATACGAAACTAACAAGAAGTGTGAAATTCTTAAAAACTATAAAAAAAAATTTTAACTTAAGCCTTAACCTATGTTAATACTTAATATCATTATGCATTATTATTATTAAATTATTATTAATTACTTAATTTCATTTCAACATGCACGAAATTATTAGATTATATTTCTCAGTTAATTAAATCTAGAGGATCTGTTCTGCGAAGCCGTCCATATTTCGGTTGCCTTAGTAGATCTCTAGCTAATTCGTTAGGGTGTGATTCCAGTTTCAGTTGGTATTTTAGACTGCATGATTTAATTGTCTCTTTAACAGTTTTGATTCCTAGGTCTCTATGGATGTTGCAGTTTCGAATATACCATGGGGCATTTGTAATGCTACGAAGTATCTTTGCTTGCGTTCTTTGTACGATATCTATATTTGATGCACTAGTTGAGCCCCATAGTTGGATACCATATGTCCATATGGGGATTAGGATCGCTTTGTATAGTAGAACCTTGCAGTCTAGAGAGAGTTTCGATTTTCTTCGGATCATCCAGTACATTTTAGAAAATTTTATTTTTAATTGATTGCGTTTTGTTTCAATGTGCTTTTTCCATGTCAATCTTCTATCGAGATAAAGACCGAGATATTTGACGTTTGTTTGTTGAGGAATTGTGATATTGTTTAATTTTACTGCTGGACATGTACGTTTATTTAATGTGAATGTTACATGTGTTGATTTACATTCATTCGTCCTTATCCGCCAAGTTTTTAACCAATCTCCTATTTTGTGTAGATGTTCTTGTAATTCTCTCGATGCTGTTTGAGGATTTTTGTGTGAAAATAATATAGCTGTGTCATCAGCAAAAGTTGAAGTGACGATTTTTTCAGTTATTGGTAGGTCAGCTGTGAATAACAAGTATAGCACAGGTCCCAATACACTACCTTGCGGTACTCCTGCCTTTATCTCGGTTAGATCAGTAGTGGCCGTATTTTGTTTCACCTGGAACATCCTTTGGGCTAAGTAGTTTTCAAGAACTGCATGAAATTGTTTAGGCAAAAGAGTTTTAATTTTGTAATTTAATCCTTCATACCATACTTTGTCGAAAGCTTGCGCAATATCCAAGAAAACTGCCGAGCAATATTTCTTTTCTTCTAAGGAAACCTTAATTGTATTTACAATTCTGTGCACTTGTTCTATTGTGCCGTGTTGCTCTCTAAATCCAAATTGGTGATCTGGTATAATGCGACCTTCAGATAATATAGGTATTAGTTCTTGTAGTAGCATCTTTTCAAAAAGCTTTGAAATTATCGGAAGTAGACTTATTGGTCTGTACGACGAGACTTGGGTTTCGTCTTTACCTGGCTTAGGAATCATGATAATTTGAGATATTTTCCATTTTTGGGGAAAGTATCCACATCTCATAATCGCGTTAAAAATATATGTTATATATTTTATGCATCTATCTGGTAATTCTTTGATCATTTTTCCAGTTATTAGGTCATGACCTGGCGCTTTTTTTTGATTTATACTGTTTTTGATAACTTTTTTGACGCATTTCCATTTAAATTTTACTGGGTTTGGGTTCGACTCGTCCCTCGTAAGCTGTGGTAGTACGCAATCATTATTTTGTTCGTTTGGGGTGAACACTTTTTGTAGATGGTTAGAGAAAGCGATAGCCTTTTCTAAGTCACTTCTGGCCCAGTGACCATCTGGTTTCCTTATCGGTGGGTTCGATACCTCTGGTCTTTTTAAATTTCTTGTTGCCTTCCACAGTGAGTAATCTGTTGTTTCTGTTGCTGTGAGCTCACTTAGGTAATTCTGTATTCCTAAATTTTGTTCTTCCCGTAT
Organism: Nephrotoma flavescens; assembly: GCA_932526605.1. Taxonomy (NCBI): domain Eukaryota; kingdom Metazoa; phylum Arthropoda; class Insecta; order Diptera; family Tipulidae; genus Nephrotoma; species Nephrotoma flavescens. Next base: position 268,823,957 of record OW052222.1, on the reverse strand, counting down.
TGCTTCTCTCAAAGCTTTAATAGCTCTATTTAATTTCCATTTATGCAAAGGAGATTGGTGAAGCTGCCATAGCCGCCGAATTGTCCGCTTCTCTGCTAATAACTTTTGAATGTTACTTGAAAGCCTTATATTTTTTTCGGAATTTTTGTTCTCCGGAGTAGCTTTTTTTGCAGCCATTTCCATTATTTGACTTAAGTTTTCTATCGCGGCATCAATGTCTTCTGGTGTGCGAAGTGGAACATCAAGATGACAATTTACATCTACTATGTTTCTATAGAGAACCCATTTCGTTAGTTTGTTTGTTAAACGTTGTGGTGGTTCAGTTTTTAATGCTTGGGTACTTAGTGTTACTATTATTGGTGAGTGATCTGATGATAAATCATAACAGTCAACGACTTGAGCATTGGTGCGTGCTATTCCTCGTATTACACAGAACTCTATTAAATCAGCCAAATTGTTAAGAGAAGTTTCTTTTCCGTAGGTATATAAGCGAATCTAACCGGTTTCAAACAGCTGGCGACCACGCAAAGTAGTTTCTAAAAATACAAATATATGTATAACCGTACTATTATTATGTATTTTGTTTTTAAATTCATAAATAAAATAAATAAACATACCTCAAAACATATTTTAGTCATTCGAAAATACGCCTTATATTCGACTAAATTGTGCCTTGGAATAGTTTCCTCGTAATAATTATTATTCCTAGTATGGAGTATATAGCTTTTGGTCTGACCAAATGAATACTCATTATCCAAAATTGACAACGCTGGCACGAGAACTTTGAAAACAACATCGTTTTTACAATAGATCTACATATTTTTATTTCATTCAACGCATTTAAATTTACAAATGAGATTATTCTACATTTGAGAAAGATATCATTTGTAGACCTATTTGTGCTGGATGCGCCCATTTTGAGCGTGTGTGGTGATGATTGAAATCTTGTGCAATCCTGTAAAAATGATTGACGAAATATCAAACACGTTTGTTTTCCGCAACATATGATTTACACTCTCAATCTTGTTGTGCTTGTCAATCTTATTTGACAGCTTCATTATTTAAATTCATACAAAGGCGGTAGCCGGCAATATTAGAGAATTTTATTTTAAGATGTTGAATGAATATAGCAGTTTTGCACTATTGTGGCAAGTTAAAAGTGATGACTACAAGAATAAGAATAAAAAAGATGAATGTTTTTCCGCTTTACAGGACATCAGACGTTTTACGATTTCGGAAGCAGCGATCGTCTTAGAAGTAGCCACTAGTTATAGAGCAGATGTTTCGTTAAAATCGAGTAAATTCTGATGATCCTATCTACCAACACATTTTGCTAAATAACGTTTCTATTAGAAGAAAGCAAACTATCTAAATATTTTAGCAGGTCTCTCTTTTCCAGCCTAAACAATAATTTTAACACATTAAATTGTATTCTCTGTTTGATTTACTTCCAGTTTAAAATTTCTAACATGCATGTATGCACAATTGATTCATAAAAATAACTTTATTCTGCATTGGTAATTTGTTTTTAATTCTGGTGAAAAGTCCAAGTTGTTTATTTATCTTTTTAACAATATAATCCAAATGTTCGTTAAAAGAAAGTTTTCGTCGATAATAACACTGAGATATTTGTAATGTTTACTTGTTCGATAATTTGATTATGTCAACTATTATATTATAGCATTACTCTCGAACTTTGCTTTGATTGAAAGGGCCATGTACCATGTTTTCGAGATATTCAGTAAAAGTTTGTGAAACCTCAGCCATTTCCGTAAAGACTCTCTAGATCTTCGTTTACTTTCTGCAATGCTTCTGGAAGAGTTGATTCCGAAATAGTAAGTAAAGTATCATCTGCCAACATATTTATTTTGAAATTTTGTATAGCATCGACTATGTCATTGATGTACAGAGTAAAAGAGCAACGGACCCTGAGCCTTGAGATATTCCGAGATTGCTTTGTATTAGTGAGGATGTGAAATTATCAAATTTCCTATACACATCCCCCAGTTACACGGTAGATTGGTTCCGCAGAAAACCGTGTAAATCGAAAATGAGATAAAATTCTTCAATTATCGTTTGGTTTATAATAATTCATTTATTTTAACATAAAATATATAGAATAATAAATTAGGAATAACAAATAAAAATTTAAAAAAATAATTATTTTTTTGTTATTTTTAAATCGAAATCGCGCAAAAAAGTACCGTGTAAATCGGAGGATGGGTATATATTGTTGCCCTGAAGAGAGAAACTCCGTATACATGGTTAGCTTTTTAAGTAGAATTCCCCTTTCGGTGGTTTCACAAGCCCTTTTAAAATCTAAAAAGACTACTTTGTTGTCATCTATTTGACTTTTCAAGCTATCCACAATTAGGGTTAAGGCCGTTTCACAAGAATGTGTTTCTCTAAATCCAGGTTGTTCAACAACCAATATATTGTTACCAGCGATATAGTTTATTATAGTTGGTTGTTGATTACTCGTTCCAGGGCAGTCTCATACAGTGGGAATATTAATAAATATATTCCCACTGTATGAGAGGTTCGTATAGTTTTTGGAATGGGTTAAACTGTTGAAATTCTCCATGATTCTGTCATCAGAATTTCGCTGCGGAAAATTTGATTCTGTATCGCATCCAGCATGACAATTTTGTTAATAACATTTATTCCGCGCATATTGCGATTTTGTTTGGCTTATTATTTTTAATATTTCGTATTGTGTTGTTTCTTGCAATTGAAATTTTTGTATGTTCAAATCAACATTAGGAAGTTCCAAATCCAATGCAGCAGCTCAACTCCAGGTTTCCTATAGGAAAAGGAATTAGGAATAATATTTTAATAGTATTTTTGTCACAAAATTTTTTTTTTCTGGCATAATTTAAGAAATATTATAGACTGGGGAGATTGTTGTTTATCGCGTTAACATCTGGCCTAATTTCGTCCAGTTCCATTGTTCTTATTTGTTTTTAGGTGATACGATTGTTGTGTTGGGATGGAAGTGAAAGTGGTCGTTATGATTTAATTGGAATAAAGTGAGATGTGCTGTTGACCTTATTGAATTATAGTTGTTCATAGTTTCCTTCCGTTCCGAAATAATTGTTTTCCTTACATCCTTAATTTTATAAAATTACCAGAAAAAGACCGCCTAAATAGTCTCTGGATGAGTAATTTCTGTGACAAATGGGTTGTGGGAGTAACGCGAAAATTGTCAAAACACCTTACCTACCGCCAGAGTGTGGCCCTGCTCCACCCACCAAAAATGACACATATTCGATTGTTAACTAATCCAATGTATTCTACTAATTGAAAACATTCAATTTCTCAAGACACAACTGTAGCGCCTCCAAGCGTATTCAATCCAACCTGTACCAATAAGAATAACACCCGTATCATCCCCATATATTGATCAAAATCACTTCAAGTTCCTTTTTTACTTTTGATAATATCCCTTATACGTTCACCCTCTTTATAATCCTACGAAATACGAAATTTGAAATACCTCATATATTTGCGTATGAAACACCCGAACCAAATCCAAAAGGACGAAAAATAAGCAAAAAAGTTGAAAACAACAACAAAACCTTTTTGAAACATTTCCAACAAAACGAATAAAATGAAATTGCGAAAGCAGCCTAAATTAAATTTTCTATTTTATTTTTTCTCATTTCCTGTACGATATAATCACCATCCCCCAAGATAGTAATAATATAAAATTGTATAAACCTGGGGGGTTGTAAATACGGAAACGAATTTTATTTTACCACGCAAACTCAACATTTATCTCGTGCTTCGTTCACAAAAAACCCTAAAAATAAAAATGAAGAAAATTCAATTTTCGTAATGCGTTAGTGAAATTCGAATTTATGTCGTAACAAAATCGAAAATATATCGTTTCGTTTCGGATAGTTAAAATGTAATTGATTTTTTTTATGTTATAACAAATAAAAATTACTTCAGGTAATTAATGTAACGTACATACATACAAATATTATATTTTTAAACGTTCATAAAAAAAAACGTTATTTTTTTAAATATCTACATGAAATTAATCGGTTGGTATCTAACCCAAATCATTAGATTATTGATTAAATTTAATTAAATCTATTGAGAAATTATTTTAAAATTGTATCGAAAATTAATCATGAGCGAGACCTACCGGGCGGTATTGCAACTAGAAAATCAATAAAGCTATTGCTATTAAACTGTAGGTGTCTCTGTTCACATTTAAAAGCAATTACCAAATATTTATTATACTCGTAAATGTCATTTACGTCAAATTATAACCATTTTCTTAATTAAGTAGTAGTAATATATTTACTTAATTTGATAAGACTCTTATTTATTTTAGCAAACTCGCTTTTAAATATGTTTTCTTTCTTCCGCAAGATTATGGTTGGATTTAGTCTAGACTTGTGTCTATTTGTCTATATCACTTGCATGTCTCCATTTTAATAATGGTTTACCAAATATTAAAACATTAATTACAAGATTTTAATAAGATTTACAGAACACGGGATCCAGTTTATGGAAACCGTTCTTTTTTTCATAATCAATTTTAACGGCGACCGATAATGACGTAATTTAATTTGGTTGTTAAAAAACGGAAGCTCAAATAAGCTCGTATGCTGCTTTTAAACAGTATAATACTGAGCCAAGGTAAATAGTATAACGTTGGAGACGGTAGAATATAGTGTTGAAAACATTGTGCATACTGAACTTCTTTACATTCAATAAGGGTAGAGTCAAAAATTTTTTTGGCCCACTTAGTAGCGTATTAGTAAGTTAAGATCACCAGTTATGTTGGATCAGCACAACGTGCCCATGTTAACAGCATTATTAATTTTAGATCAGCACAACGTGCATAAGTTTGCACCATTAGGAATGCTTCATCAACACAACGTGCCATTAGTGCACGCGAAAGCTAAAAGTGTTGACTCAACAATAATAAATTCTGTTTTAGATTTAATTTTATATAAAATTTTAATGTTCAGTTAGTTGTAATTTTGGTGTGAAATAATAAAGTTGTTTTTTTAACTTCGAATTCAATCAGAATTCTTAACTGACGCCAAAACAGGGACCAACCGTAAAAAGTTATAGCAAATATTACACTATAATTTTACTAGTTCACGTATTCAAATTTTAGAGATTCAAGTGCAAGCAGTAGGCCGTTTGTTAATAGTAAAAACATACGGCTAAACAGTCTAGGAGTGCACGCTACATGGAAATTCAGTGGCGCAAATTGGAAGGCGTAACGAGTACCCATAACGTTAGTTATTCCCAGAAATGAAGAGGAGTTAAAAGAAATCAGCCGGTACAGAAGACTACTCATTCGAAACAATCAATGTCTTAGTTGAAACATATCGTATTCGGGCACTAGACGTGTTCATTCGTGGGTTAAACGAAGACCTATCAAAGATACTGACCATCCAGAAACCATTTACACTACCTGAGGCATATGCATCCTGCCTTGAAATCCAGTACCTGAATTTTAGGAACACGGCCATTCATTAAAGAAGAGCTGGCGGCTCGATTTCAGCAATGTTGCAACGGCTCCAATATATCAAATTTCATACACATACAAGACCATCGCCCAAAAATAGTGAAGCATTAACACTTCAACGAAAAAACATGGCATACAATATTCAGCATCAGAGGTCAGATCAGCATTGAGCGAGGTGACATCAAAATCAGTTACAAAATTAGTGGACCGTTCATCAAAAGCATTGGTCTTGATAATAACATTGATTTCTTCATTTTACCAGATTTGAAATCGTTTGATGGCATCGTAGGAGATGACACAGTAAAGGAACTTGGGGTACTTATTGATCGAAAGAATAACTAATTGGTAATTACACCCAACATACACATGCCATTAAAAACGGAAAAACGGTCATGCTAGGCCAGCAACTATGAGCTTATATACAAGCCTGGATGCACCAATAAAGTGGCCGATGCTCTGTCGGGATTGGAACTTGAGGCGAACACATTATCCATCACTGTAAATATACACAGTGCGGAAGAGGATTCTACCAACTTAATCCGATACTGGAATGCATCCATCAATGTTTTCAGGAACCAATTGATATTCCAGAATGGTCAAGACATCTATGTTCATGAAGAGCCACATCCCGTTTACCACAGACACTACATTAGCTTACCAAAGATAAACAAGGAAAGTTTATGCAAGGTCCTACTGCAGAAAGATTGCATCCAACTATCATCAATGGAATCAAAATCTCAAAAGAGTATATATATCCAGATTTTGCAAGAAGTATTTAAAGAGAGTTTTTCTAATTACAAGGTACATCTAACGCATCGAGTCGTTGAAGATATTCGGAACGAAGAAAATAAATTCTCCATCATAAAAAAACAACACAAGCGGAGCACACAGAAACCACATGGAAAATCGAAAACAAATTTTGGAAAATGGGAAATCGAAAACAACAAACACCTATTCCAAAATACCCTTCAGAAATTCTTCATTTCAACATAATGAAAATAAAAAAGGAAAAATTTATAACCTGTTTGGATAAGTTTTCAAAATTCGTAAAAATTTCTTTCGCACTATAAGAATAAATCAATTCCGCATGTACGAGATAAAATCATAAAGTCGTTACACTACTTTACAGTACCTCGCATACTCGTAATGGATAATGAGAGAAGCTTTGTGAGTACTATCATAATGGACTACCTAGACCTTGGGCATCCAAGTTTACCTGACACCTTCCCAGAGAAGCGAAGAATATGGGGCTATAGAGAGAGCTCACTCTATCATATTGGAAATAGTTCGATGCCTTCAGAATGAGTATCAGGAACTATCTACAAAAGAACTCATCAACACAGCAGTGGACCGTTATAATGACTCCATACACTCGGTTACACAAAGGAAACCCAATGACATCTTTTTTGGTAGAACACAGAGAACCAATTATCAAAATCTTGCGAACTTCAAAACAAAAGTACGCGTGGACCTGATCGAGAGACTACGCAAACATGAAGAATCCACCATTACAAGAGAGAATTGTAGGAGAGTAAATTCGAAGACCTACGAATCTGGCGATACCATTTATACGGCAATCAAACAAATCCAACACGTGTTTAACAAAAGTGCGGCCAAATCATACAATAATTTCATCCATATAAACCAGATATGTTTATCCGGCGCATTGCGTATAATCCAAACGGCAAAGATTCCTATCTATCATCAGGCTGGATTGCTACTTGCCATAGTATCTGCTTTTAAGTTCCAATGTACTGAACATTTTGGCCACTAACATCATGTCCAAGGTCTCGTCTATGTGCAGTAATGGATAACATATCTTTTTCGGTAATCAAAACAAAATCTTGTTATGCCATTCTTTTTCTTGACAAGACCACTGGTGAACTCCATGGCTGTTGGACTGTATCACTCCGTCATGTTTTCTGTATCAATTCTAAAAAAAATATTAGTTTTTCTAATTTCATCATCATTAAGTGCAATCCATCCAATTTCTCCACTGGATGTCATTGTTTCAACTAGCAGTTGGTAGTATAGTCGATTCCTTCAGCGGACTCGACTATATTGCCAACTGCTAGTGGACCAAAATAGCTCAATGTTTGGTACTTGGTTATCCAGATCCACCACCATTTAGTGCCCTTTCATAACATCTAGTACGATGATACATTCATTAGTTACACTAGGTACGGTAAAGTAATATTTGAACAGCATTCTTCTGAACGTTACTGGAATGTGTGAACATGTGTGAACATGTACTCAATGTGTGAACAAACATTGTCTGGTTCTTCGAGCCGGATCTCATCATACATCTCGCGCATCTTTACTGAAATGGTTGTTATTGTTCGATTCCTCCATGAAGTTCCCTCCATTTTTACTTGATTGTCGTCATTTGGGCTAGGCGAAGTCATTCCTGATCATGTCAGGGTGAAAGATCACGAATTGGACCGCGGTCTGAATTTTCCACAACGAGTACCTATCCCGAATGAATGTTCATTCAAATCAATAACAAAATGTTGTACGTTGAGAATTAAAAATTACTTCGATTATTATTGAAAGAAAAATTTTACATTTCATAGATGTACAAACAACAGTCAAAATATGATATTTATTAGACGCTCGATGATTTATAATAATGTAAAGTAATGCCATTTGGTATTAGTTCCAGGAAATATTTAAGTTTACATGAAAAAAGTGTCAAATTGTCATTCGTGACGAGTTGATTTGACCTATTATTGAAAGTAGAATTGAAAACAATTAAATATTACATCTACACAAAGATGGAGAAATAGGTCACGCGGTGCAAATAAAACAAGTACACAAAAAACAATGACAGTAAAATATTTACCATAGCAGTCCATGTCTAGAACAAAAAAAATTTAAGAACCGATTTTTACATTTTATTTGTATTCAATGTTCCTACAATTTTCTTTTGTTATATGACCAATTTGCATTGTAAAAAGTACTTACATTTGATTGTTAAATTTACAACTTATACAAGAAACATCCTTTGATACCAAATAGTGTACGTATGCTGGAAACACATGAGCAGATTTTCTGCCGGCAGCGCTGCCGTCAGAATTTCATGTAAACTACATGAGCGTTTTTTGGCAAGCAAAATTTTTTTTATTGCTTTTTTGTTTTATTGCTCTATAATATTTTCCTCCACTTCGATTGATAACTCAATGGTAATACGTCAACATAAGAAATAAATAAAGTAAATATCGCAATAGTTGCTTTTGTTAGATTTGTTTATTTCTACGTAGTGCAGCCTACTGCGAGGCAGAAAAATTAGAAATAGAGACATGAGTCAGAATTCTGATCGCAAAGCAGAATACATGTATTTCTCACCATATAAACGTGTGAATTCTAATTTTTCTGCTTCCAGAACTCTGCCCATATGTTTCCAGCATTAGTTTAAAATTTTCTTTTATTTTTCGTCATGTCATATTCAAATATATTTCAAAGTGACATGCTTTGAAGCGGACATATTTTACGATTATTCTGTGTAAATACGCAAATAAATTGAAATTTTTAATCAGTAGCTATTTAGTTTAAGTTAAATAGAATTATTGTGATAAGAAATGACAAACTAATTGTTGGTGAATAATTTTGAAGTCAAATATTGACTTAAGTTGATATACATTCTTATTAAACTTGTGTCCAATTTATAAATAAGTCGGTCAATCTGTTGTTAGCTCTTATTTGTAAATACTTTTTGTTTGTTTGTAGACATCATTTCATTTTATTAAATCACTCGCCTTACAAGACCAAAGAACTGGTACATAAGAATTTCGAGAGCTGGCAGAAAGTGCAGTCAGTAATGAAGCAGCAATTCTTCAATTTTGTTTGGAATTAAAGAACATTGTGTGGATACAGTACTGACGAGTTTACCCGATGTTGCCTCAAAGGTTAAGTTAAATTATGTTCACTTGATAATTATCCCGGGTATTTAGAAAATTTTTTGACCATTGCTCTACCAAAGCAAACAATTTATGAAATCTATACTGGAGCTAATATTAGGCCACCTCAAGGAAACGGTCTGTATTGCTTTCGCGTATGTGGACAAATATTTTACCCTTATGATACAGTCTACCAACGAATGCAACTTCTGAAGAATAAGCAGTGCTCGCAAATGATCATGAGAAATTTAAATGATATAATTAATAACCATCCGCTTAAAAAAATGCTTAACGATATGGAAATACAAGTCATTGAAACTGCCGAAGCACTTGGTATTGAGCCAACCAAAGTGGCATTAGCACTAATTTATGAGTCAAACAATCTTCAATGGATCCAAAACAATCAACCAGCATTGAGAGAATATTAATGGAATATATGAATATATAAATCGTGACTCTGGAAACAAGTAAGCTGGAAAAAATTTTATATTGACCATCTGAAAGCTATTTCAGGGTAGCACCTGTAATTGTTAGAACATATCTTTTTGTAGTCGCCCTGGAAAAAAACGGAACGTCGGCCAGACTTGATAGCTTGATGAATGTCAACAGAAAAGCCAAGTTCAAATGAAGAGAGACAAATGAAATACTAGTTGATCCCAGCCATCGCATTGACAACAGATGTGCGGATATGCTTGTGCTGTTATTTCGGTATCCGAAAAGAACAATCGCGATGAATCTTTAATGTACATATGTGGATTTGCGCAACGTCGGTGCAGCGGAAGTCATTTGGAGAATTTTTTTGTTTCACAATATGTACATGATAGCCGGAAAGGATAAGCAAAGGGAAAAGGATATTTTTCAGATAAAACACCTCTGGAAGACGAAATACGGTATGTACTTTTCCATAAATGTTTGCATTTTCCTCGGAATCTGATTCTTTGTTGCTTTAGAATGAAAATAAGAAAGACATGACGAAAGATATGTGCCGCAAAGCCCATGGAGGATTATATATGCATACTAAAGGATGTGTCAACCTACCCATAATGTTGCAAATGGATTAACTTATACTAACTAAGACTCATTCAATTTTTAAGAACAGAAAGAGATTGCCGAAAATATGATCACCTCTTTTAAGCCCAAGCAGTCAAGTTCATTTCCCAAAATTGTTATTTGAACTGAAGGTAGTGGAAAAATTTATTTATTTGAAACACTGATTTGCCATTCTCGCGCTAGAAAACACTTTGTATTAGACCACGGCAACAATTGGAGTACCTGCTAATTATAATTAATGGATTATAATGATGCTATATTCACTTTGTAAACTTGCTGTACCAATTGGTGAAACCTCTGTCTCAGGATTGAGGATGGAAAGTGATGGTGCAGAGGATATTCGTTGTGCAAAATTGTTTATTATATATGAGTACATTATGGCACTCAATCTAGTTCTCAATATAATTGGCATGTTGCTGCAGGATGTTATGCAAAAAAACGTTCCTTTTGTTGGAAAGGTCATGTTACATTATGTAAGGGGATTGCCGAAAATGCTTATAGTGTTCCACATAAAATGCGGTCTCCTGTGGTTCAACCTAGCTTAAAGTATTCGAAAAACTGGTACCACTTCTTAACGTCTTTCCTTTCCACTGGAATATTTGAATTCCATTAATCCAGCTTGGTTGCCTCAAAAACTGCGTTTAAAAGTTGGAACTATAACCGTACTACTTTGGAGTCCCAACCCTAAACTAAGATTACGCGACTTCAAAATAAAATAAAATGTGAAGATGAATTTTAAAACATTATAAAAGATTATAAGCTTTACAAAAAAAGAATCCTTCCAAATATTTAATTAGGTCCAATTTGATTAAAATCCATTAATCTAATAGCCGCAAAATGGTAGAGAAATTGTGTTATGCTAACTGATTTGGTGATATAATTCGCTAAACCGATAGGTTCTTGTTTAGTACTATCTGTATAGAGTAAGAGCGGAATTTTGGTAGTTTGGTGGTTACAACCTGATGAATAGACCAACTTTTTATCAGTACGAAACCAAGCTCCCAAGAGCAAGAAGAGACCTAAGGAAGTTCTCACTTTTTTGTATCTTTATTCATGTATCTTTGTGTACAAAGTACCCAGGGGTTAAAAATGGTATTTTCTACTTTTGTGGTGGAAATATTGTGAGTAAATGGCCTCTTTATTTTCTATGACTAAAAAAGTCGTAAACATTGTATTATGGGTGGGGGTGCCATTAAAAGTAATATTTTGTAGCCGAAAAAAATCTTACACGTAACTAAACATAGTTCACAGAGCTCGCTTACCAAAAACAAAAGTCTTGTGAAGAACGGAATTTCTCAGAAATTTTGATTCTCAGAAAATTTATATTTTAATTTTTTCACCGATCGGCAAACTTCTCACTATAATTTAGTAGACCCATGTGTATGCCAATAACCCGATTCTAATAGAGCTCTCATATCTAAAACGACATTCCTGTGAAGAACAGGTGCGTTATGTTGTACCATTATTTCGAATCGAAATTCGAAAAAAGTCGAATCGCGGTATGTTGTATCATTCACGAAAAGCAAAAATGATTTACAACTTTCACTTTTTCGATTCGACTTTTTTCGAATATCAACTTTTTTCGATTCGAAGTGATGGTACAACATGCCACCCATGAATTTTCATAGAGACAACATTATTAAGAAATTCGGTTTTTCACAAGAATATCGTTTTACATATATGCGAGCTCCATTAGAATTTTAATCGGGTTGGCACTTTTAGAGCACACATATGGTTCTACCAAAATATCATATTAAGTTGTTTTCTGATCAATGAAAAATTTGTGATTCGGAATCCCTAGAGCCCGCTTATGACAGGTTTTGAGCTGGAAACTGGCGAAATGGAAACCACCATAATTTCGTTTTTTAAAAAATGCGCCTATAAGATTTTGCCTTAGTATCTCAGGAAAAATAATTTATCTTGTAACTTTTTATTTCTATAGAACTACCAGAATAATATCAAGGATGGTTGAAGTTATGGCATCGATATGGAGAAACTTCTTAGGAAACTTAAATGGTGTTTATGGAGCTTGCAATGTGCAAATTGTATTCTGCAATATTGTCAGTAGTTATAAATGAACGATTACGTGTGTAAATAATAGGAACCGTCCGAGGCAGCCATCTTAACCTAACGTAACCTAAATGATCTCGGCTTCTCGTAATTTTGTAAATAATTATTTTATGCGGTTATAGTTTTCAATTATCAATATTTCCACAGCTATCAATTCCAATTTTGGTTGTTCAGGAAATAGATGAAAGATGACCAATAAAATTTACGGGTAGGGATATTTTCCTATGCATTAGCTTAAGTTTAATGAATCATACAAGTGCACGAATTTTTATCAATTTTTAACCGGCTAACCGCGATTATCATTATACAAAACAAGAGTCAACAAAATACGATTTATAAATTTTTGTTATCTATCTATACTTAGAGTCCGTGATAACGGATACACTTACACACCACGTATTTGGTGAATAACTTTTGTGCTCCCCTGTAGATATCAGAGCACCAACTGCGATTCATGATTCATTCATATATTTTAGCTTGTGTATTTTTTTTTTAATACAAGTAAAAAAATACAACATTTCAATGTGTTCCAACTATTTTATTCACACATCGATATCATTGAATAAAACGCGAGAATAAAATCGGACATATTTACTCATTCGTTTACTCATTCATTATAAAATGTGCTTTACTACACATTCGTTCCGCGTTCAAATTCTCATATGTGTTTAATATTTTATTTTCAGCCCGAACCAAAAACATATACTCATGCCAACAAATAAATAATCTCAAACTTACAAATGTAGATGTGCTGTCAGTCTGCATGATATTATAGTCCAGTTTGCCGACTTCATTTAGTCGTTCAAAGTTGTTCACCGAGCTTGCTCTACAAAGTTTCGTAATATTGGGCAACATTAATAAACCTTTTAAAACCACCCGACAATAAATTGAAAATGGGTATGTTAAAACTATAAAAATCGTACAGAATTATTCGTTAAACAATTATATATAATATAACCAATTTTTGTAGCTGTAAATTGGATACCTGTGTATGGCGGAAGTTTACCACCGAATGCAGTATACGCCGGTAACGATAGTGATGGTTCTCCACTTTATGTGGGTCGTGCATTCCACGACGGTGATCAATTACCAGCTAAAATTATTCCATCGAAACAAATTGCCTATGTGTCTCACAATGGCCTAGAAATTCCTAAGCATCAATATGAGGTAGGTACTTAAAAAAATTATTAGTATATTATGCATTTTTAAAAAAGTCACCGTTTGACTTTATGATAAAAATAAATCACTGATAAGATATTGTTACGTAAGGTGCATGATAGGGTTTATTGAATATTAATACGCCCAGATTAGTAATGAAAACAATTTTTTAATTTCGAAACAGGCGTTAACCGGCACAGGGTTCACATGGATTGCAAGCAGCAATGGACATGTTCCACCAAATGCCGTACATGGATGCCAAACAAATACTGGAGAACCATTACAGATTGGACGTACTCATCACCAGGGTAGCTTAACTCCGGGAAAAATCCACAGAACTCATGGATGTTTGTACTTCCCTTATGGTGGTGCCGAAAATAGTTCCTTACACTACGAAGTATTATGCTCAGGTGGACGAAGCCAATGGGTGCAGTCAAGTGCACACAGTCCATGTCCCATGGATGCACATGTCGGTGGAAACGATACTGATGGTGCTCCAATTTACATTGGACGTGCATTCCACGAAGGTGATCAAATACCAGCTAAAGTAATCCCCTCAAAACAAATTGCGTATGTTAGTTATGCCGGACAAGAAATTCCAAAACATCATTTTGAGGTTTTGTGCCAAGGAAGCGTACACTGGGTACAATCGGGCCATGGCATCATTCCACATGGCGCTGTTCCTGGAGGACGTACCAATACCGGAGAAACACTTTACATTGGTCGTGCACACTATATGGGCAGCCTAACCATTGGAAAAGTTCATCCCAGTCACAATACATTGTACATCGCATTCGGAGGTTCTGAAATTCCCATCCGAAGTTACGAAATATTAGTTGAACATTAGTCACGTATAAATTCTTATCATTAACTTTGTACAATTTCCATCAATTATATTGTTATCAATTTATCATATTTGTTTGTTACCATAATTAATTCTATTCAGTATACAAACGCAATAAATGTTACTCTTTACAAATTCGGATCCAAAATAAAACATATTAAGTTTTTATAACGAAATAAGTCATTGGCCTATTCCATGTCATCATTTAGGAGTCAATAATAAATTTCTTGGAATTTCGTTTAAAAAATAATAATTTTTTTTTTCGTTATCCATAGTCGCAAATTATAAATTATCTGTTATCTCTAAATGATATTCACTTTTCATGATAACAATTCCAAGTAACTAATATTCTTATCGCGAAAAAATATATGTAGTTTTCTGGAATATTCAAATCAAAACTCATCATTTCGTTTACAAATAGGACGTTCCACCGGGAAATTTGTGTGCAATAATAATCCACGTGATTTATAAATAAACACAATTAATTTTATTAAATAAAGTATTTATTTAAATAAAAAAAAATATAATAATTGCTAGAGGCATCTATTGTACAATATTATAAACTACGAATAAACCCCTAAATGTTTGATAAATAAGTTCGTATATTTTATATACACATGCCATAACTTTGTTTAATGTTGCGGTGCAACAAATTATTGCTTCATTCTTACATTTTGAGAGAGAATAATACAACACGTTTTCATGTGCACACATGTACATATAAATTTATTATACACGTTTATATACCATAGTGTGTTCAAGAAAAATATGTATTCCGTTCAAAACGATTTAAGATGAGATTGTCGCATGGAATTTGACGGTTCGATTCTAATTCTAGCACATTTAGAAAACCCCAACTTTTTTCCCATGAAAGTACAGTAGAAATCGTATAACACGGAATCAAAGGGAACAACAAAATATTTCGTATAATGAGGGTTTCGTCTTAAGCGATAATATCAATGAAAATATTTACAGTTAAATGCATATATACTAACTTACATTTGATTCTTTAGAATTTATAAAATAAAAATTAATTTGACACTTTCTAGCCAGATCTTCGAATTTCCCTCTCTCTCTGGCTTTCACATCCCATGAAGGGATTTTGCCGCCTGCACAATGGCCCTCCAACCACCTCAATCCATTGCTCTTGTCCTCCAATTTCAACGTCCTAATGCGCATACGGACGATGACCCCTAACGATTGTAGATAACAATCTACAATCGTTAGAGGTCATCGTCCAGCTCTCGCTTCCGAAAGTCAGCACATGTCTTATGAGTGCTTTATAAAGATCTTCGGATGTGCTGGGTAATTATCTATAATTAAAACTACCTTTCTCTTTTCCTTTAAAAAGTTTTTATCTAAAGAATTCAACCAACTTGAAAATAAGTCCGATGTCATCTAGGCTTTTTTATTTGCGCAAAAATCACCCTTTTCATAAGGAGATTGAGTTTTTAAACGAGATCAACATCTTCCAGAATTTCAATTTTTTCTACCGTTAAAACGTTTTGTTTTTTACGCTACCTATGCTTTTGCTTATTAATCACTGAAGATTCAACAGCAATTTTAGAACACAATCTAGACAACAAGAATAATTTTATATCTGACTCACCAAAACTAACACGGTCACACGAGACAGAGTACATCGTCGTCTATGCTATAGAAATGTGTGATATCAGGAAATAAATGCGTGAATACGTTAGAACTGAAAAAGATCATGGAACGTAGATATTGTTACTTTAACAATTACTAACTAAGTTTTAAATAACGTTTGGTTGTAGGTATACCAATTAGGCCGTTTTTTAAGTGACCAATAGCTAATAAATTTTTCTGAACTCATTCAAGCCTTTGACTGTCACCACTATAAAGAAGAGGTTTTAATAACACCTAACATAGCCATGATACACTTGTATAAAATGATGAGAGTTAAAGCTTTGCCCTAGCTGATGTCCAAAATGAGAAAGTTTAGTTCGCGCCACCTCCCAATATATCTGTCTACGTCTTCTTGTAGTTTATTTGTTCACTGATGTTTTTCACAGCCCTCTTTAAAGTCATCTGCAAACATTAGAACTTTAGGATGATGTATCATTTCAGTAATGCCATTTAGAAATAGAATAAAGATTAAAGAGCTTATACATGGGAGCCTTGCGAGGGATTCCATGTGGAATTATATTTGACCTGAAAAATTTATAAAAGCATTTCAGTGCCTTACGATGGCTGATAAAATTAAAGTCCTTTCTAAAATCTGTGTATATTACGGCAATATGCGCATACTTCAATATTTTTGATGGTATATACATTTTTCGATGGCCGGCTTATAAACCTGACAAGTTGTAAATGTAATTTGATTGGAAACTCAACAAAATTCAGCACTCGCAAAACCTTTAAGTTAAAGAGCTAAGAGAAGAACTAAAGTCTTTCGAGGGAAAAGTGAACGGCCAGAAGAACTTGAAAGACAAATCAGGCAATAACTTGAAAATAAAATTAAAGAAATGGGTGTCCTCTTTTCATACCTCGCAAACTATTGAAGATGGCCAGCTAAGCAATTGTTGGGGTGCAGCGACGTAGGAGTAGCTCAAAGCACTCGTTTTCGTTCTTCGTGAGAAAGAAACCACTTGAGCGGCTACTTCTGGTGTGGTATTAATTTTCTTGTTCCGGATGAAGACGTAATTGATGGAAGACCGTTCAGGATATGCCTTGATATGCGAATGATGACAATTTCCTTAAAACTTACCCTTTCATACATGACACAAGTTCTGCAACCGTTGCTATACCTGTGGCCCTATTCTGGTTTTCCCAGGGAATAGGGAATTGGGAATTAGTGACGTTTTTCTAGCAGTTGGGAATTTTTTATTCCTCAAAGTGTATTCTGGCGTTTGGGAATTTTTTCTATTGGGAAAAAATAATTCCATTTTATAGCAGTTTTGACATTAATTTTTCCCCATTTCTTTTTTAGGGAATTGTAGTTCGTACCTTTTTGAATTTTGAAACATTATTTTTGCTAATAAATATATATTTAAAAATAAATTAAACTTGTAATAAGGTCGCAATACGTGTTTTAGTTTATAAATATTTACATAAAAAAAAATTCCCCAAAAAAATTATTCCCTGTGTGCCAGAATACACATTTGGCAACGGGAAATATATATTTGGGAATTAGTGCAATTTGTAATTACAGCAAAATATTTTTTCAATTCCCAATTCCCTGGGAGAATAGGGCCACTGGTTATGAATAAACAATACACACACGTGCAGTATTATTGGATAGGTGTTGAAATGATCTTTAATTTGACATACTTTGATTCAAAAAAACATTCCGATTCGCGCGAAAATTAAAAATAAAAGAAAAAATGCAACTGTGTGAATTTTTTGCACCCAAGTATATTACACATAGGATGCCTGAGATTACTGATTTTAGAGTCACCTTCGTTGGAAATATTAGTTTTAACAGACATATCGATAACTGAACTCCATGTTTGGATATTATCAAACGCTGTACTAGGGAGTTCATAAGGATGTACAAACGTTATGTTCATTATATTTTTGGAATTCTTACAACGATGTTCACGTTAAAAGAATAGAAAGCAAAAAAAAATAGTTGGGATTACGACCACAGCAAACCATCCCATTAAAATGTGGCTCGCCTACCTCATTATTCAACAAGATGCAAAGAATATAATATTTGGACTCTTCAAAACAGAAGCCTACCTCTATTTCTATAATTGAAATAAAAATATATTTTTACTAAGCTTTTATGTATTTATTGCGGGTAAAATCATTACGAGTACACAATTCCCACCCGATTTATAACGAATAATTCCCAAAAGTGACTATGTTCTGGGCTGCCAATCAGCACTGCATGTAATTTACAATATTTATTTGGATTGAATTCTATACATATTCGATCGTAACTGAATTCAATTTATAACAAAACTAACAATGCGTAGAAATTTATTCAATAGGCAATAACTCGTCCATTTAGTGTGGATGGTGTACGAATGATTTAAAAAGGGTCCAAATGTTAATAGTAAAAGCAGCAAAAATTCAATAGAAATATGCAATGGGGGTTGTAACATGTTTAAATAACAACAACCCTTTACAATTCTTATTATTGAATTTACCGAAAAGAAATTAGAGAACAACAAATCACTAAATTGATTTAGCAAAGTAATATTAGTTTTCAAAGTTTTATTGGTTTCTTTATAGTTTCTTACAATTGTCAATGTTATAAGCTCATTAAACGATAAGACCACAACTAACTGTCTTTGCACTGTGTTTAAATGTTTACGGATATGGGCAAGTGATAAGCGATTTTTTAACTATTTATTTATTTATTTCTAAATAGTGTAAAGTGTTTTTAAATAATTGCACGAAACACTTCAGATTTTGTTTGTTTTACATCGGCATTAAATCGTAAACACTATAATCTGTCAATTACTTTTTTTTTTAAATTACAGACCATCAATATTCTTAACAGTTTAAATTATATGAAATGTAATGCTGTAGGTTACTGATTGTCAGCTTAACATATATAATTATGCAACGCAATAATTTTGTCGATAGAGCGAATGACAGGAGTATGTCCCGGATACACATGTGGTCGCTTAACAATGAATCAACTTTAAGTAAACTGGGAGTAGTGAACTCTAATCGAGTGAAAACACTCTTTGTCGTTACTTCAGATTTTGAGACTCCCTCTTTCAACATTTTCATCAGCGTTCCTTCAAATACATTATCTATTATATCTGATGGATTCCCAATTTTTCTTTTACATTGGCCTTAATTTAAATAAAACATTTTTAGATTCTATCATTCCGTAAAATTTTCTTGTCTGATGGGGCACAATTCAATTTCTCTTTTTATTCAATGAGCCAAAACTCCCGTATACGGAGTCTGCAACATCGTCATGTCTCTCACGAGTCACCATTATATGACAAAAAGTTACAGTATGGTGCGCATTGGGTTAAGCAACGTTATTGAGCTGTTCTTTTGAAAGCGATGAAAGTGGAAGACAATGAATTGGCTTCAATATTAATTAAACGTTTTCTCCTTTCCTATAAGCAAAGTAAATTCAGTTCTGAAACGTAACTGAATGCAACTGAAATGAAATTTTGAACTAGAACAACCTGCAGAAGCCTTTACAATATATTTGGATATCCAAGGTTCTTGGATCTTTTCCCTAGGTTTGGCATGAACATCTCATTTATAAACTTATGATATGCAATTTGGAGTCGATGATCATCAACGGAGATCATCAACGACACACTCCCCAAATGTCTAAGTCTTTCACGGATCAGTTTTATCTCCGACTTTATTTTAGCTATGAACATCAATGATTTCTGGATAGCAGTGTTAATCCTATCCATATCTTTGTTGATGGCACCGCTGAACTGCGGTAGACGGCTTGTCATTCCGCTTAATTCAGACTTGAGTACAACATTTGAATGAGGAGAAAAACATCAGATCAATTTTATGGAGAAAAAGCACAAAAAATGCACATTCTCTTGTAAAAGAAGTCACAACGAATACTCTCTTGATATAAAAGGCCATGTGCTCGTGGGTCAATTCGTCTGGTAGTGTTCAAATTAGCAACAACTTAAATTAGAATGAACAGATTGTTGTACTGCCCAAATCAGCTTCACGAAAACTTGGGTACCTGAATAGATGCAGAAGGTTATTTAAATCAAGCCAGATTTTAGCAACAGCGCGCTTTGATCATTTGATCGTCAATGGAGTTGGCGAATCCTTTGCTTGTCTATCCCTTCCCGTCTTCCAGTATGACTTAAATTTGTAAAAATTCCATTTCAATCTTAAAGACTCGTCTATTGATCAGAGATCGACGATCGTAATAGTTTGCTGTTGTTGTTGCTCCTTTATAGATTGGAGTTGATTGATGAACTGCCGTCTATTATCCATAAAACAAAGCAATAAATAATTAATTATTTTTTTTTCTATTTCTATGAACAATAAAATGGAAAGAGCATCTATCATAAATGCCACGAAACGATGTATTGTAATAGCAGCCACCCATGCGAGGTCAGGTGTGCATTTAGCGAATAAATATTATATAATCATTATAAATGGGTCTGAATTGTGATTAGGTTAGGTTTCAGTGGTTGACACTTAGGCCATTTTTGGGCTATTGTGATACCACGCATTCACGCAACATCATTAACCTATCTACCTATTCACCTACTAACACAATTACAATATACCACCTGCTCATTGCAAGCTCTATGTCAATCCGTACATTGACATGGAAGGTGGGTCGGCGTTGAATTCTGCACTCCATCAGAAGGTCTTAGTTGTGTTTATTAAGATCACCGATTGTAATCGATGATGAAAATTCGGAAATTTAAAATTGATTTTTCAGATTTGCAACAACTTAAAGACATCAAGTGTTCGGAGATAGGAGGTGAAGACAATGAAGAAAGCGGTAAGGATGATGGATCGTCAAGTCGGTTGGATTAAAAGAGTTTGAGTCGTAGATAGTGCAGAGGTGAATGGAATTACAACGCAACAATCTTTGTGCGGTATTCTAACAATTTAATTTTCTTGGCTGCCTTCGAATTGTTTTTTTTTTTGTCAAAGTTCATAAAAATGTATTATTTTTTTTTATTAAGTAAATTTGTCCGAGTAAAATTTTGGTATGTGCTTTCTTCACGTGTCCCTACTCTGGTAATTCCCGGGCAATGGAAATTTTAAATTTTGTAGCAGTTTTATTCCCTTTCCCTAAAAGTGTATTCTGTCCCTATTTTAGGAAAGAATTAAATGGGAATTGAATATAACGGAAATTTATTGATTTGTATTATAACAATATTTATTTATATTGAAAACTGGTAATATCAATTGGAAATATCAATATCCAATTGTTTACTTTAATAAATAAAATTTATTTCTTAAGTAAAATTCGATTAAAATATCAATAAAAACCAAGTAAAGGTAGTAAACTATTTTTATACATTTATTTTTCTTGGTTTATTCCGATCGCGGATCGACCGCGAATAATTAAATTATTTTGCCGTAAATTTATTCCTCATTCGACAGAATTAATTTTTGGAAAACGGTGAATTGGGGAAAATGTCTAGGGGATACCTGCTAAAAAAAAATTATTCCCTATTCCCGGGAACTACAAGAATAGGGCCACTGGATGGTTTAATTGCGAACGGAAAATGGAAATGGAAAGAAAATTTTGGGTGCTGACGATGAACTGAATGAATGCGAGAATTAGTGGTGCTACAAACGACCGGGCCGGAATAATTTTGTACAAGGTCAACAGGTAAGTGATTATTCACTTTTTCTCTCACTAAACTTTTATTAAATTTCGGCATTTCATTCTGCCGTTTATCCACACTTCGCATACACGAGTTCGATTGCGTTCGCAACATAAAATTAATTGATCGCTTTGACAGTCTTAAGGTCCGACCTGATGTGGACGACACATCAGGTCAACTAGAACTGCCAAGATCAAAAGATTTAGATTTTTAAAGAAAGGAAATATTTTGGTTCGCGATCCTGAGTGGGGTCGTCTAGTGTCTTTTTATGGCCGCCTAATTGCCAAAAATGATCTTCGTCGAACACAAAAAAATGTCTTCCCACCAACTAAATATCTTTGTCACATATAAAACTCAAAGGAAGGAAGAGACTTGATAATAAGTTATTAACGTTCGTAGGGATTTGGAAGCCTGAATGAGGTTATATTATCAGATGATTTTCAGATTAATTATTGATGATTAATTATTTATAACTGCTGCTGGATGAGGCATTCTGGCATGTTGAATGGGGGTGAATGATCTCTTTCCTTCCGTTTTACAATTTTATTCATGCTACCCCCATGTGGTCATTCAAAGTAGCCCAACAAACGGTTGCTTAGAACGTCGATGTCGATAATGTTGTCGCATTATCAGTTTCTGCTTCGCACCCCCGCTGGTAACATAGACTATTGTAACTCCTAATAACATATTCGAATTCTGTGCAATTGAGATGTAATTTTTCCCCTTCGGCTTAACCAAATCCATAAGATAAATGCTGTGCAAATTATATTAGTTTTTCCCCTATGCCTTTACCAATTCTATCACGAAGAAGAAAATGTTACTAGTCGAATTATGAACATTTTTCGGATGCCACATTTTGCAGTACGGTTTATAATAAAAAAAGTTATGTCAGAAAAACGATTTCGCGCAATTTTATATTCAATGGGTGTCTTCCAATAACGGGGCATAATTAATGTGCTATAATTGTTAATACAGTAAAACTCGATTTACGCTCGGTTTAACGGACCCTCGATTTAACGGACAATTTTTTATTTTCCAATTTTCGGTTACCGATTATGATGGATGGATTTGGGTATTCTTAAATGATGTTTGGAAGAAATTCTGGAATATGCCCACCTGGGATGTAACTCGATTAATCCTTAACCGATTATGATGGTATTTGGTATGTTGGATGGAAAAAGGATTCTTAAATGATCATATTCCATGTTCCCGTGAACAGTTTTTGAGGTCGTTGTTGATAAGAATACTATAAATTTATCCGAGCCCTTTGTGTGGGCTCCTAATGTGATTTTTTGTGAGAGTCCAAATACCTGCCTGCCGCTCAACCTATTAATTACATGAGTGGGTCGCACGTACTGGTGATAGATGTTAAGGCATACAGCTTAATCAGAAACATGTTAACATATCACGAGCAGCTTGTTTTAAGAAAGACGCCTGCTTATTACCGAGTTCCTTCCCAGGTGGCCATATTCCACAACTTCTTCCAAAAGTTATTGAAGAAACTTTTTTCCATCCACCGTATTCAATTTCAGCATAATTGGTTAAGAAAATATCGAATTCCGTTCCAGGTGGCGAGAACTTTTCCAAAAATCTATTGAGAATCCCATTTCCATCAAACATACCCAATCCCATCATAATCGGTTAAAAATTGATCAAGTTCCATCCCTCGTGGCCATATTCCAGAGTTTCTTCCCAAAATCATCTATAAGAATCCCACTTCCATTCAACATATCCAATCCCAACATAATCGGCTAATAAATGCCTTAGTTCAGCCCCAGAATAAATTCGATCGAATAGATTAAATTTAAAAACATTTAACGGACAATTGGATTTCACGGACCCCCAATTAGTCCGTTAAATCGAGGTTTTTCTGTATTTAATCATTTTTTCTGAGTCGAATATGACGTTATTCGGCTGATAAGATTAAATGATCAGAGCGAATAAAATAATTAGATATTTAATTTTTGTTGTTGAAGTAAGCTTCAGCAGATTAGATTCGTTTTAAAGGGGTGAAGAAGATACTGTTAGGCACTGGTCAATACTGTTAGTGGTGAGGTGAATTCCTCTAACTAAATGTCCTGTATCCTACCATTTTAGATTTATTCAAGTTAACCGAAAAATAAATATTTGAACTGCCTGCGCATAGGCCACACCGCAGTTTGACTTGTAAATCCAGCTTTTGTCGGTATTGCAATAAAAGACACGGATACCGTATCGCCATTCATCGAATAATCAACTAAAACTATGATCCACGTCACAGCTACCATATCGCGCACTGTCCAAAACTTGATCGTTCGGGTACTGTTGAATTCGGGTTCACAAGTCAGTTTCATATCGGAGAGTACAGCAAATCTCATCGGATTAGCGAGAAGATCAGCCGCTGTCTCAATCAGTAGATTGTATTCGAACGCCTGCGACCACGTAGCGTTCAACTGTTGAATTTGTAGTAGGTTTTCGAATCGGTTCAACATTTCCCATCTTGTTGCAGCCCCCGTCGTCAAGAAGAGCACAGGCGCGCTGCTATCCCAACCAATTGGCACTAGTCCGACACTAAGATATTAATCGAACATTTTGGAACATTATCTCGAGAACTAACGCACGAAGTGCTTGATAAAATATTGCAACGAAGACAGACGATACACAGTGTTCCTGCCTCTCAATGACAACTTATAACCCCTCGGAAGCTCACGAGAGGATGCAGTTCCTCGACTATACGGCATATGGAAGGTCGATTTTGTATAAAAGTGATCAACACCGTTCTAATTTCAATAAATTCACACGTCCTGTATACGGTCATATGGAGAAAGTGCTAAAAGACCACAATAACTTATCGGACCAGACGTGCTACCTTTATAACCACCGTGTAATGCACCGCAAACTGCCCATGGTATTCGAAGCATCACACAAAACAACAACCGGCGTATCGCTAAAGATGAAGTTTAGCATTGTTTCCAAGCTTCACCAAAAAAATGGACCGATAGATTCTGATGGCGCCTGTACACTGCGAATCGTATGGTAACCTTCTTGAGATGAACCGCTGATGGTATTGTCACCGTTCAGTATCTCGCAATTCGTAGGACCAGTGTCAACTTGAGCTCGCTTAAGGATGATCAATTAAAAAATTTGGACTACATTGGTGCCCTTCGGTCGAATTTGGGGTAAAGCGGTCCCAAACTCCCAAAATCAATAGTTCAAGGACGGCACACTTATCCAGCTAGTTTGGTTCCTTGGAGGATAAATCATTCAAAACCGTGGCATTCGTGGCAACGACTTACACTATACCCCTAATCCCGAATTGATTTTGCCAAACACAAAGTAGCATGCGCTTGTCCTTCCAAAAGTGATGTTGACACACCCTACAAAATACTATTGGATCCTAAACATAAAACCAGCAGCTTCAGAGAATGTATCACCTTTCTTGCCTACAGCAACGGTCAAAGTGGTTGAACCGTACGTATTTCATACGGACAAAACAGATGTGCAAAGTAGTTTCTGTAAAAAAAATTCCAAAGCTTCAAAAAGTATAAGATAAAAAAATCCGATCATCATCATTTGTGTCTTTGTCATGGTATAAGGACTTCGTTAAAGTACTCGGAATTAGAATCCGTATCATATCCACCAGACAATTATGGCTTGGTAACATCAAAATCAAATAGAATCCTTCTGTCATTGGTTGGCAAAAATAATTATTTAAGTGTCTCTGTTTCGTCTGTAGATTTCACTGTGATAAGGCAACGATAAGGTAATTGCGAAACGCTATTTTTGTATCTATTGACAAAAGAAAAACTCAAAGCATATTGAACTTGTAAACAATTATATTTACCTGCAATCAATGTATACAATTCTAATACACAAGCGCACGTTTAAGTATAGAAATTAAGACGAAAACCGCATTATCATGTTTTGAAACAGAACGCCCCTATATGTAATGTAACACTCTCATCGCGTAAAATACACGAGGTCGATTAGCCGCCCGCCAAGTGTGTAATTTCCACTTTCAAAATCCTAACGTCAAATACACAAAAATCGTAAAAATTTAACAAGCTTTATCAGAGACGAGGTTATGGAATTACGTCAAACAAAAATCGCGTGCCTTAATCTTCAAACAACATCGTTCTGACTAACACAGATTCCAAGAAAACGCAAATTAATGCGTTCGCAATACAGATTTATGTTTCATTGAAGTCGAAAGATATAAAAGAGTGGCATTACAAAAATTAACGGTTAATTAACGTCCACTATATAATCTTCTCTTGTTAAATGGTGACATCGCGACGTCTTCTATTTATTTTATATTTTTACTTTTTTGAGTGTATATACGTATATGTACGGTGTCATTTCTGAGAGCCCAAAGAATCCCCCGATTGGAATTTCGCAACTTTATTTTTTATTGTTTTCGCTTTTCGTTAGATTTGTACAGCTTGCGTAGATACAGCTGCATACAACTGCGGTACATTCGATAACACAATTAAGACCAATTTATTGAGTATGTAGTGTGTGCTAAAATAAGTGACAGAAACTGGTTGTTAACCAATATGTTGTAGCTTATCTTTTGAACAGAATTCTTGTTTCTCAGTGATTCGTCATATGCAATAAAAGTATTCAAGTAAAATTCATAACATTGACGTCATTTTCCATTATACATCGGAATTCCCTACGAGTGTAGATTAAAATAAATTTTAACAATATACATTTATAGGTACATTTATAGATTGACAATGGTGCGTATACAGTGTGGTTGCATTTTGGGATTCCCTTTAAAAATTGAATTACATTTTAAATAGAGTATAGATTTTTCTTTATATACAGTTTACTTTGAAAGTTGACAGCTAATATTAATCACCCATAATCTATTTGTAATAAAATAATGTAAATAATATCGCATGCGCAAACTGACCATTTCAACTTAAGCTTAATGACAAAAAGGCCATGTATAGTAATTAAAGATTAAAATTTAGAATCAGATGGAATACTTTTTACGCTATTTGCCGTAGGCACTTGGCGAAACACACTAATACTTAATAAACACATTTTATTAAACACTTGTTTTTTATTTCGCAAAATTTTGCAAAATAAAAAACAAGTGTTTAATAAAATGTGTTTATTAAGTAAATTCGTATAATGTTAGTAAACAAAGTTGAAGTTGGTTTATTATTTAACTATTCGGATGTTATACAAATACCTATGGCCTTCAGTTGATGTAAATAAATTAGTCATAAAACACAAATATTTTTAAATTTAATTGTTGATTTTGGACTGCTGTCACTGCTGGACCAAACACGAAAATTTAAAAAACTTAGTTCAAGATGAAGAACTAAAATTTGTAAGATCTAGCTTCTATAATACAGATAACAAAATGGTAAATTATGTAATTCCTAATTATAATTTTCCCAACTCCAAAATGTTAGATGTTGAACTGCTGCCTCGCAACCACTAAATCAGGTTCACCATTTGTTGCGTACACAAATTAAGTGCAGAACCTCGATCGTTTTAATTGAAAGCAATTGATGGGAATGACACTAAAATGATTCTGTGTGAATCAATAATTTATCGTTAAATGTTAGTTTTTAAATAAAAATTCGAAATCAGTGTGAACCGGAATATTTAATAAAAACATAGTTTTGTTGGATCTGATTTTAATTTTTATTATGTTCAATAATCAAAAGAAAACTTTAATTTTTTAACGTTTCACACTCGACCAAAAATAGAAACATTAAAGCAGTACGAGTAAAGTCAGTTATTACTAGAATAAAATGATTCAATACAAAATTGATCATATATTGATCCGAACGGAAAATTTTCGGACTTACAAAAAAGCCATGTAGAAATTTAAGCGAGAACCGCAGTACAAGACCAACAGGAACCTCACTAGCTATGATCTTTCTGGTTTCCCTTGCTCCATAAAAACGTGATACGATGTGCGGGCAAACATTAATGATTTTATTGAAGGTGTTTTGAGACGGCTATGTACATCAACAATAACGTACACGCGATTCATTATATTTAGTATGAATCCGGCATGCGTTGCAATGCCACTCAAAGAAAGGAAGTGTTTGTGCTTTTTTTCTGTTTATTGAAGTTCTTTTGCATACACAATATTTTTTTCCCCCGTCTGATGCGTACTCAAATACATCAGAAACAGTTTTCCAACACGTGAGCAGACAGCTGTCCATGTGAAAAGCATTGATTTTCCAAATTTGGGCCACACTCTATAGTAGCGACTGTCTCTGTGCTTTGTTGGTGGTAATTGCAAATACTTGCGGCAACAGTACATCTTCTCCTTTAAATTTTCCACTTAAATCTTTATAGCTTCGATGATATTGATCATTAACTTTTTCACTAAAAGCCTAGTACCTCTGCAAAGTCGTGGTGGATTAATGTTTAGGAAAAGTATGATAGGCATGCCAATTTTCAATGTTAACTCTTTAAGGCACACAATTTTAAAGAAAATAAAAACCCTAGTTGCACAGAATTTTGTTTATTACAATAAAATGGAAATAAATATTCATTACGATTAAAAAGAGTAGTACTTTTTTACAGGGTCCCACCTAATTTGGATCATAATAATTGGATAAAAGATGTACATCCCTTAGTCTATTGATTCCAAAGAAATAATGTTTTATTCATATCTCGATTACAGCGCCACCTACAAAATTTGTAGAGAGTCCAAAATTTACAGAGACTCGCTTACAGCCAGGACAAACATATGTTCAAATCTAGAGTCAATTGGGTTTGTAGTTTCTGAGATTAGCTGTTTAACGTGGTATAACCGATACATATTGTCGAATATCATCAGATAATAAAATGAGTGCACCACCGAACAGCTGTTCATTTCCTCTCTAGGTTTTTAGTGTACAATGAAACGGTTTCGAGGCTTTTTGTACACGATATTACATTCGTCCCATATAATGTACTATACCCATTCCAGAATTTTTATTGATCAGTACTGAATGCACTACCAAATACTTAGTTAAATTAATTTGGTTGTCTTAACACAAAATTCTGAGCTAGATTAACCAAATCTCTTGTTTAATTTAAAAATTTGGCATTTCCTTACTTGGTTACTACAAAAAATGTGAACAATATTATAAAGTATTCTGGTTTATCTTAATTATTTATTTTGACCTATAAGTTTTGTCATATAAACTAAGACTTGTTAAAAATTACAATATTCACGAAGGGGTTGACAATTGCGTAGCATATCATTAAAATTCTCTAAGGCATTGTGATTATACTTTAACTACTTTGAACTTGTATTTTCAATATTTTTGTAGTTTGGTCACTGCAGTCTGAAGAGACGACTGAATTTTCTAATATAAAGAATTCAATGTTTCATCATTGGCGCGAAACCAAAAATCCAACCAATTTGGTTATATTTACTAAGAAAACTTGGTAGAATTAACAAGCCATTAGTAAAATAGTTTTTTCCCTTGGTTGATTTAACAAAATAGTTGACCACACTGTTACCATTTTTTTCCAATTATATCCATTAAAATAACCATATGGTTCTGGTTAAATCAACTAAGTTAAAAATTAAATAACCACGATTTGGTTATTTAAAATTAAAATTTTATTCAACTAAGATTTTGTTCGTTTTTTAACTAAGTGGTTTGGTTGATTGAAAATCACCAAGATTTTTGCAAAATATAGACTTAGATTTTTGTTTCTTTTGATCCAAGTTTTTCTCTGAGTGTGTGGGCTGTTCAATCACCATCCAGTTGCCGCTATCCCAGATCATGGGATTGAGAGTGTAATATGTTTTCGTGATCAGTTTGTGAAAAGTTTTGTCTGTGCCTCGTTCGTTTGAACCAAAATGTACCCAATTCTTCGACATCAAAATATGATTCACGTTGCAAATCACGATCCAAAATATCGTTTGCAGATCGATTTGGCCCAGCCATTCCTAAATGAATCAGTGTTTTGTTAGTGATTACCAAACATACATATGTCCTCAATCGAAACT